>CM069449.1:70057620-70160445 GCA_035610835.1 Ophiura sarsii | reverse complement strand
CTTATAAATCACATCATTATTTTAGCGAATCACCAATACAATCAACTAAAACGTATTACACTCTGATCTGCCACTGGCTGTGATGTATCCTTGAGCATGTCTGCCGCCCTCAGTTGTCGGTTCTTCTTGATCATCCAGGGTTTCACCAATAATTATTATCATTGTCACAAAAGGAAACTTTTTGTTTTGCGAAGTATTCTTGGCCTCAGTTGTAGCGTATCTAGGACTGAAGCTTCAGGGTTGAAGCACATAGGCCTATAGTCAAGGCATTTTGAAGGCAAAGATTCAGCATTCTGAAGCAGTAATCTTGGCATTTTGTCACATGCCTCTTGTCTACTAACTAAAACAATGATCCCTATTATAGGTATTACTGTTAGGTAAACAGTGTGCACATTCAAACTCTATCTTACATGCCTAACTAACTAAAAAACAATGATTCCTACATACATAGATAGGTTACAGGAATATAATCGAAACACAAAGTGTGCACATTTAAATCCTTATTTAATTAACCGTGTGTGGTAAGCGGATATTGAATATCATTAATTAATGTAATTTCATCATATTTATTTTGTCAAAACAGGTTAAAATTATTGGTATTGTGTTATTCAAGGAGCTAGTCATTTGTTTATCTTACATAAATTTAACAAATACACATTTCCAATTGTAATGTATTAGCGGGTCTTGTAAGAATTTGAGCATTAAGTTACTGAGATAACATCGTGTAAAGCAAAATATGTATGCACAACATTCGGATTGCTCATTGGCAATCTGATTCAACTCATAGACTCAGTTATAGACTACATATCAATGTGCAATCCTTTGTAATGTTAAATAGATAAACGGATTAGGTTATCTCGTTGTTATTCCTTCTCCCTCTACTATACTATTTCCATGGTTCAAGGTTCATTTATCAGGGTAAATTCAACAGACCATGGCATGCAAATCGGTTGTACATGTCCCGAAATGATTTGTTCACGTTGTTAGTATAATTATAGGCTATACACAAGCATCGATATAGTTTTTACTATACATGTAATTATTTCATTTCCGCTATATTAAATAACTCACATACAGTTTTGCAAAAACAGTTACATGTGAATATCTGCGTTTTTCATCATTATTAAAATGTATATAATATATGATGTAGACAGGAACACAAATTGTGAAAGTAAGATGTGAAGATGTCTAACTTTGAACATTGTTGAAAGTGTGCTTTAGAAATTAAAACTGTACAGAGAAATATGCCGAAGTAAAAATATTCTAACCATAAAATCATCATCAATAAGTACTACTTCTAAGGATAGGAAGGAATTTATCTCTATACGCATTTTCCCAGAACATTTTTCTTGCACCCGTTTTCCCCCTAAAATGTTGATGATAGTGTCGCTACTAGCCAATCATGCCAACAACAAATTTACGCCACTCATAATAACATTAATAAGTTCCTTAGTTAATTAGGTTTTACTTTTAGCTATACCAAGTTGCATGAAACATGCTTAATTAGTTCCAAATTGGCGAGAAATATGCGATTTCTATCTTTCTCCGCGCAAAAGAAATCCAAGCGTATGCTTGCTAAGGTTGCACACCACCAAATACATCTCCCATAGGGTTACACGTGAAATGCACAATTTTAAAATGGATATTTCTCGACGTTATAAGAAACTGGTAACTTGAAATTTGGTTTCAACTTGAAGATGAAAGCCATGACTACTAACTCAACAACTCATATATGGGGGGTAACCGGCATAATTTTGAGCTAGAGCCTTTTCAAAAAGTACGAGTTGAGTTTTCCTGGTCACACGCAATTGTTGATTAAGATTATTGCGTCAGATACCGGAAATGACCTGAACACAAATGTCTCTGTTAAAATATTAAAAAATCATCATTGCATCAATTTTTTTGGACCTGAAGAACGCTGATGTGTCTGTCAAAATTCACACTATATTAATTTCGCCATAACATGTAGTAAATACCCTAATTTTAAACTGTAATTTACAATAGGTCTCCCATTTCGGCACAGAAACGGGCCGGTTTTGGACTTTTGCCTCAAAGGGGGTAGGGCCAGACGTTATTTAGTGGTGTGAAACCTATAGGGGACACTTTTTTTTTATTATTGCCTCATTTTCTTAATCTTTTGCACTTTACATAATGCGTAGTTATGATTTTTGATCAAATATACGACTTCAAAGTGGTAAAAAACAGTGAAAGACATTGTGCGCCATATTGGCTATGTCAGTAGAAAAGTAGATTTGGTTACCATGATCCTCGTCAAAAAGGCATACGGCACTATGCTAATCACTTGTTGTAAAACATTTTGCATGGAAGTATTGAAATTACAAGGACATTCTGTGAGATTGACCTATTCAGTAGACACAGCTTAATCAATTTACCCCCCCCCCCCCCCCCATGCCCTATCCCCCCCCCCCCCCCCCCCCCCCCACCGCTTACGTTCAACTCTTGCTTCAAATATGTCTTTTTAAATACAATTTAGATCATGTTAGACCCCGCGCCGTTCTGAGAGGGGAGTTTACGGAAGTATGCAAAACTTGTATTCAAATCTTTTTTTTCTTCTCACTAGAGCGTAATTCGTTTAAAATTATATTTTTGATATTTAAGAAAAAAAGTTTTTCTCCAAATTTTGTTCCTATTAGCGAAATTTAGACCCTCATATTTCGGCCATTTCTATAAATAAACATGATAAATTTTAAATCGTTTAAAGTAATCATTTACGTCTATGGCACGTGTCCGAGAAGTCTTAATGTCGCAGGGTCTTGCATTAAAAGACAGTGGGGTGGAGAAAATGAGCATTTATACACAGCTCTATAGAGAAAAATTTACATAATCGTCGATATCTCGAAAAGAAAATCATTAATCAAACATAATATTTTTTCAAATTAACTTTTTTGGGCAGGGAATATACGGTTTTCTTCTTTAAAAAAATTTTAAAAAAATAAAAAAATAAAAAAAACTAGATAATGACTTTAATTAGTCAGATTGTAGCTTATTTAACCAAACGGACGGATCTTACATGATGAACCAGATGTGTATACTAAGAGAACGAAGTGTACGGGCCGTAATAATATGTGTTAGAACCAATTTTAACTAGAAGTCTAATTATCATTGCCGGCAAGTCAGTTTAGACAGCAATGCAGGGGTGAAGGTCAAAGCGCCTTGACCCTCTGTATAGGTTGCACACCCCCAAATACATCTCCCATAGGGTTACACGTGAAATGCACAATTTTAAAATGGATATTTCTCGACGTTATAAGAAACTGGTAACTTGAAATTTGGTTTCAACTTGAAGATGAAAGCCATGACTACTAACTCAACAACTCATATATGGGGGGTAACCGGCATAATTTTGAGCTAGAGCCTTTTCAAAAAGTACGAGTTGAGTTTTCCTGGTCACACGCAATTGTTGATTAAGATTATTGCGTCAGATACCGGAAATGACCTGAACACAAATGTCTCTGTTAAAATATTAAAAAATCATCATTGCATCAATTTTTTTGGACCTGAAGAACGCTGATGTGTCTGTCAAAATTCACACTATATTAATTTCGCCATAACATGTAGTAAATACCCTAATTTTAAACTGTAATTTACAATAGGTCTCCCATTTCGGCACAGAAACGGGCCGGTTTTGGACTTTTGCCTCAAAGGGGGTAGGGCCAGACGTTATTTAGTGGTGTGAAACCCTAATTTGGCATACGCAAGCATCACGCATACGATTCACAACGCGACAGTTGCGCTATGCGAGAGTTTTGCGCGCCCACGCTCTTCTGAATTCATTTGCCGCTTTGTAAGGAGGTTCGCCAATTTGGAACTGAATAAGCTAAAGGGTGTCCCAGAGAGATCTATACCGAGGTAATACGATTTTTTTTTCGGTATGAACTTCAGTGATATTGTCCAAACATAAATATCTTACGCAAACGCCCAGCTTTCTCAGGAATTTTAGATTTTGAAAATCGTACATTTCTGATGGAAAACGATAGTAGATTTCAAATTTTTGTCGAAATGATCCATTATGAAAATATATAAAGTCACTAACCCTTTTAAACATTAAATTATTTCTGAAATGTTATTCGCATTATTACTGTTGTGTGCATAGAAAACAAAACTTTGATTGAATAGAGCAGGATTTGTTTAGCTTGAGTGGTTTTAAGTTTAACCTTCCTTTCTTTGGCGGGAGTTTTGAATATAAATTATAAGGCATGGAGTTCATTGTTTGAAATGCTGGTAGTGCTCAAATATGAAAATACGTTTTCATCGAATTTCGACTATGTCTTGCCATTGCCACAGCAGAACAAAAAGAGATATCTCAATGAAATGAACGGAATAAGTAGGAAACACTTCCACCATCATATCGCAAGTGTTTAAATTTGAAACACTATTGGTTTTATATCTTTTATATATTTTTGAAACCCGGTATAGATCATTTTATATAATTCATACATAGATTCTAATCATTTGATTGGTGTATTTGTAACATGTGATCATTTGATAAAGTTACCATCATGTCATCCGTGTGATAGTTTTCCCATCCTAACGTCTCTTTATCCATCTATTAAGTAAGCGTGTGAATTTGTTTAAACAATACGCGTAGTAGCGATCGAATTAGTCTGTTGAAGAGATGGATTAGTCTCTTATATAATTTTGTATGCTTCCTCTATCGTACACACAAGGCGTCAAAAATATTACAACTGTGACGTTAGGTACGAGATTATTTATCGGAAGCAGACGTAAACAATAATAATGGCGGATACGGAGGGTGCCCGTTTTCCTGTAGTGAATGATACAGATTTAAATGAATTGATCGATTCGGCTGATTCAAAAAACACGAAACGGCAAATTAAATATGCAGTCAACATATTGTCAGACTATAGTTTAGCTGTTGGGAGTAGTCTTGCTACCGTAGAAGGCAGCAACACGAAACGGCAAATTAAATATGCAGTCAACATATTGTCAGACTATAGTTTAGCTGTTGGGAGTAGTCTTGCTACCGTAGAAGGCTTCAGAGTCTGAGCTTCACTCTTATAGTCTTCTCTCGGTTTTTTTTGCTGCACTACGCAAAACAGATGGAGGTAAGTGTCTGTGTTTTTTGTAGTACCACTTATTGTCAGGCCTTCAAATGATCAGAATCTATATATAAATTATATAAAACAAATATTAGATGATTTGTATTCGTGTGATGGTAGAAATATGATCATGAGGTGAAAGATGGATTGTTCCATTACACTCGCCTACCGGCTCGTGTAATGGAACAATCCATCTTTCACCTCATGATCATATTTCTACCATCACACTCATAATCATCTAATATTTGTATACTGGCACACCCTGTATAGTCGAAATATTGTTTGTCTGAAAACCTTCGTATGAATTGTGTTTTTTTAATCATAATTAATATTCAACTAATGCACCAATATAATTTTATAATCTGGAGAAAACATCTGTCTGGTAATTGTTGACATTATATCTCTGTATCTCATCAATAATGATAATATCATTTTAAAAATAATTCCATTTTGAGTATAAAGTCCACTCACTCCACCCTAATGGATGGCTGTGTCGCATTATAAATGATGTGTACAATACTCAAGATTAGTGGCGTCAGCTAGGTTTTTCATATTGGGCCAAACAAAGAAGAAAGTCTGTCTCAGAAACATTTTGCAAATAAGCTGTGCTGTGCGATTTTTTTTAGAAAATAGGCTATGAGGTATGCTATTTGCTATTTTTTGTTTGTTTTGCTAATCCAAGCTTACAGAGAACTCTTTTTTTTCTTTTCTTTTTTAAATCAAAGAAAAAACCAAAACCCCCCCAAAAAAAACCCCAAAAAATCCATTTTTTTTAACCCTCAGCGCATAGACCTACGCGCCGTAGCTCATTTCACATACCAATGCGGGCGGGCTTCTGAGACAGACCTTCTTCTTTGTTTGGCCTTGGATGGGCGAGAAATAATAGTGAACCGACAAGACTGTACCAAATAATGGCGCTTTTGCACTTATTCTGCCATGATTAAGGTACATTTTGGTTCTTAAACGAGCTCTTAAAGGTATATTATGTGATCTTTTACAGGGGACGCCCTCAATCCTCGAAACAAAATTGGAAGCAGATTTTATTGCAGATTTACATTTCTGATCATAAATCATGAATATATTTCAAGTTACAGAGCGATACGATTCCTAATTATATACCTCAAAATCATGGATTTAGAGTGAGTTTAGAGTAAAATTTGAAAAATAGATTGTCCCGGTACCCGGGACAATCTGTTTCAACCTCTAATAAAACCATGATTTTGAAGTAATTAGGAATCGTATCGATCTGTAACTTAGAAGATCTTTATGATTTATGATCAAAAATGTGGCGTGTTCTACCGAAACCAGACACAATTGGGCAAGATATCAACATTGAGAGGTACCACTGTAAAGCTGAAGATCTCTTTAAAAACTAGAGATCTTCATCTTTACAGTGGTACCTCTCTTTTTTAATCTGACTTCCCAAAGCAGAGTTACATCATTTTCAAGTTCGTCTTTTAGGGTCTTTATGAAAAACTCCAAACTGAGGTACTCGCCCTTTAAAGTTACTAGAAGTAGGCTTTTTTTAAATCATTGAAACATACATTTAGGATGACTTTGTTAATCTGAATCTTTCACAATATTGTTATAAACACTCTGAAGATTAATTATTTACCAGAAACTCAAATTCCCAAAAAAATCACCCCCAATTATGTTTTGGGCTATTTCTCAGTTTGGAGCTCTGCCCAATTCCGTCTGGTTTTGGTAGAACACTTCACAAATGTCAATCTGCAAGAAAATCTGCTTTCATAGTAAAAATCAATGATAGAGGGCGCTACTTGGAAAAGATCACATGCCTTTAAAATACTCAAATTGAATATTTGTGTACTAATTTGACCGTCATAATTTCGTGATTCCCCTTGTAAAATCGACAGTGCCAATCTCATCCGACAGACTCAAAATATTGGTGGGGCGATCGCCCCCCCCCCCTCCAATCTGGCTACGCCACTGTTTAAAATGTTGATGACATATCATGACATGCATATAATGAGATAGTATTAGGAATGGAAACAAAACAATGAGTTAGGATAGTTCTAGTAAATTTTGAGCAAGCCTTTTCAATTGAGTCTTACCCTCGTTTTACCTATAGATTTTATCTATATTTTGTAGTAGTTTTCGTTTTCGTTCTAAACCATGGAAATCTGCAACCATCACTTTATTCTACACTGAAAAATAAATTGATGTCACAGCGACACCTTCTTGGAGTCAACTGTAAATGACACTTACAAAGGTGTTATTTTGACTCCAAAATTGGTGTAATCGTCAATGATATGGGTTTGCACATAATTTACGGTGCCTTTCAGTGATCATTTAGTGATTTACACCAAAACTGGTGTCAGATTAATTGAAATAACTCCAAGGGCGTCAATAGTTGGCGGGAGAGCTCACGGTTTTTAGAGGTGTCGAAGCAGCATGACACCAATTGGTGTATTTCTGACACCAATTGGTGTAATTCTGACACCAACTGGTGTAATTCTGACACCAATTGGTGTAATTCTGACACCAAATTGGGCGTCTATCAACATATCAACGCATGCGTTTTCTCGTCGCCATTTTGTCTGCATGTTCCCAGCCGGTAAGACTGGTAAGTACCGATCTGCTCCATTTCCAGACATTTTTGATAATAATTATGATACCATTAGCGTAATGTAAGCCTTTTTCATGTTGTTTAATATTGCGCCAACTAACTGATGAAATAAATTACAATTTCATAGTCAGAGACTAGCATTTTGTTGGACTGTGTGTCAGTGCATGGACCTACTAGTACTATGTGTGTGTTCGTCATGCATGCATACGATGATATGTGCAACATTACATACATGTAGCCCGATTTATCTGGCTCAGTGGTCGTCTTTTTCATACGGACGTCTTACATTACGCTAATTGTATCATAATTATTATCAAAAATGTCTGGAAATGGAGCAGATCGGTACTTACCAGTCTTACCGGCTCCTAAACATGTGCTATCTCAATATGACTCTTAAGAGAGTCAATATTACACCCCATTTGGGGTGTAATGGGGTGTAATGACATTTTTCGAAAATGGGTCCTCAGGTAACCACCCTATGTGTCAAAATGAATATGACACCCAAAGGTGTCATATTTTACACCCATAATGGTGTCAATTTGACACCTTTAGGGTGTCAAACTCATTTTGACACTTAAGAGAGTCAATATTACACCCCATTTGGGGTGTAATGGCATTTTTCGAAAATGGGTCCTCAGGTAACCACCCTAGGTGTCAAAATGAATATGACACCCAAAGGTGTCATATTTTACACCCATAATGGTGTCAATTTGACACCTTTAGGTGGCCAACTGAGGACCCATTTTTTGACGCTTGTTTTAGTGTAAAAATGACACCAAATTATTTTTCAGTGTATACATGTATATGCAGGTATGCCGAATCATTTCTTTATTTGAGCGAACAGGAAATGTTTTCTTTGTTGTCATAACCTTGGATATACTTCACCGATTTTGCTCATTCGAAACTCAAATTGTGGTAACATTACCTCATTTATTCATTTGTGAACCTTTAAACACGAAAATCAACAAAAACTGCAATCATTATGTTTCTTAAGACCCCACTAGTAGAAGACCTTCCTACAAAAAGACCCAAGTCAAAACCTGGAAGAACGAACGGCCAAACTGTTACCCCGAGCGCCATAAGCAAAACACAGATGGTGTAATAAATCAAATAAATGCTGATAAAAGAAGGAAATTATTACCCCTGATAACATTGTTAAACGTGAGTTAGAATAGTCTCAAACTTTACAGGGTATGGAACCGTAATGAAAAACAACTACTGTTATGTTTTCTGTCACTGCATGCCCTCTCCAATTTTTGATGAAGTAGCATTTTGTTGTTGTTATTTTTACAACGAGTAGTTGAAACCATGGGAAAAAGTTTAAACAAAATAAATTGAATTGAATTGAATTGAATTGAATGAAATTAATGACTTGGGTCGGGCCTTTTTTCTCGCCGTGATTTAAAAAAAGGCCTAATTTTATAGATTGGCGAATACACCCTCTTTTATGGTCCATATTTACCCCCATGATTTATTACAAATCACACCGTTAGTAATAGTAGCCTACTATCCTACTCCACAATTTACACCAGCCCTGAGGTATCTTATTAGAATTCAGGTTGAAATACGGCACGGACTTTTATTAAATGGTGATAATCATGGCGTAACTTTGTTGTTTGGTGGCAAGTTTGGTACAATATTGTGCCTAAAAGATCCATGCAAATGTCTATCTAGCCTGATTGGTCAAAATAATCGAAAGTTACTCTATGGGACATAAACTAATAGTATGACTTTCTTTTATTGAGCACTTTACATAACCATTCATCATAAGTATAAATCTATACCATCTGCAACAAGTTTCAATAAAAACAAAATTTACAAAAATGAAGTTACACTGTTATGAACTTACTACTCATTTTCTGTTTTGAAAACACCACAACACTACAGTATTACTTAGCTGAACACAAGAGCAGAGGATTCGATGTAAGATATACAAGAGCAGAGGATTTCAGAAGATTTAACTTTAATTTATGAGTAGCGATTAGAACTGTAGCGGGATTGGATTTAGCATTTATTATATTTAAAAATGTATTCATCATATTTTAAAATATTACCTTTATTTTACCTTGTCCGTGAGTGGGCCATGAAATGCCCTGGTCCCCACCCACGGAGCAATTGGTTAGCGATTGATTAGCAATAGGGGGTATGACCCTATTGCCTAATTGGTTTAGGCGTGCGCAGTACAGCGGAAAGCCAAACGAAAGCGTCATTGTGGAAGCACATGTGAAGAATTGAGAAATACCTTGCGGAATATTAACAAATACCGTCAGGATTTTACCTATTTTGAGAGCTGGAGGCCGTGTCCAGGATTTTACTATAAAGATTATTTTTCCGTGGATGTTTTGTGGTAGGTAGATTATGTTAGATGATAAAATTCGGGATTTTAGAGCAATCTTTAGAATCTTGTGTGTTGTGTATACAAATTACTGCAGAGAATCTTGAACCCTCCTTCGGGATTGCTCGCAGATTCTCCCGGAAATATCATAAATATTGTGGAAGTGACCAGACGAGTGGGAGGGTAGGAAATTACATGTACATGTTTCTGGTATACTATTAAAAATACTTTGGGAACCTCATTTCCAAATTTTTGACCCAATTTGGCGATTTTGGAGACGCAAGTCACATCATATTTGGTGGAATGTGGGGGTGTCCTATGCTGTAATAGGCCATTCCGTCCTTTTTCTGAGAGAAATCATGTCCGGTTTTTCCTGATTTTTCATGTTTTTGTGGATATTGCTACAAAGCTGGGATGGTTATGGCTAGTTGAAGAAATTACTATAGGTGACATTTGATACCCTGTCGAGTTTATAAATTCAACATTTAGAACTGTTTTGGCGAAATTCCTGTGCAGAGTTGCGTAGGTCCGGAAACTGTTTTGATAGGAAATGGCTCGTATTTTCTAACGTGTGAGGTATGGGAGAAAACCATTTCCTATGCATCGGGGAGTTCAGTATCATTTTTCTACCTCCAAAATTTCTCCTTGTGACTGACAAATGGGGTTGACAATGCCATAGTAGTGAAAATAGACCCTTCTAGCGTACGGATGGCTAGTGATTGAATGCTGATTTTGATTTTTAGAGACGATTTGCGCGATTTTTCTAGTTCCATATTTTGTGAAAATTATCAAACCTGTGTGCAAAACGGTACCACTCGTGCGCCAATTAGTGACGTGTTATTACAAGACGACACATGTCGGTGCGCCTTTGATGTTTAAACAGGGGGTTTTGAACTGCGCGCTATGTGTTGATGTTGACTTATTTTATAAGATGCATTCTGGATGTTACAGTGTATCCCAAATATCATGTTTTATAAAATTACGTCTATCATGCTGTGATTTTGGGATTATTACAGTGTGTTCCAAAATTATGGTATCCAATGAATACTTGTTTGTAGAAAGAATTGAATGCATTTATGATGACATTCATTCATTGATTGTGTTTCTGGGAATTTCAGTTGCACTTTATGAACATTAAAATATTGTTACTGATTGTTACATGAAGTCAGCTGTTCCTGATTTCATACCTAAATTATGGATTGAAGTTTTCCTCCTGAGCTAAATTGTTAGTTTATTTTGATCAGTTATTCAGGCTTGCATGTCAATAGTAGTGTGTATGATTATAAAATTACCAGTGCACACAAATATTTTATGAATGTAATTTGAGTCATTGTTTTATGGATAAATGATTACTCTATACCAAAATTGTCACCCTATCATGATTCAGTTGGATATTAGAATGAAAGTTCATCTGTGTTGGTGATAAATAATATGAAGTTAAACTTTCGATCTCAACACAAGAAATATTTACCTGGAATTTTCAGGTGTTGCTACACCTTTCATCAGCAGACTAATGACTCGACTTGACCTTTTGGAGGTGTGACGTCAGAATCGGGTCATAGACTCTTGGTAATTTGTACCTGCCCCCGTCTTTGTTGAGTGATGGTTGGTTGGCTCTGATGTAAATAGCCTCCTTGACACCTCTCTCGAACCAACGAGGATCCCTATCCAAGATTTTGACTTTCTCTAAATCAACACTGTGTCCTGGTGACTCAATATGGATGTGTTGGGATACCTCGGACGAGGTGGAACTAGGACGCATGTGCTCTAGAAACCGGGTCTTTAATGAGCGTTCGGTTTCTCCGATGTATGATTCGGAGCAAAGACCCCGGGTAGTCTGACCCTGACAAGGGATCATGTACACTGGGCCTACAGTGTCCTTCTTCTCAGTTTTGTCTTTTGGAGAGACCAGAAGTTGACGTAGTGTGCGCGTGGGTTTGAAGTATGCGCGTATCCCGTAGTTTCCGAAAATCCTGCGGAGAGCCTCTGATGTGCCCTTGATATAAGGCAACACTACGTCTCCTTTTGTCTGTTTCTCACTGTCTTTAGTTTTCGGTTTGACCTTACCCTTGGGTTTGTTGACACGGTCAAATGCCCACTTCGGGTACCCACACTTGGTCAATGCTTTATCGACGTGCTGTTTCTCTGTTGTGATGTCAACCTGGTCAGTGATGACAGTATCAGCCCTGTGGTGTAGCGTTTGAATAACGCCCAATTTGTGCTGGACAGGGTGATTTGACGAGAAGTTCAGATATTGATCTGTGTGGGTTGGCTTCCGGTAAATCTTTACGTCAAGACTATTTACATCAGAGCCAACCAACCATCACTCAACAAAGACGGGGGCAGGTACAAATTACCAAGAGTCTATGACCCGATTCTGACGTCACACCTCCAAAAGGTCAAGTCGAGTCATTAGTCTGCTGATGAAAGGTGTAGCAACACCTGAAAATTCCAGGTAAATATTTCTTGTGTTGAGATCGAAAGTTTAACTTCATATTATGATTCAGTTGGATTGTGTAAACATGCAAATTGAGACCATGGTGTGGTAGGAGCGATTAGTGATTTGTTTATTATTTATTCTTAAACAACCTGGGATGGGAGTGCCGCGTATAAATTGAGCCTGTGCTTTATCTTTTTGATTATTACAGCTATCTAATTCAATATTTTTGGTTAGACTTTTTGTGATAATGTCCCATCATTCCTTATCGCGTTGATATAGAAACCAAACCATCAGAGATGATTCATGATCACTGTATTGTAAATACAGGTAACTTGCATGGCAAATTACTGTATTTTATTATATACTTGTGTGTTGGACAGAACAGGTGACCCAGATGTTAAATTACTATGATGATGTGTGTATATATTTGTATGCTAGAGTTAAATAGGTATTCCAATATTCCTGAATACTTTCGGAGATAATGATTTTAGTCATTCAAAATTGCTTATAATATTGAGGGTTGTCATGTACACAAAGTGTGACACCCTGATTGTGCTGCGGAATAGTCGGCATGTTTGTTTTGATTGGTTAGACCGTTTTGGAGACTTATTGCATTGTGTAAAATGTAATCTGCTGATTTTGGGTTGTAGTTTTTTTGTGACCAAAACTTGTGCTCAGTCAAACACTTAGAGCATTTTTGATATTTCACATTTCTTTCATGTTCAATGAAAAAAATACTTAGTCGATTTTTGCTTTGTCCAACACTTAGCGCATTTTTGATATTTCACATTTTTTTCATGTTCAATTAAAAAAATACTTAGTCGATTTTTGCTTTGTCAAACACTTAGCGCATTTTTGATATTTCACATTTTTTTCATGTTCAATGAAAAAAATACTTAGTCGATTTTTGCTTTGTCAAACACTTAGCGCATTTTTGATATTTCACATTTTTTTCATGTTCAATGAAAAAAATACTTAGTCGATTTTTGCTTTGTCAAACACTTAGCGCATTTTTGATATTTCACATTTTTTTCATGTTCAATGAAAAAAATACTTAGTCGATTTTTGCTTTGTCAAACACTTAGCGCATTTTTGATATTTCACATTTTTTTATGTTCAATGAAAAAAATACTTAGTCGATTTTTGCTTTGTCAAACACTTAGCGCATTTTTGATATTTCACATTTTTTATGTTCAATGAAAAAAATACTTAGTCGATTTTTGGAAAATATTTTTCCAAATTACTTTTCTGTTTGTGATTTTCTGTAATCAAAATTTGTGTTTTTGTTAAAACACTTAGAAAGTTTTAGAGGATCAAAATTCGTGTTTTTGGGAAAAACACTTAATTTTGGAGGATCAAAATTTGTTCTGTAACACTTAGAAGTTTTCTGTGATCCAAATTTGTGTTTTTGGGAAAAACACTTAGAAATGTTTGAAGTGATCGACATTTATCACTTGGTCCAAAAATACTTTGTGGATTTTTGATTCCGATATTTTTCATGCTGTGCCAATACTTAGTACATTTCGATTTCAACATTTTTCATGCTTAGTGGAAAATACTTAGTCTATTTTCAAGATATTTTTGAATGTTGAGATTTTGATGCTTGGTGAAAAATACTTTGATGTTTTGATAATTAACTATCTTGTTACATGGTGACACTGTGTCACACTATACTATGTGAAGTACATTGGGGAGCATGCTGATGCATGGGTATTATTAACTGGGGTGAGGTCAACCTTGTTATTGTCCATCCACACATACAATTGTGAATGCCATGACCTTATATTGTATATAGACTAGATTAACTATTGGTGGGAATATCCTACTATCTTTTGTGTTATATAGAGTTAAGCTGAAGGAAGGTTGCCAGTAAGAAGAATACGAAGATCATAATATTGTAGAGTAAACTGTAAGTAATGTCACTTCATTTAAAAAAGATGAACATTGGCTATAAATATTTTGCTGACTAGGTTGCATGAATGTTGATAGTCATAGTTGCATGGAAACCATTAGGCTAGTGCAGGCAGAGAAATATCCACATAATAATTAATTGATCGAAGAAATCTAGTCCCTTGTTTGGCGATGTGTAAATACCTTCAGTACTATGCCCAATGACGAATAGGAGAGTTATGTGATTGTAAGTAATATACATGAATTCCGGGTTGTTTGATCAATCAATGATCGATACCTGTAATTCCATCATTCACGTTCAAAGGATCCAGAGGCAGGTGTCCAAGCCGTATCAAAATGCTGAGCAGACTGTTGTATGGTTGGGTTTGTATGGGTAGGTTTGTAGCAAAAACAATGTAAATTTATGCAACTAATTGGTGACTGATTAGTTTCACCGTCAGCTGACCCATTAGTCGTACCTGACGTTGTTGCTAGTTAGTAGTAGGTCGTGGAAGTAAACAATAATGCTTACGATGATTATGTTACTAGGGATGAACTAAACTGTTTGATACAACATTAATTCATCATAATATTTGGAGGTATGAAATGGATAGATGTTTCTTTATGAAGTCATGCTAATGTTCTAGAATATTATAATACCGTGAATTTGGGACAATGTATTGAGGTGCTTTTGGTACTCGGACACTTCAAATGAACGTAGACAGAGTTGTAGGGATTCTGATGTTATGGGAATATGACTGTTGTAATAACTTAAATCATGACTTAAATATTAAAATGGTTGACAATTGTTCCTGTTGGATGATATGTGCGCTCCAAACTATGGCGTCGTGCTGAGTAATGAAGCTTGTGCACATGTTGATTGTAGTTTAAGAAATAAGACTTGCGATATTTTGTCAAGTTATGAACACATTTCACTTTGGTTACCATTGGTTACATACTGTATTGTTATAATGAAGTTTAGATAAGTAGTGTAGTAAGCGCACCCTAAGCGACCTATACTCGCGTAGTGTAGTTGCAGTAGTTATAACATGGTAAGAATTAATATGTACTTGGGTGAACTCATCATTCAAGACTTGCTTACAAATAATAGGCTTACTTGTACAAAGTCACCATTCATTCTTTGATCACCAATAATAGGCTTACTTGTACAAAGTCACCATTCATTCTTTGATCACCAATACTAGGCTTACTTGTGTGTATATATTGCTATGTGTTGGAAGTACTACGACTATGTACCGCCTCAAACCTATGGTTATGATCGTGATGAGGAAGTTTGAGCAAATTAACCGACAAATTATGATATGTGTAAATGAAGGAAAATAGTATATGTGCACGTGGCGATGGCGTAGCTTCTGCTATGGAAAGTATTCAAAAGTGCACGTGGCGATGGCGTAGTTTCTGTTATCAACGTACCGGTTGCTGTGCGCGGTGGGAACTGACCTAGAGGAGTTGAGAGAAGGAGGAGTTGAGAGACAGAGGAGTTGAGAGAAGGAGGAGTTGAGAGAAAGAGGAGTTGAGAGAAAGAGGAGTTGAGAGAAGGAGAGGTCTTACCCACGGAAAGGAGTTATTGAGCTTAAGCGCGCAGATGTGTTATGGAGCCTGAGCGCAGAGTTGGACTGTAAGCTTATGGCGCGTAAACATTTACACATATGATAGTCGGTGTGACAGGGTATTAACACAGTGTTCTTTTCTTTTGTATGTTTCAGAACGCTCCATGGTGGTACAATTATTATATTTTTTTCACTTATTATTATTTTAACCCCTCCCAATATTTTTCCTTTTTCACTTTTTAATTTTTAATCTCTCCCATTTTTCACTTTGGTACAAATTTTCACTTTCAACCTTATTTTTGTCAATCTGGTAATTTTTGGGCTAAGTCATGTAAGTGCTGTAGTTGAACGGTTGTTGGAGTTGTGTGTTTTCAGAATAAATGGTCCATGAGAATTATAACCTAAGTGTCCGGTTCTTTGTTGTCCGCAGTAGAAACGCAGGTTCTGCCCTGCAAACGAACCCACGTGGTCTTCTCAAATATTAACAGGTTTCTAATTTTAACCCTGCCCATACCTAAACAAACCAAAAAAAAATAGTGGTGTCAGATCTGCGAAACGCATTCTGCACGCTTCGTGGTCGGTTTTCGGCGCCGCCGGCTCGGTCCCGCCACAGAACAAATACATTATTATTACGAGTACCACTGTCACCGTGGTAATGGACATACATTGCAACAGAATTACATCTAAGACCTATTAGATCGATATTATCATTTTATTTCAATTTAACTCCTACTAGGGTCTATAATATACTCTATACACATTTCCATCCTGCCCATGATGCACCACACACAGTTACGAAGTAGTGGTTCTACGTCATTTGGCTCTACCCATGCTGTAGCACTTTTGTGACCTGGGCTCATCTTGAGTCGATTCACAGTCGATTGAAGCATATTATTGTTCTACATCCGATTGGAATAGAATAAAAGCAAATAAAGGGTAATTAATTTAGTCAATTGTATACCAATGCTTACTAAGGATTAACATGATACCCATAAATTGAATTGGTCCGATTTGCATTGAACATGAACTTGTGAGAAACATGATTGTGTCAGATTCTTATGAATTCAAAGCCCAGTTACATATATATTATTATTATCATGATACTCGGACCAAGTCGATTCTCAGGGCTACGAAATCCGCGGGAACGGGGTTCCCAGAAAGAAATGATGGGGTCGCAGAAAAAATTCACAATACAAAAAAAATCTTTAAACATAAATGGAATTAAAAAGATCAAATCTCACAATTATTGAGCTTTTGTGTATGGGTCTGAAAAGAATTGGGTCTGAAAAGTGGAGAGACTAAATTAAACTAATTTTGGGCATATTTCACGAGGGCCGACTCGCGTATCGACTGCAGACTCTTATTCAATCTGAATCTCCCGGATGTTGACCGATTTCTAACTGTAGGCGGCGGGCTCGGCCGTAAATTTATAATACCCAGCTGTGACGTCATCATATCTAAAAACATACATTTTAGAGACGTTGGCTTTAGCAACGAGTCTAAGTGTTTTTAAAATCAGTTTATCCATTTCATTTTTATAAATACAAAAAAACCTGCCCTATTTAACACATTTTAAAGCCAAGTTATATGACATTTCTCTCTGACATTGTTATGCGATCGGCTGATATTATCCCTTTTTTCATTTGGATATATAAATTGTTACCGTCCGAGAACCGCGCTAATGAACATACCAAATTGAAGAAAATATGATTCCCGTTTGATATATAGAAACACAACCTGTCGGAAAAAGTCGGAACAGCTTCTAAATCATTGCCAAAGTTGACCACATTTTTACTAGATAAGACAAATTAGCGGTGCCGGGTAATGATTCTGCCGAATTCGGCAGCTTGTTTGTTGAGTGGCAGTGGCGCGATCATGTTCATGATTGTCGACGCTATTTCGAACATAGCGTGCATAGGATATACCTTTTAATTGAAAAATAGCTATATTAACGACTCTCACATAGAAACGATCGGCCCTTTTGAAAAAAAAGATTTATTTAACCAAATAATGGTATTGGGCTCATTTTTCAAATTTTGATATTTGTCGGTCAGCGTAGAATTAAAAAATAGATCTTAATAATTTCTAAGCGAATGACTTTTTTATCGTCAAATTGATTGCGGCTTGGTTTTTTTGTATCATCGATCTTATATGTACCCAAAAAATTGGAATTATTTAACCAAATAATGGTATTTGGGCTCATTTTTTCAAATTTTGACATTTGTCGATCAAGCCTAGAATTTAAAAAAAAATCTTAATAATTTCTAAGCGAATGACTTTTTTATCGTCAAATTGATTGCGGCTTGGTTTTTTTTGTATCATCGATCTTATATGTACCCAAAAAATTGGAATTATTTAACCAAATAATGGTATCTGGGCTCATTTTTTCAAATTTTGACATTTGTCGATCAAGCCTAGAATTTTAAAAAAAATCTTAATAATTTCTAAGCGAATGACTTTTTTATCGTCAAATTGATTGCGGCTTGGTTTTTTTGTATCATCGATCTTATATGTACCCAAAAAATTGGAATTATTTAACCAAATAATGGTATTTGGGCTCATTTTTTCAAATTTTGACATTTGTCGATCAAGCCTAGAATTTTAAAAAAAATCTTAATAATTTCTAAGCGAATGATTTTTTTATCGTCAAATTGATTGCGGCTTGGTTTTTTTGTATCATCGATCTTATATGTACCCAAAAAATTGGAATTATTTAACCAAATAATGGTATCTGGGCTCATTTTTTCAAATTTTGACATTTGTCGATCAAGCCTAGAATTTAAAAAAAAATCTTAATAATTTCTAAGCGAATGACTTTTTTATCGTCAAATTGATTGCGGCTTGGTTTTTTTGTATCATCGATCTTATATGTACCCAAAAAATTGGAATTATTTAACCAAATAATGGTATTTGGGCTCATTTTTTCAAATTTTGACATTTGTCGATCAAGCCTAGAATTTAAAAAAAAATCTTAATAATTTCTAAGCGAATGACTTTTTTATCGTCAAATTGATTGCGGCTTGGTTTTTTTTGTATCATCGATCTTATATGTACCCAAAAAATTGGAATTATTTAACCAAATAATGGTATTTGGGCTCATTTTTTTCAAATTTTGACATTTGTCGATCAAGCCTAGAATTTAAAAAAAAATCTTAATAATTTCTAAGCGAATGACTTTTTTATCGTCAAATTGATTGCGGCTTGGTTTTTTTGTATCATCGATCTTATATGTACCAAAAAAATTGGAATTATTTAACCAAATAATGGTATTTGGGCTCATTTTTTCAAATTTTGACATTTGTCGATCAAGCCTAGAATTTTTAAAAAAATCTTAATAATTTCTAAGCGAATGACTTTTTTATCGTCAAATTGATTGCGGCTTGGTTTTTTTGTATCATCGATCTTATATGTACCCAAAAAATTGGAATTATTTAACCAAATAATGGTATTTGGGCTCATTTTTTCAAATTTTGACATTTGTCAGTCAAGCCTAGAATTTAAAAAAAAAATCTATGAGAAAGACTTTTTTTGTCGCCAAATTGATTGCGGCTTGACTTTTTTGTATCATCGATCTTCTACGCACCCACCAAAATTGAATTATTTAACCAAATAATGGTATTTTGTCATATTTTTAACATTTTGATATTTGTCGGTCAAGCCTAGAATTTAAAAAACATTTTTGAGCATTTTTTTAACTGTAAAAAGTGTAAGTGAATTGGGGCAGTAACAAAACAAATAAATGAAGATGAATGATCGAATCTTTAACAAAAATAAATTATCACACTAGAGTTATAGTGTATATGTTTGCCTAACTAGTCTCATCCCGAAAAAGATTAAATGACGGGAGAAATATCTGTTTTGAATCGACTACGAAAACTAATCTCACACTCAGTCATTCTATGCATCGCGAGACTGTCGAATTATGCGTATTCGCTGTCAATCGAAAGCAAAACCCATTTTACCGCAAAGCTTTTAATTGCCTCTCTATTCAGTTTAAAGACATTTTAAGCCAAGTTATCAATTAGCGTTTGCCTGGACTGTCGGTATACAAAGACGATTTTACAAAATTATTCACTTTAATTGATCGCTATTCCGTTCAAAAAGCGCATGTGTGTAATGCCTTGTTACGATGTAAACAATAATATCGTATGCCGCCGGTTGATCAGCTGATCGACGTTGAGAGAACACAATGCGCATGCTCTAATGAGTTTCGTTACATCTCTCGTCGGTGATGGCGTAACGAATAAGATAGCCAAGTCAGCCCTCGTGATTTTGATTTCAAGAGACAAGTATTTTGCGCGCTCCACGCCAGCTAACTCCCGAAGTTCCACTCCCTGGACCCCCATCAAACAGTTCGCCTTCAAAAAGGCATATTATGGCAAGCTGCTTTAGGAATAAAATCTGTGTATGTTTACCTTTAACACAGTCTGGCCCTGCATATCCATCTTTACATGTACAAATGTAACCAGAGTCAGTGTCCTTACAGTCTTCTTTCTCTGCATTGCAGTCATGTAACTCCACATAATCACACTCATTAAGATCTGAAAATAATGACACAACCCATAATCATTGATGTTCTTCAAACATAAAATAATCCCGCTTCAGACTTATAATCTGAAGACCGTGGGTTCGAATCCCACAGAGAATATTTTGTTTTTCCCGTTACTATTATATTTAGTAAATGTAGAGATTATTTTAATATCGTTCAATCATAATATTATTTTGATCCCAGATACTTTTCATTTTATTTAATAGAATGATTTTCATACAGATTCAATGAGGTTTTAATTTGAATGTACTAATGTATTATATTACTTCATGCCTGGGGTGCATGTACATGTGCATGTAGGTCTAATACAGGCTTAGCGTTGCGTTTATTGAATTATTGCAATACCCGCCCATTGTTACACCATGGTTATTCACGCAATAATCTGTAAGTCCAATTGTTATTGAAAGAAGCCAATCGTCGTTGAATCGATTCTTATTCCCCATCTGATCTGTTTGTAGCTAGCTGCAGTCAGATATTGAGTGAGTCAATTGTATACGAAGAGATTTTGTTTTCCCTTGAAAAGAGGATGTCGATCTCGTGCAATTCAATATGCCAAAATGTCAGCCTTATACAATGACAACATTAAGGCATTTAAATGTGGTTCAACGCCATGTGACTAGGGGGATTTTCAGTAAGGGGAGCAATAAAATATTTAATCCATTATTTTTACATGCTAAAGTCATGTTTGCAGGGACGTTTCTGCTTGAAAATCCCTTTTCTGAAGAAGATTTTTTTGTCATTACTGAAGAAATAAGGTATATTTCACGTGGCCCTGACCCCTGTCTCATTAAAAGCTTTAAATTAATAACCTTTCACGATCATCAATTTATTGCTCTTTACATTGAATCCAAACCTAGCTTGCAGCGACACCGTTTTCACATTTAAAATACAATTTAGAAACTGTGTTCAATTTGGCTAAAATCTCGTCGAATACTCAATAGTTCACCACTAGTTCATTATTATAGAGAACACATAGACACGTCAGTAAGTAGTTATGGCCGAGCGGTTACGAATATAGACTAGTAATCTAATAGATTCTCCCCTCGTTGGTTCGAATCCTGCTGAATACCTTTTGTTAGAAAAAACGATTTAGTCTCTGTGTGTTGGAAAATGGCCTATATTTTTACCGTAGGTGAATAAAAGTCGTGGCCCTGACCCCTGTCCAAAATGTATTACAAATAAACATATTTTGATCAAGTTTAATACGTTAGGAATATTTCTTGTGCATAAAGTTTTTGCTATGACGTCTAAAAATCATCAAAAAATACGATGTTTACGATCGCATTGAAAATGCATCTTTATTGACTCAAAAATAGTAACAAAAATCGTGTTTTTTATTAAATCGGAAATAACATGTTTCATAAATAGGACTTCCACTTCAAAATGAGCCTAAGATGATCAAAATTGATGGAGGCAATCCTTCACAATAGCGAGCTGTAAATGACCCGATTTCTATTTGTTTTTTTGAAATCTCACTTTACTGGCGGGCCGGGGCGAACAAAATAGACGGTATTTTCATGCCTTGACTTCTGACTGCAACGAAGCTACAAACATGACAAACAGATAATAAACTGCTCACAAAAAGTATCGAAACACTTAGAAATGATCCAATATATAACGGCTCGAAAGGGTATGCATTAATCGAAGCAAATAACCAAGTGCATAATCATCCTATAGAAAGAGGTTTGCATTACTGTTTAGAATGATCAGATTCGTGATTTTCAATAGGGATGAGTGTCACTTTTGAAACTGGACCCACGATCATTGAAATGACAATAACTCCGCTCCGCAACATCGTATCTCAACGATCGAGGTGTCAAAATACGCAGAACAAAATTATGCACTTGGTTATTTGCTTCGATTAATGCATACCTTTTCGAGCCGTTATATATTGGATCATTTCTAAGTGTTTCGATACTTTTTGTGAGCAGTTTATGTTGGTACATGCACATGACCGTACAATCATGTAGGCCTAAACATGGGAAATCAGAATATCGATTCAATGACGAAACGATTGACTCTTTTCATAATGGCACACTTGGTCTTTCTCAGATTAGTTGTGTAACAATGGGGCTAGGGTCCAGGCGCGTAGCCAGCATTGTCATTCCGGGGGGGGGGGGGGGGGGGGGAACATCAATATCGTCCCTATTTTTAAGCATTTTCGTAAAAGGTTGCCCCAATTTTTTTTCTAGTCACTTACCTCGTGAATTTCACGTAAGTGGGGGTGGGGGGGGGGGGGGGTGGAGGTCAAAAAATTTCGCACAGTCTAAAAATAAATCGCACAGTCAAAACAAATCGCACAGTAAATGTACTACATGAACAATTTCTCGTCCCCATTCTCTTCTCTTTCCCCTCTCCTTATATTGGTTTTGCGCAGCAAACCAATATACTGTGCTCCTCCTCAGATTTCTTTCTTCCAAACGCTCCTTTAAAATGCTACTTCTCCTACAGTTTACATGTTACAATCACCATACTTGGTCAAATGATTCCTTATGACCATGTGCATATAGGGTCTCCTGCCATTAAAATTCACATGTCATATGGGGTCACTAGGGGTCATTGAACTTTACAGGCATAAAAGTTAAGACATTGTCCGATTTGGACCAAACTTTGACATCTTGTTTGGTTTGATGAGCCAAGAAAATAAGTCAATCATTTGAATTAGGTCAAAGGTCAACAAGGGGTCACTAGAGGTCAAAACGTGAATATCCTTAAAAACGCTACTTCTCCTACAGTTTACATGTTACAATCACCATACTTGGTCAAATGATTCTTTATGACCATGTGCATATAGGGTCTCCTGCGATTAAAATTCACATGTCATATGGGGTCACTAGGGGTCATTGAACTTTACAAGCATAAAAGTTAAGACATTGTCCGATTTGGACGAAACTTTGACATCTTGTTTGATTTGATGAGCCAAGAAAATAAGTCAATCATTTGAATTAGGTCAAAGGTCAACAAGGGTCACTAGAGGTCAAAATGTGAATATCCTTAAAAACGCTACTCCTCCTACAGTTTACATGTTACAATCGCCACAATTAGTCAAATGATTCCTTATGACCATGTGCATATAGGGTCTCCTGCTATTAAAATTCACATGTCATATGGGGTCACTAGGGGTCATTGAACTTTACAGGCATAAAAGTTAAGACATTGTCCGATTTGGACCAAACTTTGACATCTTGTTTGGTTTGATGAGCCAAGAAAATAAGTCAATCATATTGACCAGGTCAAAGGTCAAGAAAGGGTCACTAGGGGTCAAAATGTAAATGTTTACTACATTAGGACCCCTAGTGACCTTTTCTTGACCTTTGACCCCAAAAAAATGATTGACTTTTTTTCTTGTCTCATCAATGCCTACAAAATGAGCCATCACCGGTCAAAATCGGAGCAAGTCTTACATTTTACCCTGTGTGTCTTTATATTGGTTTTGCGCAGCAAACCAATATACTGTGCTCCTCAGATTTCTTTCTTCCAAACGCTCCTTTAAAATGCTACTTCTCCTACAGTTTACATGTTACAATCACCATACTTGGTCAAATGATTCCTTATGACCATGTGCATATAGGGTCTCCTGCCATTAAAATTCACATGTCATATGGGGTCACTAGGGGTCATTGAACTTTACAGGCATAAAAGTTAAGACATTGTCCGATTTGGACCAAACTTTGACATCTTGTTTGGTTTGATGAGCCAAGAAAATAAGTCAATCATTTGAATTAGGTCAAAGGTCAACAAGGGGTCGCTAGAGGTCAAAACGTGAATATCCTTAAAAACGCTACTTCTCCTACAGTTTACATGTTACAATCACCATACTTGGTCAAATGATTCCTTATGACCATGTGCATATAGGGTCTCCTGCGATTAAAATTCACATGTCATATGGGGTCACTAGGGGTCATTGAACTTTACAGGCATAAAAGTTAAGACATTGTCCGATTTGGACGAAACTTTGACATCTTGTTTGATTTGATGAGCCAAGAAAATAAGTCAATTATTTGAATTAGGTCAAAGGTCAACAAGGGTCACTAGAGGTCAAAATGTGAATATCCTTAAAAACGCTACTCCTCCTACAGTTTACATGTTACAATCGCCACAATTAGTCAAATGATTCCTTATGACCATGTGCATATAGGGTCTCCTGCTATTAAAATTCACATGTCATATGGGGTCACTAGGGGTCATTGAACTTTACAGGCATAAAAGTTAAGACATTGTCTGATTTGGACCAAACTTTGACATCTTGTTTGGTTTGATGAGCCAAGAAAATAAGTCAATCATATTGACCAGGTCAAAGGTCAAGAAAGGGTCACTAGGGGTCAAAATGTAAATGTTTACTACATTAGGACCCCTAGTGACCTTTTCTTGACCTTTGACCCCAAAAAAATGATTGACTTTTTTTCTTGTCTCATCAATGCCTACAAAATGAGCCATCACCGGTCAAAATCGGAGCAAGTCTTACATTTTACCCTGTGTGTCTTTATATTGGTTTTGCGCAGCAAACCAATATACTGTGCTCCTCAGATTTCTTTCTTCCAAACGCTCCTTTAAAATGCTACTTCTCCTACAGTTTACATGTTACAATCACCATACTTGGTCAAATGATTCCTTATGACCATGTGCATATAGGGTCTCCTGCCATTAAAATTCACATGTCATATGGGGTCACTAGGGGTCATTGAACTTTACAGGCATAAAAGTTAAGACATTGTCCGATTTGGACCAAACTTTGACATCTTGTTTGGTTTGATGAGCCAAGAAAATAAGTCAATCATTTGAATTAGGTCAAAGGTCAACAAGGGGTCACTAGAGGTCAAAACGTGAATATCCTTAAAAACGCTACTTCTCCTACAGTTTACATGTTACAATCACCATACTTGGTCAAATGATTCCTTATGACCATGTGCATATAGGGTCTCCTGCGATTAAAATTCACATGTCATATGGGGTCACTAGGGGTCATTGAACTTTACAGGCATAAAAGTTAAGACATTGTCCGATTTGGACGAAACTTTGACATCTTGTTTGATTTGATGAGCCAAGAAAATAAGTCAATCATTTGAATTAGGTCAAAGGTCAACAAGGGTCACTAGAGGTCAAAATGTGAATATCCTTAAAAACGCTACTCCTCCTACAGTTTACATGTTACAATCGCCACAATTAGTCAAATGATTCCTTATGACCATGTGCATATAGGGTCTCCTGCTATTAAAATTCACATGTCATATGGGGTCACTAGGGGTCATTGAACTTTACAGGCATAAAAGTTAAGACATTGTCCGATTTGGACCAAACTTTGACATCTTGTTTGGTTTGATGAGCCAAGAAAATAAGTCAATCATATTGACCAGGTCAAAGGTCAAGAAAGGGTCACTAGGGGTCAAAATGTAAATGTTTACTACATTAGGACCCCTAGTGACCTTTTCTTGACCTTTGACCCCAAAAAAATGATTGACTTTTTTTCTTGTCTCATCAATGCCTACAAAATGAGCCATCACCGGTCAAAATCGGAGCAAGTCTTACATTTTACCCTGTGTGTCTTTATATTGGTTTTGCGCAGCAAACCAATATACTGTGCTCCTCAGATTTCTTTCTTCCAAACGCTCCTTTAAAATGCTACTTCTCCTACAGTTTACATGTTACAATCACCATACTTGGTCAAATGATTCCTTATGACCATGTGCATATAGGGTCTCCTGCCATTAAAATTCACATGTCATATGGGGTCACTAGGGGTCATTGAACTTTACAGGCATAAAAGTTAAGACATTGTCCGATTTGGACCAAACTTTGACATCTTGTTTGGTTTGATGAGCCAAGAAAATAAGTCAATCATTTGAATTAGGTCAAAGGTCAACAAGGGGTCACTAGAGGTCAAAACGTGAATATCCTTAAAAACGCTACTTCTCCTACAGTTTACATGTTACAATCACCATACTTGGTCAAATGATTCCTTATGACCATGTGCATATAGGGTCTCCTGCGATTAAAATTCACATGTCATATGGGGTCACTAGGGGTCATTGAACTTTACAGGCATAAAAGTTAAGACATTGTCCGATTTGGACGAAACTTTGACATCTTGTTTGATTTGATGAGCCAAGAAAATAAGTCAATCATTTGAATTAGGTCAAAGGTCAACAAGGGTCACTAGAGGTCAAAATGTGAATATCCTTAAAAACGCTACTCCTCCTACAGTTTACATGTTACAATCGCCACAATTAGTCAAATGATTCCTTATGACCATGTGCATATAGGGTCTCCTGCTATTAAAATTCACATGTCATATGGGGTCACTAGGGGTCATTGAACTTTACAGGCATAAAAGTTAAGACATTGTCCGATTTGGACCAAACTTTGACATCTTGTTTGGTTTGATGAGCCAAGAAAATAAGTCAATCATATTGACCAGGTCAAAGGTCAAGAAAGGGTCACTAGGGGTCAAAATGTAAATGTTTACTACATTAGGACCCCTAGTGACCTTTTCTTGACCTTTGACCCCAAAAAAATGATTGACTTTTTTTCTTGTCTCATCAATGCCTACAAAATGAGCCATCACCGGTCAAAATCGGAGCAAGTCTTACATTTTACCCTGTGTGTCTTTATATTGGTTTTGCGCAGCAAACCAATATACTGTGCTCCTCAGATTTCTTTCTTCCAAACGCTCCTTTAAAATGCTACTTCTCCTACAGTTTACATGTTACAATCACCATACTTGGTCAAATGATTCCTTATGACCATGTGCATATAGGGTCTCCTGCCATTAAAATTCACATGTCATATGGGGTCACTAGGGGTCATTGAACTTTACAGGCATAAAAGTTAAGACATTGTCCGATTTGGACCAAACTTTGACATCTTGTTTGGTTTGATGAGCCAAGAAAATAAGTCAATCATTTGAATTAGGTCAAAGGTCAACAAGGGGTCACTAGAGGTCAAAACGTGAATATCCTTAAAAACGCTACTTCTCCTACAGTTTACATGTTACAATCACCATACTTGGTCAAATGATTCCTTATGACCATGTGCATATAGGGTCTCCTGCGATTAAAATTCACATGTCATATGGGGTCACTAGGGGTCATTGAACTTTACAGGCATAAAAGTTAAGAAATTGTCCGATTTGGACGAAACTTTGACATCTTGTTTGATTTGATGAGCCAAGAAAATAAGTCAATCATTTGAATTAGGTCAAAGGTCAACAAGGGTCACTAGAGGTCAAAATGTGAATATCCTTAAAAACGCTACTCCTCCTACAGTTTACATGTTACAATCGCCACAATTAGTCAAATGATTCCTTATGACCATGTGCATATAGGGTCTCCTGCTATTAAAATTCACATGTCATATGGGGTCACTAGGGGTCATTGAACTTTACAGGCATAAAAGTTAAGACATTGTCCGATTTGGACCAAACTTTGACATCTTGTTTGGTTTGATGAGCCAAGAAAATAAGTCAATCATATTGACCAGGTCAAAGGTCAAGAAAGGGTCACTAGGGGTCAAAATGTAAATGTTTACTACATTAGGACCCCTAGTGACCTTTTCTTGACCTTTGACCCCAAACAAATGATTGACTTTTTTTCTTGTCTCATCAATGCCTACAAAATGAGCCATCACCGGTCAAAATCGGAGCAAGTCTTACATTTTACCCTGTGTGTCTTTATATTGGTTTTGCGCAGCAAACCAATATACTGTGCTCCTCAGATTTCTTTCTTCCAAACGCTCCTTTAAAATGCTACTTCTCCTACAGTTTACATGTTACAATCACCATACTTGGTCAAATGATTCCTTATGACCATGTGCATATAGGGTCTCCTGCCATTAAAATTCACATGTCATATGGGGTCACTAGGGGTCATTGAACTTTACAGGCATAAAAGTTAAGACATTGTCCGATTTGGACCAAACTTTGACATCTTGTTTGGTTTGATGAGCCAAGAAAATAAGTCAATCATTTGAATTAGGTCAAAGGTCAACAAGGGGTCACTAGAGGTCAAAACGTGAATATCCTTAAAAACGCTACTTCTCCTACAGTTTACATGTTACAATCACCATACTTGGTCAAATGATTCCTTATGACCATGTGCATATAGGGTCTCCTGCGATTAAAATTCACATGTCATATGGGGTCACTAGGGGGTCATTGAACTTTACAGGCATAAAAGTTAAGAAATTGTCCGATTTGGACGAAACTTTGACATCTTGTTTGATTTGATGAGCCAAGAAAATAAGTCAATCATTTGAATTAGGTCAAAGGTCAACAAGGGTCACTAGAGGTCAAAATGTGAATATCCTTAAAAACGCTACTCCTCCTACAGTTTACATGTTACAATCGCCACAATTAGTCAAATGATTCCTTATGACCATGTGCATATAGGGTCTCCTGCTATTAAAATTCACATGTCATATGGGGTCACTAGGGGTCATTGAACTTTACAGGCATAAAAGTTAAGACATTGTCCGATTTGGACCAAACTTTGACATCTTGTTTGGTTTGATGAGCCAAGAAAATAAGTCAATCATATTGACCAGGTCAAAGGTCAAGAAAGGGTCACTAGGGGTCAAAATGTAAATGTTTACTACATTAGGACCCCTAGTGACCTTTTCTTGACCTTTGACCCCAAAAAAATGATTGACTTTTTTTCTTGTCTCATCAATGCCTACAAAATGAGCCATCACCGGTCAAAATCGGAGCAAGTCTTACATTTTACCCTGTGTGTCTTTATATTGGTTTTGCGCAGCAAACCAATATACTGTGCTCCTCAGATTTCTTTCTTCCAAACGCTCCTTTAAAATGCTACTTCTCCTACAGTTTACATGTTACAATCACCATACTTGGTCAAATGATTCCTTATGACCATGTGCATATAGGGTCTCCTGCCATTAAAATTCACATGTCATATGGGGTCACTAGGGGTCATTGAACTTTACAGGCATAAAAGTTAAGACATTGTCCGATTTGGACCAAACTTTGACATCTTGTTTGGTTTGATGAGCCAAGAAAATAAGTCAATCATTTGAATTAGGTCAAAGGTCAACAAGGGGTCACTAGAGGTCAAAACGTGAATATCCTTAAAAACGCTACTTCTCCTACAGTTTACATGTTACAATCACCATACTTGGTCAAATGATTCCTTATGACCATGTGCATATAGGGTATCCTGCGATTAAAATTCACATGTCATATGGGGTCACTAGGGGTCATTGAACTTTACAGGCATAAAAGTTAAGACATTGTCCGATTTGGACGAAACTTTGACATCTTGTTTGATTTGATGAGCCAAGAAAATAAGTCAATCATTTGAATTAGGTCAAAGGTCAACAAGGGTCACTAGAGGTCAAAATGTGAATATCCTTAAAAACGCTACTCCTCCTACAGTTTACATGTTACAATCGCCACAATTAGTCAAATGATTCCTTATGACCATGTGCATATAGGGTCTCCTGCTATTAAAATTCACATGTCATATGGGGTCACTAGGGGTCATTGAACTTTACAGGCATAAAAGTTAAGACATTGTCCGATTTGGACCAAACTTTGACATCTTGTTTGGTTTGATGAGCCAAGAAAATAAGTCAATCATATTGACCAGGTCAAAGGTCAAGAAAGGGTCACTAGGGGTCAAAATGTAAATGTTTACTACATTAGGACCCCTAGTGACCTTTTCTTGACCTTTGACCCCAAAAAAATGATTGACTTTTTTTCTTGTCTCATCAATGCCTACAAAATGAGCCATCACCGGTCAAAATCGGAGCAAGTCTTACATTTTACCCTGTGTGTCTTTATATTGGTTTTGCGCAGCAAACCAATATACTGTGCTCCTCAGATTTCTTTCTTCCAAACGCTCCTTTAAAATGCTACTTCTCCTACAGTTTACATGTTACAATCACCATACTTGGTCAAATGATTCCTTATGACCATGTGCATATAGGGTCTCCTGCCATTAAAATTCACATGTCATATGGGGTCACTAGGGGTCATTGAACTTTACAGGCATAAAAGTTAAGACATTGTCCGATTTGGACCAAACTTTGACATCTTGTTTGGTTTGATGAGCCAAGAAAATAAGTCAATCATTTGAATTAGGTCAAAGGTCAACAAGGGGTCACTAGAGGTCAAAACGTGAATATCCTTAAAAACGCTACTTCTCCTACAGTTTACATGTTACAATCACCATACTTGGTCAAATGATTCCTTATGACCATGTGCATATAGGGTCTCCTGCGATTAAAATTCACATGTCATATGGGGTCACTAGGGGTCATTGAACTTTACAGGCATAAAAGTTAAGACATTGTCCGATTTGGACGAAACTTTGACATCTTGTTTGATTTGATGAGCCAAGAAAATAAGTCAATAATTTGAATTAGGTCAAAGGTCAACAAGGGTCACTAGAGGTCAAAATGTGAATATCCTTAAAAACGCTACTCCTCCTACAGTTTACATGTTACAATCGCCACAATTAGTCAAATGATTCCTTATGACCATGTGCATATAGGGTCTCCTGCTATTAAAATTCACATGTCATATGGGGTCACTAGGGGTCATTGAACTTTACAGGCATAAAAGTTAAGACATTGTCCGATTTGGACCAAACTTTGACATCTTGTTTGGTTTGATGAGCCAAGAAAATAAGTCAATCATATTGACCAGGTCAAAGGTCAAGAAAGGGTCACTAGGGGTCAAAATGTAAATGTTTACTACATTAGGACCCTAGTGACCTTTTCTTGACCTTTGACCCCAAAAAAATGATTGACTTTTTTTCTTGTCTCATCAATGCCTACAAAATGAGCCATCACCGGTCAAAATCGGAGCAAGTCTTACATTTTACCCTGTGTGTCTTTATATTGGTTTTGCGCAGCAAACCAATATACTGTGCTCCTCAGATTTCTTTCTTCCAAACGCTCCTTTAAAATGCTACTTCTCCTACAGTTTACATGTTACAATCACCATACTTGGTCAAATGATTCCTTATGACCATGTGCATATAGGGTCTCCTGCCATTAAAATTCACATGTCATATGGGGTCACTAGGGGTCATTGAACTTTACAGGCATAAAAGTTAAGACATTGTCCGATTTGGACCAAACTTTGACATCTTGTTTGGTTTGATGAGCCAAGAAAATAAGTCAATCATTTGAATTAGGTCAAAGGTCAACAAGGGGTCACTAGAGGTCAAAACGTGAATATCCTTAAAAACGCTACTTCTCCTACAGTTTACATGTTACAATCACCATACTTGGTCAAATGATTCCTTATGACCATGTGCATATAGGGTCTCCTGCGATTAAAATTCACATGTCATATGGGGTCACTAGGGGTCATTGAACTTTACAGGCATAAAAGTTAAGACATTGTCCGATTTGGACGAAACTTTGACATCTTGTTTGATTTGATGAGCCAAGAAAATAAGTCAATAATTTGAATTAGGTCAAAGGTCAACAAGGGTCACTAGAGGTCAAAATGTGAATATCCTTAAAAACGCTACTCCTCCTACAGTTTACATGTTACAATCGCCACAATTAGTCAAATGATTCCTTATGACCATGTGCATATAGGGTCTCCTGCTATTAAAATTCACATGTCATATGGGGTCACTAGGGGTCATTGAACTTTACAGGCATAAAAGTTAAGACATTGTCCGATTTGGACCAAACTTTGACATCTTGTTTGGTTTGATGAGCCAAGAAAATAAGTCAATCATATTGACCAGGTCAAAGGTCAAGAAAGGGTCACTAGGGGTCAAAATGTAAATGTTTACTACATTAGGACCCCTAGTGACCTTTTCTTGACCTTTGACCCCAAAAAAATGATTGACTTTTTTTCTTGTCTCATCAATGCCTACAAAATGAGCCATCACCGGTCAAAATCGGAGCAAGTCTTACATTTTACCCTGTGTGTCTTTATATTGGTTTTGCGCAGCAAACCAATATACTGTGCTCCTCAGATTTCTTTCTTCCAAACGCTCCTTTAAAATGCTACTTCTCCTACAGTTTACATGTTACAATCACCATACTTGGTCAAATGATTCCTTATGACCATGTGCATATAGGGTCTCCTGCCATTAAAATTCACATGTCATATGGGGTCACTAGGGGTCATTGAACTTTACAGGCATAAAAGTTAAGACATTGTCCGATTTGGACCAAACTTTGACATCTTGTTTGGTTTGATGAGCCAAGAAAATAAGTCAATCATTTGAATTAGGTCAAAGGTCAACAAGGGGTCACTAGAGGTCAAAACGTGAATATCCTTAAAAACGCTACTTCTCCTACAGTTTACATGTTACAATCACCATACTTGGTCAAATGATTCCTTATGACCATGTGCATATAGGGTCTCCTGCGATTAAAATTCACATGTCATATGGGGTCACTAGGGGTCATTGAACTTTACAGGCATAAAAGTTAAGACATTGTCCGATTTGGACGAAATTTTGACATCTTGTTTGATTTGATGAGCCAAGAAAATAAGTCAATCATTTGAATTAGGTCAAAGGTCAACAAGGGTCACTAGAGGTCAAAATGTGAATATCCTTAAAAACGCTACTCCTCCTACAGTTTACATGTTACAATCGCCACAATTAGTCAAATGATTCCTTATGACCATGTGCATATAGGGTCTCCTGCTATTAAAATTCACATGTCATATGGGGTCACTAGGGGTCATTGAACTTTACAGGCATAAAAGTTAAGACATTGTCCGATTTGGACCAAACTTTGACATCTTGTTTGGTTTGATGAGCCAAGAAAATAAGTCAATCATATTGACCAGGTCAAAGGTCAAGAAAGGGTCACTAGGGGTCAAAATGTAAATGTTTACTACATTAGGACCCCTAGTGACCTTTTCTTGACCTTTGACCCCCAAAAAATGATTGACTTTTTTTCTTGTCTCATCAATGCCTACAAAATGAGCCATCACCGGTCAAAATCGGAGCAAGTCTTACATTTTACCCTGTGTCTTTATATTGGTTTTGCGCAGCAAACCAATATACTGTGCTCCTCAGATTTCTTTCTTCCAAACGCTCCTTTAAAATGCTACTTCTCCTACAGTTTACATGTTACAATCACCATACTTGGTCAAATGATTCCTTATGACCATGTGCATATAGGGTCTCCTGCCATTAAAATTCACATGTCATATGGGGTCACTAGGGGTCATTGAACTTTACAGGCATAAAAGTTAAGACATTGTCCGATTTGGACCAAACTTTGACATCTTGTTTGGTTTGATGAGCCAAGAAAATAAGTCAATCATTTGAATTAGGTCAAAGGTCAACAAGGGGTCACTAGAGGTCAAAACGTGAATATCCTTAAAAACGCTACTTCTCCTACAGTTTACATGTTACAATCACCATACTTGGTCAAATGATTCCTTATGACCATGTGCATATAGGGTCTCCTGCGATTAAAATTCACATGTCATATGGGGTCACTAGGGGTCATTGAACTTTACAGGCATAAAAGTTAAGACATTGTCCGATTTGGACGAAACTTTGACATCTTGTTTGATTTGATGAGCCAAGAAAATAAGTCAATCATTTGAATTAGGTCAAAGGTCAACAAGGGTCACTAGAGGTCAAAATGTGAATATCCTTAAAAACGCTACTCCTCCTACAGTTTACATGTTACAATCGCCACAATTAGTCAAATGATTCCTTATGACCATGTGCATATAGGGTCTCCTGCTATTAAAATTCACATGTCATATGGGGTCACTAGGGGTCATTGAACTTTACAGGCATAAAAGTTAAGACATTGTCCGATTTGGACCAAACTTTGACATCTTGTTTGGTTTGATGAGCCAAGAAAATAAGTCAATCATATTGACCAGGTCAAAGGTCAAGAAAGGGTCACTAGGGGTCAAAATGTAAATGTTTACTACATTAGGACCCCTAGTGACCTTTTCTTGACCTTTGACCCCAAAAAAATGATTGACTTTTTTTCTTGTCTCATCAATGCCTACAAAATGAGCCATCACCGGTCAAAATCGGAGCAAGTCTTACATTTTACCCTGTGTGTCTTTATATTGGTTTTGCGCAGCAAACCAATATACTGTGCTCCTCAGATTTCTTTCTTCCAAACGCTCCTTTAAAATGCTACTTCTCCTACAGTTTACATGTTACAATCACCATACTTGGTCAAATGATTCCTTATGACCATGTGCATATAGGGTCTCCTGCCATTAAAATTCACATGTCATATGGGGTCACTAGGGGTCATTGAACTTTACAGGCATAAAAGTTAAGACATTGTCCGATTTGGACCAAACTTTGACATCTTGTTTGGTTTGATGAGCCAAGAAAATAAGTCAATCATTTGAATTAGGTCAAAGGTCAACAAGGGGTCACTAGAGGTCAAAACGTGAATATCCTTAAAAACGCTACTTCTCCTACAGTTTACATGTTACAATCACCATACTTGGTCAAATGATTCCTTATGACCATGTGCATATAGGGTCTCCTGCGATTAAAATTCACATGTCATATGGGGTCACTAGGGGTCATTGAACTTTACAGGCATAAAAGTTAAGACATTGTCCGATTTGGACGAAACTTTGACATCTTGTTTGATTTGATGAGCCAAGAAAATAAGTCAATCATTTGAATTAGGTCAAAGGTCAACAAGGGTCACTAGAGGTCAAAATGTGAATATCCTTAAAAACGCTACTCCTCCTACAGTTTACATGTTACAATCGCCACAATTAGTCAAATGATTCCTTATGACCATGTGCATATAGGGTCTCCAGCGATTAAAATTCACATGTCATATGGGGTCACTAGGGGTCATTGAACTTTACAGGCATAAAAGTTAAGACATTGTCCGATTTGGACTGAACTTTAAAATCTTGTTTGGTTTGATGAGCCAAGAAAATAAGTCAACCATTTGAATTAGTTCAAAGGTCAACAAGGGGTCACTAGAGGTCAAAATGTGAATATCCTTAAAAACGCTACTCCTCCTACAGTTTACATGTTACAATCGCCACAATTAGTCAAATGATTCCTTATGACCATGTGCACATAGGGTCTCCTGCTATTAAAATTCACATGTCATATGGGGTCACTAGGGGTCATTGAACTTTACAGGCGTAAAAGTTAAGACATTGTCCGATTTGGACCGGACTTGTTTTATCTTGTTTGGTTTGATGAGCCAAGAAAATATGTCCATCAGTACAATTAGGTCAAAGGTCAACAAGGGGTCACTAGAGGTCAAAATGTGAATATTCAGTTATTTCACGTAAACAGCTATTAAAATTAACATGTCATATGGGGTCACAAGGGGTCAATGACCGCTTGTCAGATTTTCAATGTACATCTGGTGACTAACTAACAATCACTATATCCACGGACAGTCTGACGATTATGAACAACAACTGCAACTACCGTATACAGTCTCGTGGCTAATAAACACTCATTACACCTATCTACAGTGTAGAGGTTAATAAATAAATAGTCAGGAACAACTGGATTTATTTTTAAATTGTATACAATAACACGTTTGTAATCTAAGTCTTTTTATGTTCTATGATTGGTCACACATTGTATTTTATGTAAGTTATTAACAAGTTTAATTGAAAATAAAACAATTTCTTAATTAAAAAATGCTTCTAGGGTCACTAAGGGTCATTGACCTATTGTAATTAATTAACAAAACCAATATTCGTGCTTCTCGAAGCACAAGTCCTGTCTAGTTCCCCTTTCCCTTCTCTTTCTCCCTCTCCTCCCTCTTTCTCTTCTCTTTCTCCCTCTCCTTCCCCCCTTCTTTCTCTCTTTTCTCCCCTTCTTCTCGTCCCCATTTTTCCGCTTCGCCGTCCCCATTTTAGGTGTCCGGGGGGCAGTCTGCCCCCCCCTGCCCCCCCCCCCCCCCCCCCCCCCCCCACTGGCTAAGCTACTGCTAGGGTCTCAATAATTCAATTCACGCAACGCAACGCTGACCGTGAACAAGTAAATGTAGAACTGCATTCAAATTATTGAATTTAGACAATCATTCCAAATCAAATTAAAAGTATGTTGTCCGTGGATTCACAAATATTATGGGGAACGATAAACAAACCCAACATAAAATTACTAAATTTAATATGATACTAACGAAGACAAAAAAACATTCTCGGTGGGATTCGAACCCCCAGTCAGGAAGGAGGGTAGAACAAGCTAACTTGCATTAACTATGAAATAAAGCTAAATATATATTTCTGTACCCCGATTCAAGTGCTAACTACGGAAAATGTTAACCCTTGTAATGACCACCGAACCCGCAGGGTGGTCAGGTCTAGATGGATGTGAAGTCTATGTTTAAGGTACTGGCATAATTCTCAGGATTGGCATGATGTCACAAATTGTGTTTAACACTTGCAGCTGATTGGTCAACCTTGATGTTCCGATGGAATAAGAAGGTGAACTTACTGGGATGTATGTAGAGGTATCGAGGATATACAAATGGAATCCAACTTTTTTTAAAATGAATTTGTTACAAATTTGTCAGTACTGTGTCAAGTATCTCTAACATATTACACACAAATGCATCAATATTGTTTTACATTGTAAAAGGTAAAAGAAAATTGAAGTAGATAACATCCTCTTGTACATTTTCAAGTGGGGCTAACTGAGAGATTTCCCTTTAACAGAGCCTGAGAATTGTTAAATGCAATCAGTAATTAGCACAACAACCCTTGCAGTCCATGCCCTGACCAAGCGAATTCATACATTTGTACAACTCACCCGATACTTCCACAGATCCATCAATGACTCCAATACTCGATAGATCCCCATTGTCAATCACAGTTTGTATGATAATTGTTATATCTGAATCCTCCAGTGAGCTATCAATATCCAGTAAGATTTGAAAGTCTGTCACGATACTTCCTTTGGAGAACTGAATAACCCTGGAATCAATGTAGTCCTCATTGCTGTTGAACACACTGTCAATCTACACAAATGTTTGATACATCAAGAAAATAATTTTCAATTATTAGATATTCAACATCTCAAACAAGCATAGGTTAAGAGTTTAACGAGTTTGCGTCATCGGACAATCTAAAACAGTTTCAACTTGTCCCACACCGAACCCGTTAAACTCTTAACCTATAATATGAACTCCCATTTGTAAAAGACTATAAGCATTTTTAATAATATGTAGATACATGTAGCTGCTAGAGTTTTGCTGAGAATTCCTTTCTTTTGTTGTGCTAACATGTGTTTTATTTTTCTTCAATACTCACAGCATTTGTTTGGTCCTCAGCTTCCTCTATATACTTGTCAGACGATGAATCTAACAAAGCATCATTAAATTCCCGATTAACGCCCCATGTAAGTTTCTTTGATGCTGTATCACCTAAAAACAGTGAAATAATAATATGAATGTAAATGCATTGACTTTATTCCAAGCAAATGTGCAACTGGGCCTAAGTGGTCCAGTCTGGTGTGATCATGTCTAGAGGGGAGTCAAGACTTGGGTTATTATTTAAATTAATTGGCATGGTGTCACAAATTGAGGTGCAACTGCGTAATGCAACATACATCCTAGACTAGATACAAATCTTGCTTAAATAGTGTAGTTATGTTTCATTCTGTCACAGACTTTATTACAGTCTAGCATCGTTTCCATGAATGTATGTTGGATTCCACAGTTGTCCCCAAATTGGGTTTATTACCTGATTGGTCAGCCTAAGCTGTTTCAATGAAATTCCCTCCCAATTTGAAGTTATTTTCTGATTTTACATGATTTTTTTTCTTTCTTTTTCAAATCTGTCAGTATTGTGGTAAGCTTGATATTTTCTCATGTATTAATGCACCAATTTGTCCTTATTTTTGTTACATTGCAAAAAGATGATTTCTTCTTTCTTCTTTGGCAACAGACCTATATTTATTAAATTAACTCCCCACCCCTCCTACTTCAATGATAAAAATATCAAGAATTTTTCTTCTTCTAACACCACCTCTCTCCCCCTCCACTCCCTTACTATCCTAAGTATAACCTGAGACTAAAATACCTAAGGTACATTTATTTTAGTCTCAGGTATAACCTTTGCAGTCTGCTCTAAACATGTTCAAGGGCCAACAACACAACACAACTATCAACACCTTTAAGTACTCTTGCCACCTGTGAATATAAAGCAAACAACAGTTTTACTTCATACATGGTGCATGGACCTACATAGGTTTTGACAGAACAGCAACATACATTATAGAGCATTGTTAATGCCTGTTATGATATCCTCGTAAGTAAGCCCAATCACACAAAATAACACATAATAAAAATTCCATTAAAATGGAATGGGGGCGATCCAAAAGAAAGAAGCATGTTTTGTAAACATTTTCTGAAGCATCTGTTGCAAACCAAAATACCAGGGAAATGGTGTATGTATTTTCCATAATTCAAACCAAAAAACAAATCAAAATACCGCAGTCTAACCACTTATTAGACAAACCCACAGCAATTGGGAGGTTTCACCTATTTAGTCAAACAAGATAAGCTATTATGTCTCTCTGTGGGGAGTCTATAAACATAATGAATCATCAACAGTCCATGCATCAACTAAACAAATATAGCTTTGACTCCATCACAGACTGCAGGACTGTTAAAATAAACTGCATAGGTATGTAATTTACAAACATGGCTGCCCCCACCTATGTCTAGAAAGACCTAAATGTGTAATTTTTTGCAATCTGATGCTATAAGGGTGGCTTCGCCCCCAAAAAGATACGCAATACAGTATTCAACATGATTAGCAGCCAGTCCAGCAAATGCATGACTAGTAAACACAATCCAACAGTTGGGATGCACTAGGACTCCAAGAAAGATGTGAATTGGGATATATAACGAAGCATTTGGAGATCCTCATCAGGCCTGGCAAAAATGGGGAAATTTGTGAATCTAATTCCCGGGTCATTTGGATATTTGGTGGGAAATGTTGCTTTTCCAAATAAATAAAAAACATGCATGTACATAGAAAATTGAGGGAATTGTAGTCTTGTTTCTGGAAAAAATATGTTTGCTTCCAGGGAAATTTAAAGAAAAATCCAACCCCCTTCCACACCTTTTTGTGTGAGGTGGGGTGGGATGGGGTAGGGGAAGACCAATGCTGGCGGTTGCATTTATTTCAATACTTGGGTGCTTATCAATGCTGAAATGTTGAGGTTTCTGTGCTCATGTGCTCACAGAAAGCCCAGAAAAAGAAGAATGCTTGCAGTTACTAAAACTATTAGCCTGTGTACCAAAGAATGATGACTATTCTAAGCTTCATGGATTTAAGAGTTTAACCATTGTAGGTTCTTTGCCCTGTTTTGAAATTTAAGTAGGCCTCAAGTTGTGTCATAAAACCAGGACCCAGAGGAGACATTGGGGGTGAAAGGGGATACATCTTAAACAATGTTAGGCCTACTTAAACTGACAGTATCTTCACCACTCAATCACCCGAACCTTAAGGAATAAGCCAATAACATGTTTGGAAATGCACCTTAAACTCATAACGATTTCATTGAGCTATATGGGCCGTTAAATAAAGAGAACAGTATTATAATCAATACAATATAGTGGGCGGGGTAAGAAACAACCAATCTTCTGCTATTCAAATTGTAATATGAGCTCATATTCTTCACTTGGGGAAAAAAAGAGGGGTGCCTTAAATCATAGATCCTTAAATTTAATCATTTACAGTATGATAGAACAAACTTTCACCAAGTAACACTATCAACCTGGTGTTTCAATGGGGGACCATAATGTGCTGTCAATAGATTAATTAACCAATGTACCCATGAAGGAGAAGTTAATTGGTTAATTAATCTTTTAACCAATAATGTTCCTCATCACTACAATGGCTAACTCTTTTGAAATATTCAACTGATTACACAGCCTAAAATGCTCAGCAGTCTCAGGTTTGAACATATTATTTCACCAGACCAACTCTGAAACGTATCTTTTTTACCTAAAGACATACCGCTATATCAACATTTGTTGGCTAGCTCCAGGTGAAGTAAAAGTTTGCCTTCATTCAATGGATAAATGATTTTCAGTCAAACTGGGGGAAATGATTTTCAACCTGCTGTACACGTATCTCGACAAGATATCACTGTAAGAAGCTGTTTGCTTCACTCCAATAGTTATAAATCAGCTTCCATTTCAACCCAATTTTCTGAGACTATGCTGGATATAATAACAGTCTCTATATAGCCACTTCACATTAACTTATTCAATTGTATTTAAAGTTTCTTATTCCTAAGGATCATTATTCTGAAGGGTCTTTATTTCAAAGGATCGTAATTCCGAAAATTAAGCCAGAGTCATTCAGCGTGTTTTTATTAAGCTAACCGGCTTTTATCCGCTTTACAAAAAGGCGGTTAACAACCGGTTGATCGAAATGAGCGAAGTGTTTTTATTGCGATCCGACGGCCAAACTATTAAATGCCCGCTGCCATTGACCTCATTTGAATAAATGCCAGCGAAAGCCTCATACACATCTGTTTGCGAGTGGAAATTTCGTCTGCGCATGCTTTGTCAGGCCCGTAAGAAGGGGGGAGGGGGGGGCGATGGTGGCGATCGCCCCCCCTTTGAAAATCTTCCCCGGAAAATTTGTACACAGATGAAAAAATTTCGCGCGCTACGCGCGCATTTTGTCTTCCCAAAATGAAATATTCTTTGCTACAAGCTTGTTTAGAGCCAAAATGTACCTCGATCGTGCAAAAAATAGGTGCAAATTCGAAAATTTTCGCGCGCTACGCGAGCATATTTGACTCACAAAAATCTTCCGGTGATTTTTTTTTTTAAAACGCCCCCCCCTTTGAAAAAAGTGTCTTACGGCCCTGTTTGTCGTAAATATTTTGTTTTTAAACACAAATTTCAACCTTGATAATTCTTCCTAACATTTTTTAAATAATCAAAACTTGATACATGTAGTATTTTGATTGCATTTTCAAAACGAGCCTAATATAAATACGCCAGCTGATTGAAAATTTGCTGTACATTTTATACCCGTAATGGCTCCGTTGCTCAACAAAAAAGAACTCATCTTCTTTTAAACAAAATCAATGGCGCTGTGTTGTGTTGTATTTCTGGGTATAATGGCGGCGTACGTGTTCGTGATGGGTTTACAAACTTGCTACGCAAAGGCCATTTAATTGTCAGGTGATCGTGCATCGTGCCTACTTCCACTTTTCCATGGTCGGCAAACGCGATGAGCTGGAACCGTGTGTGTTTATAGTGGCGAAAGACGGCTTTTCTTAGCGCGTTTCAACCGCTATTATTACCCTTCGTTTTGAAGGATAAAAGGCGGCTAAAATCCAGGGGAATAAAACTGGTATGAGCGGGCAATTGCCAATGGAGGTGTGTTTTTATTGGGGAATTTTAATCCGTTAGCAGGCACATGCCGTCTTTTTTACTTCAGTAAAAACACGCTGATTAACTCTAACCCTTATTGGTTTTTACGGAATGAAGACCCTTATTGTATTTTCGGAATAACAACTTCGGAATAATGATCCTAACATTTATTTTGGAATAACGACCCTTTGGAATAACGAGTAGACCCCCATATCAATACCACAACGTTTCAGAGTTGCTGACGACATTACAGTTCTAACCCTGTACAATGCAATGACGATAATCGGACTAATAATAGAACAAACATTTTTCAAACAGCACAATGATGATAAAATTGTCACACTCTCATCTGGGGCGCTTCATACTGTGCATGTGACGCACATCCCTACTGTTTGTTATTGTTTGTTCAATTATAAATTGGCCTATAATACAATGTAAATTGAGAGATGAATGCTAATTGTTGCTTGTTGCTTGCAAAATATCACTTTTAACAATAAAATAATTGGCGGTGATTTTGAATGCAAAGAGCTAATTACTAATGACACACACACACATGTTTGAACTTTGTATTTTAAAAAGAGGCTGGTTAAAAATGTGTTTTATGCTCATTTTGTTTTTAATATTTGTTTAACAATTATCAAGTTTTTAATTTGAAATCAATCAAGCAGCTTACATTTCTAATTGTGAACTGCGACATTTCTCTTACCATCAACTCTTACATATATTTACAAAGTTCTGATGTGTGGAAATCAAAAGCAAAAAGAATAAGGCAAACAATTATTACAAAATTGAAAGACAATTTCAATAAATATTTACTCGACTGTGTTGCTAACTTCTGTGTTACTGACTCCTGTGTTGGTGACATATGTGTGGTTATTTCCATCTCTGCAACAAACGACCCAAAAATATCGTTACAAATAACCTTACGGTTGCAAAATAACAGCTATTTGAACAAAGTCTGTCCCATTTCACTCTGTCCACGGGTACTGATTTCGCGACGTTACATTGAATACTGAATAATGAATTGCATGCAAGTAATCTAAGATTTGAAGATCCCGCCAGGTGAAACCAGTGTAATTGTTAACATCTTAAATATCTATTCAGGTGTGAAATCAATACGTAATAATAATACCACGAGTGACCCTAATTAGAATTATTGATTTTCATAGATTTCATGCAGATCAATCAATTCTGATTGGTTGTTACTGAGTTCAAGTGGTTTATCTTGAGTGCACAAGTACTCTGTGCTGTTATATCATTTTGTTATGGGCTTTACAGAGAAATATTATTGTTAAGTCATTTCAAAAGGCTAATTAATTAAACAAAGTGACAGTTCTAATTAATATTTTTTGTATTACATGTCTAACATGTCATGAGTCCCCTACATTGCATTACTCAATTTTGATAAAAAATGTCAGTTATGCTGTTTTGTCATGGGGGGGGCAGTATGGCCAGGCAATGGATGGGTTTGTCCATGTTTTGACTCTGGATATACAATACATGCAATAGGTGCACTTAGGCATAAAACCACGGAAAACAAAGAATGTGCAAGCCGATGTGTTTAAGCTCTACATGGCGGCTTAAATATTTCAATTTCTGTTGATTTAAAATCAAACTCTATTTTGATTTTACATAACTTTAATACAAGGTGTATCGAGAAACAAAATGTAATATCACCTTAAATCTTAAATTAATTACCTTGTTATCCTGTACATTTCTTAACAATCCATTTACGAATAAGAGCAGTACGACAATTTGTATATGATTCATTCAATATTTTTGGAAGTTTTAAATAATAAAGATAAACTACAAATACGTGAATGATTAATTTGCACGGCAAATTTGGTAGTTAATGTTTCTCTATACCTGATAACCTGACTAATGTTAAAAAGGGAAAAGAATCAAACTATATGTAAAATACATACACTGTCTTACCTTCGACAATCTCAATATCCTTATTGAGACTGTATTCGCCCGGAGTTGCATATTGGTACGCTCTGCCCTCAGGTTCACAGCTAAAGGTCCTTGATCCTATTGCATCATTTTCTCCAATTGTATATGTGCTCTTTCCATCAAAACAGTTTCCACTGTCACTAGGTGTAACTTCAGTTGTTGTACCCGATTTTACTACACCATCTACAGTCCATTTCAGGTTGAAGTTATCACTAGGATTAAAGCAGCTCACTGTACAGTCAATTGAGTTACCAGTCTTACATTTACTGGTTGGTTCACATTCGTCAGTGATTTGTCCTGGTGCGACTGGGTCTGAAGCAGAAAAATAAAGACGCATTATATAAATTCAAACTATAGACCAGGCTTTCTCAACTAGATTTGCTTCCAGGATCGAAGTTATTTTCCCCGAGTTCATGTCTACCTAGGCAATGGTAAACGCAGGAGAACCTCCATGATCTTGAGAGGCTGATGCATCCGGAACTGAAGCTCACCGCCGCTGATGGAACCAGCATTCCCTATCTAGGATGGTTATCGATAAAGTTTGAATTGTTGTCAGCCGACGAAACTGCATCATCTTCCATCGTAGTACCAGTCCTAGTAACAACTGATGATCTTCCTCAACCGATATTGGGATACAACGTGATCGAGGATAGCGGATAAAACACCAAAAGCAGCCATTTTAGTTGACGCAGTGCGGAGATCTTTTCCGCTATGTCTTCCAAACAGAGTAGGAGCACTGGTGGAAATGATCGCGACCTATGACCCTGACGAATTTTAAAAATTAACTCTGGACGAAATACTGTGGAGATTCCAGCCAAAAAGATATTCGACATGACAGTTCGAGCTCGAACAGGACCAGTGAAGCCAAAGACGGTGGTGTTATTCGAACCTGATGTCCTATCGCAACAACTACCTAGGATTGGAGGTCGACGTGGTTGAACTGTCTGGAGGATCTTCTAGCTATATCCACATCCCAATTACTAACATCACAGATCGCAAAGTCGTCATTCCCAAGAAGACACATTTGAGGAACTGGTGGGGTCCAACCACCAATCCCTGAAGAATGCCCAGCAGAGCCTGCCACCAATGCGAAGATCGCAGTAGAGCCTAATGGTAATAGTGAGGAATGGGTACCAGCTGATGACTTGGATCAGTTAACACATGATCAAATGGGTAAGGTGCAACATCTGCTTCGGGAAGAATCTTCAAACTTTTCGAAGAACGAAGATGATATGGGTTCGATACCTTCACTACAGATGAAGATATGACTCACAGATGACGTTCCCGTCCAGAAGACTTACCAATCTATTCGATCCCAGACCACTTTTCCAAGAAGTCTCCGTATGCTTCCCCAGTGGTCTGTGTACGGAAGAAAGATGGTGGCCTTCGTCTGTGTGTAGACTACTGGGAGCTAAACAAGAAGACAATTCCAGATCAGCATCCAATTCCAAGGATGCAGGAAGTGTTAGACAGCCTCGGAGAAAATGTCTGATTTTCTAAAAGTGCTTCAAGCCTTGAGGATGAAACTTAGAGTCAGCAAATGTGATATCTTCAAGAAGGACGTTCGATATTTGGAAAATAACGTGTCCTCAGAGGGATATAGACCAGATCGGAAAAGACACCGCGGACAGTTAGTGATGTAAGGAAGTTGCTTTGGCTCACTGGATATTATAGAAGATATCTACAGGATTATTCAAAGAAAGTCCAGCCATTGTTCTTCCTGTTAACCTTAGCAGGAGTGACCATTACACCAACCAAACAAGCCAAAGTGAAGAAAAGTAAACGAGAGAAAAGCAAAAATCTGGATGCCAATTTCCTTCGAAAACACCAATTACATGGCTCCCATTGCATCAAAACATTCTTGAAGCATTCATCCACGAGCTTACAAATCCACCAATCGTGGCGTTTCCAGATTTGTCTCCACACCGACGCTTCACATGATGGACTTGGTGCCGTTCTCTACCAGAAACAAAATGGAATTCTTCGGGGAAACTTGAATTCCTGGCGCTGAAATGGGCCATCACAAACCACTTCAGAGATTACCTATATCATGCTAAGTCCTTCACTGTCTTCACATACGACTATCCTCTGACGTGCGTCCTCTCATCAGCGAAATTAAATGCAGTTGGTCATCGATGGGTAGCTGAGCTAGCAGACTATAACTTTACTATCAAATATCGACATGGACAGGCAAATGGAGATGCGGACGCCCTGTCGAGAATGCCCTTGGACCCTCAAATCTTCAAGGATTGCACCAAGGAAATCTCTCCACTAATAATGGATGCAGTTGCACAAAGTATCAGCATTCAAACTACCGAAGAATTTGCATTTGCGAACTCCATCGTAGATAATGAAGATCTGAGAAATGACTCTGATGTACCATCTGCTGAGATCGTCACGAAAGAACAATTACATGGTGAACAATTAAAAGATCCAGCTATTGTTCGCTTGATGACATATAAGTAAAGAGGCAGATGGCCAACACGAGCGGAAAGATTGGATGAGCTGCCTGAAACAAGTTGTATGATGCATGAGTGGAAGAATATCAAAATCGACTCAGATGGTCTACTTGGGAGGATTACCAAGACTAGATCGCAGATAGTGATTCCAAAGAGTCTTATATCAATGGTTTTGAAGAAGCTCCACAATGAATAGATCACTACGTCACAAAGGTGTGTAGTTGTATTAAGAAAAAGAAACCAGCAAGACCTGTCAGATCTCCAATGACAAATATCACTACTACCGAGCCTTTTGAGTTAGTTAGCATCGATTACTTCCACTTGGAACGCAGTAAAGGAGGGTATGAGTATATATTAGTTGTGGTGGATCATTTTACCAGGTTTGCACAGGCCTATCCGACGACCAACAAGGCTGGGAAGACGGCTGCTGGTAAAATCTTCAATTCGGATTTCCACAAAGACTCCATCACGATCAAGGGAGGGAGTTTGAGAATAAATTCTTCAGACGCCTGGACCAACTAAGTGGAATGAAAGGCTCCTATGCAACTCCGTACCACCCTCGAGGCAAACAAGGTACAATAATATATAAGCAAGAGAGATAAAGTAAGCATACATGTACATGCCTGTATTAGACAATTCAGACCAATTTTAAGCTACTTTTATCAATATTTGCAATTGTTTGGGGGACAAAATGTCGTTACTTGGAGGCACCCTCCACCCTATAGTGCCGCCGATACTGCAAAAACCCGGAATTTTCTTAATAATGTACCAAATGTGATCATTTTTGCTACACAAACAATAATTTTATCGCTATTTTTAGAATTTTGTTTTGATGCAAGAAACGAGTCTGATTATAGTTTTAATTTTTGTTTTGGGAAATTGATTTTTTTTGTTTAAATCATTGCATTGCCATATACACCTAAAGCTTATTAAGGTCATGAATGAAGACATTGCATTATTTGATGTTATAAGCTATTATATATACATCATCACGGTAAACATGGTAAATGATGATCGTTAGTTCCGTTTTCAGACTCGTTTCTCTTATCAAATATAAAGTCGGGCATCAATGTTTTTGGTATGAAATTAAACCTTAATCTTCCGTTAGTACGGAAATTGCTCTTACAATATCGTACGAATCTTAGTCCGGGCAAACTAGCAGTTATAAGAAGCAAAGTCACACTGGGCCACACGTGCTCTACATAAAAAAGTTGTTAAATTCTAAAATTAGCGATAAAATCGCTGTTTGTGGACCAAATGTCAAATTAACAAACTATAACAGTTCACGTTAATATATGCATGTGGAGCCCATTCATATTTTAAAGCAATTTGACTAATAAAAAATGCACACTTTATATTCGATTTTGGACACACTCTAAGCAAAATACTGGAAATAATTTATGATTTCTCCATTAAAATACCCTGAAAAATCATCAAAACCAAACTTCATATAGAAAAGTAAAGGTGTTCATCTACCGTTTAAATTTAGTTCTTATTTTCATACTTATTTAGAGTTTAAAGTATGCGGCCCAAGTGTGGTTGAACTCTTCATGGACTATATTTGAGAGAGAATAGACTATTAACTGGACTATTAAGCAGGCTTTGTCTCTTGATGTTAAATGTGCCAAACCTCTGTCGTATTCAATTTTCTCAAAGGAAGCAGCAAATGAAAGACTACTTTTAATTTTAACAGTAATAGGCCTATGTATTTTTTCTGCAGTAATGTGGAATTAGGAATACAACCATTATAATTCATATGTCCTATAGAATATATGTACATATATCACTTTTTATTTATATTTCACATTAAATTGCGAACTGCCACTATATTAACCTTACCTATTTTAGTAACATTTGTAGAATCATTACCAAGCACACCTATATTGACTTCGCACCAATACTGCAAGTCTCTATCAGTTCCATTAACTTTGTTAATAACCAAACTGTAGTCTGCAGTAAGCTGAATACGCCCTTGGTAATCAGGGTCTGGTATGGTTACGTTATTCAATACCGAATACTGGATAGTTATATTGCCATCAGGAACGTCTTTAATATCTGTCGCACTGATTTTCCAATATAAACCAAAAACGGTAACATCGTCAAATGTACAACCTATTTGGGCTCGTTTACCTATCTGGAAATCAGCAGTTCCAATTCTAACATTCTGCCCTGTGATAACTGCAAAAATAAATAAGAACTCTCTTAAAATGGCAAACTTCCCATATGGTGTATTGTTGGAGGAATGTTATATGTTATTAGTTTGTTTGAGGAACTATGAACAACTGTTGCAAGGTAATAATGAACATCTATTGCTTTTAGAAGAAAACAAATCAAGCATCCAAACCTAGGGGGGCTGGGGTACCGAGCCATTTTGCAATATTTTGCGAAATCGATCGTGGTTATCACGTGATACGTATCGTGGAAAAATAATTTACACTGTTTTAACGAAATGCACTGTGGGATTGTGTTGTGTTACCAGCCTAAAATCATAGAGGTCGCAAACCCGGTCGCAAACTTGCTTATAATTGAGCCTAGCTATAACAAGCTAAAAGTGACATCTCTGAATGTATTACCAAAGTGTGCAAAGGAGAAATTGTTGGACACACTGGTAAAATGGTATTACAACAAGTTTTGCTATCATATTATCAAACTGAACTCAAGTTAAATCACTCTATTTATCGAGCAATAATATAATTGTTTACACATTTTAATTGTTTAGATACAAAGTTAAATAAATCAAGGATACATTCATGATAGATAAATAAATAAAAAGAAAACTATAAACGCATGGGCGGCATTTATAATTGATAAAAATTGACATAACAATGATGTTACATTAATCTACCATCAAGTTTAAAAAATAGAAAAATAAAAGGAATATTCGAACCCGTGATTTCCGATTGCCAACGACATGGCCAACCTACGCACGCCACAGAGATCCACGACTGTAATTGTGATAGTTTTATTATTTAACCATGTCCATTTATTTATAACGAACGGATTTTTATTGTGCCATTTTTGCCAAATGTGTGTGTTGCTCTCGCACAAAATATGTTTGTAATTTGATTATAATTCTTATTTTTAAAAGAACGGTAATTTTTTTTGACATTTTCGAGAAAAAAAATGGCGTTACTGATACGGTAAACGCCAGCAGTGTGGTGTCCGCGTGGGCAAGCATACAGATGATGCTAAGCAAATCCAGCATATAAAACAAAAAGTGCTCCTAATGGGGCTCGAACCCACAACCTTTCGCTCCTCATGTCGATTTTCTAACCACTACACTAACCGTGCTAATTGGAATTCTTCATCGCAAATCATTTATTTATATCATGGGTCATGGGTTAATGCACTGTGTTAAATTCTACAATCCCGGCCGCCACTCTGTTCAAAGGCATAAAAAAGTGGACTTATTTTATGCATTTTTTGCAATTCTGGGGTGTGTGGATCGTGTTTTTTTATCAAATTGGTTAGATATCCGTCCATTTTAGAACATCTGAAATTTAAAGTGCACCCACACACCCGGGAAAGTATGCTGCCAAGGGCATATATTTTGCACGTAAATCCAATACAAAAGTTCAGAAAATCGACCAAAATATGACGTCATGACCATTGCTTCGGGACAAAATGGCGCGGTACCCCACCCCCCCCCCCCCTAATCCAAACCCTAACACCTCGGTTCTATGCGGAGTTGTTTACAGACCAGAAAGAGGGGGTGATACAAGATTAATACCGACAACGTAATTCTTCTTGGAGATTTCAACTTCAGAGACATAGATTGGGAGAAAAACGAGGCTCATACCGCTATATCAAAGAAATTCTTATCGTGTGTTGAGGAAAACATGCTGTTTCAGCTAATGAAAGAACCCATTAGAGGGTCCAACATACTGGATCTTGTCTTAACCGGTAATCCAGACATTGTTCAGATGGTAGACGAAAAGCTCGCTGCTAGTGACCACAGGGGTGTTCTTGTACAACTAAGAATACCAGTCCCACGTATTGCACTTACAGACCGAAAGATCTACCTCTACTCCAAGGGAGATTTCGATGCTTTTTCGAAGGAAGTCAAGGCCGTTTACTGGGACACTACTCTACAAGACAAATAATCTGTAAACGAGACCTGGGAGACCATAAAGACAAAGTACAGTAAATGGACAGAAAAGTTCGTCCCTACAAAATTAGTCAAATGTGGTCAACGCCACAACCCACCGTGGGCAAACTACAAATCCGTCAAGCGTGCCAAGAAAGCAAAACGAAGAGCTAAAGTTAAAGCCAGACAAACCGGCCTAAATGCATTCCAAAATAAATTCCTGGGCGCCAAGAATAATGTGGATTCAACAATTAACCAAGCCAAAATGGACTACGAAGCCAAACTAATTGATGAGTTAAAAACGGAGCCAAAAAAGTTCTACAACTACGCCAGACACTTCTCAAGATCTTCTTCCACCGTAGAGGTACTGGAGCAGGATGGAACAAAGATTACGGATGACAAACAAAAAGCCGACCTGCTCATTAATTTCTTCGCCAGTGTGTTGAAAACGGAACCTGACGGTCAGCAAATAAACATGCCTCCTCCAGTTAGATACACTCAGGCTAACATGTAACACGTATATCACCGGAGACTGAGAGATAAGCTGACCAAATTGCATCTTAACAAAGCGTGTGGACCGGGCGAGTGGACCGGATGGATTCCATGTCAACATTCTAAAAAATGTACCCGACTTTGATGTGCCACTCAGCATCCTCTTTGAGAAGACACTCGCTATAGCATTCATCCCACAGGACTGGAAAGACGCCAATATAACACCTCTCTTCAAAAAAGGTTCTAGACTCAGCCCAAATAATTACAGACCTGTGTATCTCACCAGTCAAATTGTGAAAATTCTGAAAAGAATTATCTACGACCAGATGATGGAGTTTATTGTTGAAAACGACCTGATATCATGTGACCAGCACGGATTCCAAAAACGATGCTCGTGTGTCACCCAACTCCTAGAATGCATATTCGACTGGACCACATCTGTTGACGAGAAAAAGGGAGTGGATATAGTCTACTTAGACTTCAGAAAAGCGTTCGACACTGTGGCCCATAAGCGTCTTTTATACAAGCTATACCATCTAGGAATCCGTGGTCACCTATTGGCATGGATCGAGGGCTTCCTGAGTGGTCGGAGACAACGAGTAATTCTAAGTAAAGGGGTTTCTGAGTGGAGGAAAGTAACATGGGTAGTTCCTCAAGGATCTATCCTTGGACCCATCCTTTTTATACTCTTCGTCAACGACATTCCAGATATGGTCTCAAACACAGCAAAAATGTTCGCTGATGACACTTAAGTGTATTGTGCCTAAAGCCGATTGTGACACTCTCCAACGTGACTTAAATTCACTCTCTTCATGGTCTAAACTATGGCTCCTCGACTTCAACGCCGAGAAATGTGTAGTTTTACGTATTAAGGCTGCCATAGATTACCAATACACTCTAAATGGAGTATACCTGCAGGAAGTGGACAACCAAAAAGACTTGGGTATCACTGTAAGTAATACCCTTACCCCAACAAGACACATCAAAGATATTGTAAAAAAAGCCCACCGGAAGATTGCCATGTTTCGCCGCTGCTTCACAGGCCTGGATGAGAAGAAAGTCAAAACTCTCTACACTTCACTCGTCCGCCCAGCACTGGAATATGCATCAACTGTGTGGAGCCCCAGATCCAAAGAAAATATAAATATATTAGGAAAGGTGCAGAAAAGATGCCTACGCCTATTCAAACATCAAGACATCGCCATTGAATCTCTACAGGAGAGGAGGAGTAAAACAGAGCTCATAGATACCTACAAGTTTATACACGGACTCTATAAGACACCAGCCGAAAAATACTTCTCACTCCCCCACAGAGATCTCAGAGGACATTCAGACAAACTATTTGTCAGGCGTAGCAGAACTCAGTTGGCAGGTCATTTCTACTCAAATAGAGTTGTTAATACCTGGAATAAATTGCCTGAAAATCTGGTTTCTGCACCTACTGTGGCCTCCTTCAAGAATAGACTGAGAGTCCTACCTATTGGAAAAGAGGACTAATCAACCAAGTATACCAAGTATACCAGGTAAGTAGAGTTTGATATGCATATCAGTATAATCAGACAATTTTTACATTTTGACACCTATATAACCTTTGACCTTCGATAGCGGCCATCCGTACAGAATGCGACAAGGTAGCAATACAAAATATTGACTCTTGGCACCCATCTAAACTAATCAGATCATCAAACATTTTGTACCTCTTCAGCTGATTAAACCTCCTGGACTAGAGTTTATGTTAAATTTAACATAATAATATATAAAAAAATGTACCTGATAAACATATGGTAAAAAGAACATAAAGATTACAAAAATAATCTACTTGTTATTCAAGTATTTCTTTACCCAACTACTAGCATTCAAGCTTGTGTAAAAATATCCTATTTGTTAAGGGCTTCCTATTTTACATATAAGTATGTATTTTTGTACACAACTTATGTAAATATTTTTCTGTGTGATAGAATTGTAAAAAGGTACAAATCCCAGTTGTTATCAACATTGAGGTTCCAGCCTCAAACACACCCCTGCATGTCCCTTTAAAAGTTGGCTGATAGACAGAAATATAAGGCCTACTAAAGACTCATCTGGGAGATCAGGTAAGATTAAACATATTCCTACCTTGAACCAAAAGAATAACTGTTAGAACAATATAGAACTCCTCTCTGTAGCCCATCTTTGAAACCTGGAAATTAATAAAGTTAATTATTTTAGGTAAGTTATAAGAGTTTTAGTTGGAATATTGCGATGATTTTGATCCATATAATTTGGTTTAATTGCATTTTTGAAATTGTAGGGTCAACTGGGCTAAAAAGTCCATTATTTGCAATTTAAAGAAATATCCCAGAATGGCACAGTCCAAAAAATAGCAACGTCAGCAACTAATAAACAATCATCCGGGTTTTCATCAGTTTTCTCTATAACATTTCCCTTTATTTAGCCCACTGCTGCATAAATTTGGAGACTATTATGTACATATTTTACGACTATTTTACTTTTTTCTGTCAGGTGGGGCAACTGCCCGACAGTGCCAATCTCGACCGACAGTGTCGAGTCTCAACCGACACGACTCTAATATTGGGAGGGGGCGACCGCCCTCCCCCTGCACCCCCAGGCTACGCCACTGCAATGAACGTTGCCATGAGTTTGTGTCTATGTGGGATAAAAAATAATTGGGCGTCAGGCACCAATTCAATTGAATGTAGAATAGTCCGGGTGCGATTCCATTATTTTTGGTGAATGACCTGTTTATCGATATAATGACTGGTATCATGGGTATGGTGATATTTGAGTATACATGTATAGGGTCACGCGTTATGAACTCGCCTCCCAATAGGGTGGTGCTGTTACACTCTTTAGCTTCATGCTGTCATATTCCTTAAATATTTTTAAAACCACAAAAGCTATCTCAACAAATTTGGTATCATTTTAAAGCCCTAATAAAAAGCCTGCCTGCAAAATGGCATTGGTATCGCTAATACAGTAGAGGAGATACAGCTGTTTGAGGTTTGGGGACCAGGGGTGGTGCCGGAAGGGGTGCCGCCGGAAGGGGTGCCGCCTGTACAAACTCAATGGGGATAATCGAAACACAAACAGCATTCTGGTCCCATTATAAAGAATATTTAGTAGTCTTTAAGTATGTGGTTCAACAGACAAACTAATTAATTATGGATAAGACCATGATCATCAGCTTTCTTCCTATTCGCTACACAGTCAACATGAATAATCAGCCTCAATTTACCGGATTTATAAAAATGACTATAACAGAATTTTTTTTCAACCTATGATAGCAAAAGTATACATTTTTGGAAAGCTTGTAACTAGAGGAATTCAGAAATGCAGTTTAGACAGGGAAGGGCAAATCCTTACAAAATATTTCTGAAAATTCTAAAAATATATAAAATAAAAATTGGAGATATTCATTAGCCGGTATAATTACCTTACCGACGTAGTAACCTTTGACAATTACATATCATCTGATGGGTAATTTCATGAGGAATTCAAATATGTTAAGTAAATAATGATAGTGGTATATAGGTATACAAAAATATGGATCTCAAATTAAAAATGAAAAATTCTGATATTTTTCCGAACATTGTGAATCATACCATTTTAGTCCTTGGTCGTACTATGATTTCAATGGTATATTTGTTTTCCTCATGAAATTTCCCTTCAGAAAATGTATACTTTAAGTTTTACTACCTCAGGGGGTATACAAGCAAATATAAATGTGTTAAGTTAAGGCATATTATGTGATCTTTTCCAGAGAGCGCCCTCTATTCATGATTTTTTTTAGAAAGTAGATTTTCTTGCAGATTTACATTTCTGATCATAAATCGTACATACATTCCAAGTTACAGAGCGATACGATTCTCCAAATCATGGTTTTAGAGTGAACTTAGAGTGAAAATATAAACTGTCGTGTTAAATCCCGACAGTTTATTTTCACTCTAAAACCATGATTTTGAAGTAGTTAAGAATCAACCTGATTTATAATTTACTTCCATGCAAAAAAAATCTATATAAATGGAAATTAACCGAATCAGACATATGTATTTTCTGTAAACAACTTGATGATTATACACATTTGTTTGTCTCATGTATCAAGAATAAGTCCTTTTGGAAACAGATAACAACATGTTTGAGAACTCTTAAAAATAATTCTTTCAGAATGTCCCTTGAATACGTAATTTGTGGCTGGAAAATAAATAACTTTGAATTTGATATAGCCAATGTTATAATCATCTTTGCATGTTATGCAATATACAAGTTCCGCATGATATATAACGAAACCCAAAAAGAGATTCCAATATTCCATTTGTTTTATTTAGAAGTTAAAAAACAAACAGAGGATTCCAATCACAAATACAGAACAATGGAACGAATTAAAAACGTGTCTAAACATATAAATTAGTTGTTGTTTTTGTTTGTTTTTGTTTTCTATCTCTATCAAAATACGGTATATTGTACATGTTTGTCGACTCGACTGAGAGCGTCATGTATCTTTGAATATCGTGAACCACTAAGATAAGGTTAACGATGTCGGTGGTATGGAAGACTCTCTGATCGAGTCATGATTTCTGTAAATTATCAACAATAACAAAATGAATATTCTTAATATGATGTTATAAATATGTTATGATTAAGAAAATAAAAGCACGAGTGCTCCATGCACTGTGGAAACATTAAAAAAAAAGGTCTAAGGATAGTTTTATTTTTAAATCCAAGAGTTTTGTCACTAATATCAGTGGATATAAAATCTAAGTCTTTTGAACTTAAAAATTAGTCTTTGGAATTAAGAGAGCACGCGATGCACGTGATACACTGTTCAACTTCACTTCAGTTATTGGAGACTATTTCTGACATATTCGGGTGAAGTAAGCCCTATCCTATTCCTATGCCGCTTTACATCCGTCATCAGAATTTAGAGCCGTAAACATCCAGGATCGCCCTATTCATGTGTAAAACTTGTGTCTATAATTTAATACATACCACACGATATTATAACTTTGGACCCTCCTGTATTATGTCGTCATTTCACCGAATGAAATTCACTGTCTCGATCTGCAAATCATATTGCCTATTCCTACAATAAAACCAGTCATGAAATCCAAACCAATCCAGACCCTAAAGTAGATTCATAGACTTTGGTCGGTAAACCATTCCATTTCAGTCAGAGGTATAATAGAAGCAAAAGAGGGGGAGGTTCTTGAATTTTATTCGTAATGTGCAAGGTTAATACCTTATCAGTACCACGTTACTGTATATTGTACTGGTTCCGGCAAAAACAAAAAACGATTTTGTGATCAATTGGGGTCCTTTGGGAATCAATTTGGCGTCAGGTAGCATGTTATAAATAAAATAAAAGAATATCTCTTGCATTTTGCTCGGGATATTGCAAAATGTTAATTTCCGATTTCACAGAATATGTATCACGTGGATGATTTCACATGCTCGGAGGCGGTCAGAAGGCGAGCGTTCGGGCAGAAAATTATTCTCATACTTATTATTTTAGTTTATTGGTTATTTTGATCTTTTATCATATAATAATGCAGTTTGTTAGATTTATTTGTCAAAATGATAAGATTAACATTCGCGATTACGTGTTATTCATTATGTATTCAACATTTAGGTTTAGCGTGGCCACCGTCGTCTGTGTAAATCCACAGCGCCCTCAAACCTATGCCGACCAAATATTACGTTAAACCTGGTTAAACATTGTTAAACGCGTTAAACGCCGGTCACCGACACATTCCGATGATTACCATAATTTATCTAAAATATGCAAAAGGGACCGTTTTCGCTACGTACGTTAGGACTTTCCTATCCCAAAATTAATAGTATCCCTGATCCTGCTTCAAATTAATCACAAATTAGCACACACGCACCTGTCATCGCTGCGTTATACCCACAACGCATACGGCGGCGACTTTGTGTAGGGCACGCTAACGCGATGACGCGTTGATCATACGCGCTGAATATTATTTTTCGAATGAATTAAACCCCGCCCCAAACTATACACCATTGTCTCATAATAAAGTTTGTGCTCAATACAGCCCAAACTCTTTTAACCAACGAAGCGGTAATTGTCAATGGTCATTGTCATTTAATTGTGGGCGTCCTTGGTTACCGATTGACCATTCACGGCCACTTCCTAGTCCGTCGAGAAGTCCCCTCGCCCAGTGAGCTATAGAGCGCCCCCACACGAGAACCGACAGGCCCGAGCCGAAGGCGAGGGTCCTTCGGCATACGTCCATACCCCCCGCAGCGCGCTCATTATAATAAACGGTGACCTGCCAAATGTACAATTTAACGAATGACGTAGTTAACCAAATATGGTATGTCCACGCCCAGCCGGATGGTGTTTCCCAAAGAGGAGCCCCCTGTGTGCGTGTAACTTGCACTAACGCGCGTGCTCAGCGTTTCAAACAAACCGTCCACGCGCATGCTGATGAGTGATGACACATTGTTAGTCTGATCAAATGAGACTGTATTTTGGATAAGGGAAAATTTAAACATTGGATGAAGTTTAATATGGTTTTGTCAATGAAGGCCCGGCGGTGCAGCAAAATGGCTAGTACCGAACGAGTATCAAGGCCGGCCCCGATATCAGTAGCGTAACTAGGGTCTTCAATTTATTTGTTTTAATTTTATTCAATTTTTTTTTTTGGGGGGGGGGGGGGGGCATGTGGGGGGGGGGGGACAGGCATGTCATCAGGGGGGGGGGGGGGGCATATCTGACTCCTTTTTTTAGTATACATAGGTATACCTGGTGGTTTGTAATTTCATTATTTCATTTGGGGGGCATCAGGGGGTTGCAAGTTGTATTTGGTGATTTAATTATCACATTGGATGATCAAGTTGGGAGGTTGTCAAGATTGAGATAAAATATGTTCTCAAAATTAATTAGTTTCAAAAGTCTGAAAGTAGCCAAATAGAAACAATGTTTGAAATCACTCAAGTGTGACGATTATTTTTTATATCCTCAAAATTGACTTAAACTAAAATAATCATTAGTTGACGTATGCCGAAGGACCCTCGCCTTCGGCTCGGGCCTGTCGGTTCTCGTGTGGGGGCGCTCTATAGCTCACTGGGCGAGGGGACTTCTCGACGGACTACCACTTCCGGGTGCCCGCGAGCAGCCCTTTGTTTGTTGTTTTGCTATGCCCATTCGGTACCATTTGTACCTCATTCGCTTTTTGGTTTCCATACTATGAGGATCTGATTTAAAATAAGTCTGTCTCCGTTCCCGTTTCTTCGGTTGTTCTGTTGCATTAGTTTGGACCATCGATTTTACTACGGGGTTCTTCTTTTGCTGTGATCATCCGGATCTACAAACGGTTCATCATATACGGTAAACATTCTTGTTTTTGAACAATATTCCTCTGTTTTAAGACTGAACTAAAATAAACGTATCATTTCCGTTCCGTTCCCGTTTCCCGTTTGGCTTACTGAGATAGATTGGGTCAGCGGTCTGCTAACGGAGCTGCAATCGGATCTCGTTTTTCATTCGGTAAATAGACTTATTTTAGACTAAAATAATTGGATGCTATCAGTGGTCGCGAAGCATCAACAGGAGGACACGGTACAACCGTAATGCAGCCGTCAGGCATCCCGTGTCAACCCCGCCCGAGCGGCGAATATCAAGTGGTCAATAAATGAATAGATTTCGAGACTTTTGAAGCAAGTGCTGCAAATTATCATCCAAGCTGTTGTGGAAACAAAGATGTGTGGCTTTATTCATCACTGCTTCCCAATGATATATTAGTAAGAACAAATGCTGGAAGTCATGCTTGTGTGATGAATTCGACTATACTCGTCCCGGAAGACAAGCCCCGGGGGCAGAAACAACGGCTGACGGTAACAGTTAACACCAACAAGTGCGAGGGTTACATTGGAACAGTTTAATGATTGGAAGGTCTGGGTCGTAGAACAGCTGGTTTGCCGCAGTTCGACGGTGAGTTAAATTAAAAATCGTGATTCAAATGTATTAAACTAGATAATGTCTATCTTATGATATGGCGACTCGCTGTTTTATTAAATATGTCCCCCCCCCCCCTTCGCCACATTAACTTTACAACTCAATAACCTCATGATATAATAGTGTTTACCAACCATTGCTGCGGAAATAAGGACATTGTTTACGCCATTGGTATTGAATCCCTGGGGGATTTTTGATGACTACAGGGTGTCCCAAAAAAATGTTAACACTCCGGGCACATAAGATATCTTAAAAGGACAGAAACACATGGGTCTAATCTTGATGTATTATGAAAGCTGAGTAAATAAGCTTTCATTTGCATTTTATTGCGTTCCAATTGGTTATTTAGAACGGGAGATATGCTTCAGCAAACATGAGGAAGCAAAATCGGCTTGGTCCAATTTGCCCGGAGTGTTAACATTTTTTTGGGACACCCTGTAGATTGACAGAATATATCCCTCTTGAACAGGGTGAATGGCGCACATTTTCATGGCTATATTGATTTTACGCACGGCGCAGCAGGCATGTCGGCCAAAATTGTCATATTGAGAAATTGAGCTTTAAAGTTTACATGAATGCATTTTTTATATTTGTGAAATTATTCAGTTGTAATGAAAACATGAATATGCGGGTCAGTTTTGTACTTTTCTACAAATTGATATTAGGTTTACATATATGATTATTTTGAAGATACAATCAAATTTGTTGAGTTACAGTGTTTTGCCAAAAATACATTGAATTGAATTTCTTTGGCAAAACACTGTAACTCATACAATGGCTGGTAACATGATTTATTTTGTTATTTTCGATTATCCATACATTTTATCACTAAGTTTGTTTTTCATTTATATACACGATGTAATGTTAACAATAATTAAAATGGCCTAAATTATGTGTATAGGGTGTATGTACAAACGCTGTATCTCATAGATGCTGTCCTTGTATATAAACAGTTTTATGGCAAAACACTGTATCTCACGGAGTTACAGTGTTTTGCCAAAAAAACACGCACTTATTTACACGCACACTTCACGTAACTCCGACAGATACAGTGTTTTACCAAAAAATCATCGGTAAATGTGCATACAAACACCTGAGTTAGGGGGTGCTATCTCGAAAAGGGAGCACCTAGGGAAGTTGAGAGCTTCAGAAATTGAAGCAGCGCCCCCAAATTGCTGACAAATGATTTTATCTCAAAAAGTCACATTTTGTAGTTACAGTGTTTTGCCAAATGACGGCCCATGTCATAATCTCATGATTTATAAGTGCTAAGCCTTCTATAGGCCATATAATTATCCATTAACATGATCATAACAGGTCGTGTGCCTTGAGTTGGGACCCCTTTGTGTGACATATGCTAAAAATGGAAAAATCACATGGATTTTGCTTAAAACAATTTTAGCAGTAAAACTATACATAGGAGTACAAGGAAAGTATACATTTCCTGAAAGCATACAAATTTCCAAATCTCACAAAGACAATATCAAGGTCATTATACAGGGTGGGTAGATAATATATAGGGTGCAAACATCAAGAAATGCACTAAAAATACAATATTTTAACTGGTCATTTACATACCTTGAAGATAAAATTATAATTTATTAAGCTGCATAATTCAAACGTATACACTAGTATTACAAAGAAAACATTTGTCACCTTTGTCTTTAGTTATGAAGGATAGGCCTACCTTATACAGGGTGGTCAAAATTTGTAACAATATAAATATGCGAAAACGTATTTCTGAAATAAAGTTAACCGTTATCATAATTTAGGTCATGCTCAATTTTAAATTGACGTTTTGTAATAATATTGCACCAAACACAAACGTATGACCAATAATTACCATATTATACAGGGTGTAACAAGCGAAATGCACATGTATGATCGAGTCCTCTATCCACGCGTTTTTTTTCCACTTTTTGATTTGATTTTGATGAAAGCACTGATAATGAAATGAAATAAAAGACACATGAAATGATCATGTTACAATTAGAAATGTTGCCTTTTTTGATATACATACTAAATTTAATATGGCCAATAACATCATACACAGGGTGTTACAAAATAAAGCACATGCGATCTAACGGAGCGCTTATTTTTAAAAACAATCTATTTTCTTCATTTTACTAACATATAAAATGTTTGAGCATGGGTAAAATCAATTAGTATTCGGTATCGGTAATTGTGCAAAATGCAATGTAAGTACTTTTGTCCGACAATGATCAAAAGACTATTAACAATGACACCGATGGACTTAAACCCCCACCCCTTCCCACATCTCACTACGCGCCGTAAATCTGTCAAAATTGATAAAGATGTCACAAATTCTGGACAAATTTCAAGATTGCGCGCATGCACACGCGGGCTTTTTGAACTCACTCGGCATGCATGCAGTAGAGCGTGCATGCATACCTTATAATTTGTATGCTGTCATTTGTCTGGTTATAGCAAAGTAAACATACCACATCACGTATATACATGGTATCACAATATTGATACTGTTTCACTCCATAAAGTGGTTAATTTATTTTAAGACATTATGCACAAGTGTAAGTTTTATCAGTATAAATAAATCAATCGGTAATCGGTATACTATCGGTACACTACAGCCAATCTCGCTGACATTATATCTAGCATTTATCGTCAATGAGTGATGTGAATGAAGTATTTCAGTGCGTGTCTGTGAGATTAGCTTATCATCTTCTGCGATTCCTCATCCTCCCCAACACTCCTGTTTACTCCTCACAGCCCAATCTCTCTGACATTCCACCTAGCATGTAGGCCCAGGGATACTATTAACTTTGGGATAGGAAAGTCCTATACTAACACACGTAGCGAAAACGGACCTTTTGCATATTTGAATAAATTATAGTAATCGTCCGGAATGCGTCCGTGACCGGCGTTGAACGCGTTTAACAGTGTTTAACCAGGTTTAACGTAATATTTGGTCAGCATAGGTTTGAGGGCGTTGTGGATTTACACAGACGACGGTGGCCACGCGAAACCTAAATGTTGAATACGTAATGAATAAGGTGAATAACACCCGGAATAACACGTAATCGCGAATGTTAATCTTATCATTTTGACAAATTCATCATAATTAGAAGAATTGTCATCGTTAACCGGGCGATGACTGTTAAAAATAATTCAAAATAGTGCACTCCCGTTGACATTATTGGGTAGTCTGAGAGACGCGTGGCCAGCGTCGTGTCGTCTGCTACAATCACGCCTGATCAGTATAGCGCCACCAGTTCTATGCTGACCAAATTTTAATTTAAAAGTGGACCCGATCGGCAAGCTCACTGGCATACCCCTGGTAGGCCTATATTGATAATCAATAAGTGAAGTGAATGAAGTATTTCATAGCTTGTCTAGAGATTGGCGCTGTGTGTGTGTGTATGGGAATGGCTCCTCAATTCTCCACCTCCGGTTCCTCCCCCTCCTCCCCAAGCACCCGTTGATCAATTATTTGCTCCCAATTAAAACTGAAATAATTAAGACATTATTTTGTGGATGGTATGGAAAGAATATTTATTGTGCTTTGTAATGACACCAAATTGGTTATTTTATGACGAGAAATATAGAAACGGTGATAATATAAACATCATTAACAGTGTAAAAATGTCACACCTCCTCAAAATACGGGGTTCCAATTCGTGGCACACGACCAACACCTTCCTGATCATACATATAGGGTTGTTCAATTATAATTATGTTATACATGTATGTTATAATCAGTATATTGCAGGCGATTATATCAATGACTAATCAGTCAGCACGCAGGTATCGCTTTCAATGAGTGACCTTGCCGATTTCTAACCCACGCAAAGATCGATTTCAGGATGTCAACCTTGCGCTAAAACCTTACGAGAAGTTTGTTTTCCCTGAATTAATTGAGGTAGGGTTAGCTGGCAGCCATGATGGCGAAGTAGGTGGATTGCTCGTAATTTTCTCTATAATATGATGCCAAATCTGACATATTTGGTCCACAAACAGTGATTTTATCGCTAATTTTAGAATTTAACAACTTTCGTGACTTTGCTTCTTGTAACTATTCACTTGACCAGACTAAAATTTGTACGATATTTTAAGAGCAATTTCCGTACTAACGGAATCTTAAGCTTTAATTTCATATCAAAAACATTGATGCCCGACTTCTTTTTTGATAAGAAAAACCGAGTTTGATTTTCACCGATTTTCGGTCAGAAAACGAAACTTACGATCCCCCGTTAGGCCTCGCCAACTTGGTTTTAGTTTCCCGTAACACGCCCGCGCTTCATTTTCATGCCCGCGTTTGAATTCATTATTGAAATGTTTGAAAAAAAATACCGTTTTTCCAATGAAAACGTCCGAATTCATGCATTTTGTGTGATGAAATTGTGAAATGTTTATTCATTTTGACCAGAATAGCCTTTCTGTAAAAAAAATATCATATGACATTGTTCAGAGCAGGAGGATCGATTTCGAACCCCGGACCTCCCGCTCCCAAAGCGAACCCTTTACCATCTGTGCTATCAAGCGAATCTGAATATAAACGTGAGATTTAAACATTTGATCAACAACCCATCAACGCTACGAAATGAATTTAGATCGAGACAAGATTCGAGGAGCTATATTATAAGCATTCACTTGACCGGACTAAATAATTTTATAAAATTGTAAGCATGTTTCTAGTTACAAAAGACTATGAATATTATGATACGATGGATGAAATTTATGCCTGATTCTTCAGAAGTGACTTTTTTACCGTGGATTTGGCTTTAGTTTCGTCAAGTTTTTCTTGAATTCGGGTTTGTGTGATTGCTATAATTTGCACCGAAAATACAACATGTCATGAAGTTCACAGATAATATTAGATAATATTATTTGCATAATATGCCTTTTTATTATACAATTTCATGGCAAATGTGTTTGAAATGTGTGATTATAATCATGAAAAGAGTTCATTTACATCGTGCTATTACGAGGTCAACTATGACTGCGAAGCCATATCGCTACGGGTGAGTACTTCCGGGTCGCTTTGCTGGGTTAGAAAAGGAACGACTTTTCGCGTGGTTGCATACTGACTGTAATGTTATATATTTTGTCCATTAAATACCTGATATTAACATAAGTTTCAGTACCATACATTTGGTTTGGTTGCTTGGTCTACGTTCTGACAAATATATGGGGTCTACTCAAGCAGGGATGCAAATAGTGCGGGAGCGGGGAGCACCGCTCCCAGGAAATAACAGCTAAAATTGAGGATATCATGCCATTGTCAAAAAAACCAAAAAAAAGGAGGAAGGAAAGAGGAAACAGAGGGAAGAGAAAAAAGAGGAAAAAGAAGAGGGGAAAAGGAGAGAAAAAAGAAAGAGGAAAAAGGGAAAAGAAGGGAAATAGAAAAGCGAGGACAAGATGACGAATAGGGCAGGGCAAAGCTAGGTTCAATTTGAAGTGAGGCAATGAAGCCAAAAACTGACGCATGTAGATGGAAGTATCATACAGGTAATCTCAAGCCCTTCGAGGAACATTTACAATATCATCAGGGCAGGCAGTCAATGAAAAACAGTGAAAAGAAGACGAGTCGTGAAGGTGGATCTGAGGAAAGTTATTCAAGTTATCAATGCAGCACTAAAAATTGAAGGAAGAACTGTTGAGAACGACCTAGAAAACCTTGAGGAAATATTGGATCAATGAGATATAAAGAAAAACCATAAGCACCAAACAAGTTGGAAAGTAGTAGCCTATAGTTTGAGGAAATGTAATCATCAACATCAAGAGGAATAAGCAGTAACATGAATGAAGATGACTAAAAGGACAGCAGCTGACACCAACATCTCAGATTTGAGGGTATCATATTTTTGCTAAAAGGATGAAAAGGGAAGACAAGGCCAAATTGATAGTCTTACTGGTATGAAGAACAGCCTCACAGAAGAGGATGCACCACCACAAGATAAGTGGCCTTTTTTGAACAACATGTGGCTACTGTTAGTCAAAAATGAATTCCTTCCAGGCACTCCTATAAATCCGCAGCCTAAAGTGAGATATGTGACAAGAAATGCTCGATTCAATAGCGAGAATGCCCTGCCTGGTTTGCTCAATTCAAAGAGAGATCTCCAAGATTTTCTAGAAACTCTGGTGTCCAACCTTGAAAAAAGGTTGTTGGATGATGAAGACGAGCAACAGCTGACTGAGTGTGTGCGCACCCTAACAAGCTACACAGATCTTGCTGAAAATGCCAGCAAGTGTGGCGAAGAACTTTTTGTAACCAGAGTATTGGCCCAGAGGAATTTCTGGGATGCATGTAGCTCCATAGTCAGTTTGGAAGTTGACCAATTAACAATGATCAATCAAGCTAAGACTTCACTCAATAATCAAGTGTGGTAGTAAATCTAAGTTATCGGACAAGCAAGTTATTGGTAACTTCTGCAAAGATCAAGTCTTGTATGATCTCATTCCAGATTTCCTCCACTGTGTTCTAAGTGCTTCTATCAAGGGAGCAGTTGAATCAGTAGTTGAATCAATGGGTAGCAAATTAGAACACCACAACAGACCAGAGAGAAAATTGTCCCCTGAGAGTGTCAATGAAGCCGTTTTTGTGACGTGTAACGGACCTGGACCTGAAATCCACCATTGTGATAATGTGCTGAGGAAAGCCTTAGACAGACATTTTGGTGGGAAAAGCTGGCACTTGTCACGTCTCACAGTGTGAAACCTTATAGAGTTTCACAAGCTGTTGATAAAATCCAACAACAACGCATGCAGTTTCCAATGATGTACTGAACCGAGGGAGGTAATCTGATCATTTCGTTGTCATAATAATGAATGAGTAGATATTAAGCTAATGTTTGTGACAAAACATATTAATATTATGTTAACATTCTTACTTTTGAAGTGCTACATCAAAAAACATAAGCTATTTTATGTTACCATTGTTACGGTTTGATTGATGAAATCTTGAACCTTAGGACCATGCTCCTGAGGAAGAAATGACTTTTTGCACCCCTGGTCTACTGTATTATAATACACTGGCGTTTACTCCATATAGGTAGTATAGGCAGAGAGACCCTCTCTGGTATAGGTCCCGCCACAATGTGTTGGTATTTATGTTTTTACGCAAATGACGTTATCACGTTAGGTCCCGCCACAATGTTGGTATTTATGTTTTTACGCAAATGACGTTATCACGTATTCGGGTTGTTTGTTAACCCTTTTCTAAACACGCAAGGAGGTGCTTAGAAATGAAATGCTCAATATTGCTGTTGATGATCATGAATGATCTTGGGGTAGTTTAATGCATGTGTTTTATTATTGACCTTGTCGGCGTTATTGCAGTTATCGGTAAGATGAATGAGGGCTTTTGTTTTTATAAAAGAATGTACTCTCTCCGGACCTGCTTCTGCTTTTTCTTCTTTCTCTCTTTCTTTCAGGAGTTGAGACTATACAGGGAGTATCAAAAAAATTAGGACACTTTTTGATGATGGTTTACATCCTTGTTAAATCACTGAAGCATGACCAAATTTTATTTCAATGTAAAGTACAACCGATAAAGATAAAATCCTGAAAAGATGAGAAAAATCCATCATTAATTAAGGAAATTGTGACCTATTAAGCAAGGCAATCTATTTTGTAGTATGTACAATGATCATTCACACAGTAACAGTAGAGTAACATCAACGCACACACTATTTATACCAATTCTATATCTTATCATGCTAATGAACCATCTACAATGGGTTCGAGAACCTTTTTTTTAAATTTGCACAGAATATGCATGCATCTGATTTGTGGATTATTTAGCCAGTATTGATTTGTGGCAGAATTAAATGGATTACCAAACTAATCTTTGCTATTGACTGATTAGATTATTTTCTATGCTTATAATTATTGTAACGTATTGAAACGTAAACCATGTTATTTACTGGTCTATACATGTAAATCCCATTGTACAAACCAGTAAATGACATGGTTTACGCAAATGATGCTAGTTTTCTTATTTTTCATCGAATTGATCTCATATCTTCAGGATATCATAATAATTGATTGAGCTTTACATTGAGACTTAATTGGTCATGGTCCAATGATTATAACAAGTATTATACCGTCATGAAAAAGTGTCCTATTTTTTTGATACACCCTGTAGTACACATGGTCGCCGTGAGCTTGGGGAGGGCGAATTTTTGCTGGCTTCAACGTTCCATTCCTTTCCGGGATGAGCTATTATATGATATATTGACACACGCGCCTAAGACTATGACAAATACCGTGGCAGAACTAGTCGGCTACCGTTGCTGCTTCCACCCATGGGTCTAATGCTGCTGTGGAATATTCTTTTTAACTGTCAATATACAATATAATAATTAAGACAAGATTATTCACACCAACGTATCTCTGGTCTTAGATGAGTGAAACATTAAATCTGGTATGGTGTATTCAACAAGTCAAGTGGATACCACTACTTATCGTCTACTGCGGTCCATCAATGGTACGTAAGATCTTTATGTTGGCCAACATTATAACCATGGCATTGTTATAACTTCGCTAACTGTCGTATTATTCTCAACTAACATTTAACCAATGTGAAGGACCAGTGTCAGGAAACAGTAAACATAATGGTTGACAATACGGCATCTGTTCCGCTCAGCTTAATGTCATAATTACTGTCATAGACGTTTATATAAGCGATGATCAAATAAATCGACGACGGATAACAGTAGTAGCCATATCATTGGGGAAACAGGACACTTCGCCTCTCGTACATGTTGCCTCCTGTACAAGTTGCCTCCGTAAATATTGCCCACCGTGAAATTCGCCTACGTACAAACTCGCCTCCCTATTTATTGGTTATCTACATTAGCTATTACCTCCGGTAACACACTTTTCATCAAATCCTAATTTTAAAAACGGATACTTGCCTTACACCAATGGCCATTCGAGTGCTACTTCACATCCAGTATTTGCATAATGTTACTATTATCATGATTATAGTAGTTTCATTTCTAGTCTTCAATCTCTCATAAAATCAGGTTCTTCCGGAGTAAATACAATGTGTTTTATTATAACTGTACTATGGCAAATTTTGCAATGTGTATTCAAGTGATGTCTAGCCTGTTGAGTGCCATGAACTCATACATTTCCCCACTCGACAAATGTATCCCATAACTTTATAATTAGCAGTCCTCCAAATACAGCTTTTAGAACAGTATGTGTGGAATGCTTTTGTTTGTTGATAAAACGTTGATAAACAACACTAACAATCACGTCCGCATACAATTCTTGGGTTCATGAAACAATTGATAAAGTTTAAGCAGGTGTTCAGAACATCTTGTGGCTTTACAAGTTAATACGCTTTAGCAAATATATGATTTGTATTGTATACATATATTTTTGTTTCATTTATTTTAAATGCGTCCATATTCATTACACAATGTTTTATATTATAAAAAAGGAACTATATACAAAGATTTACATGGTGACATAGATTCATGCAATGTTAATGCTACGTGCGGTCCTTAGGCCTTATTTGCCCATATCACAATCCATCATAGCAATGAATTTATTGTTGGGATGGTCCTATGAATAGCATACTTCATGGCAAAATCACAATGTGTACACTAGAGAAATCTGCGTGGTGCTAACAAACTGTCAACTCAAAAGTGCAATACAACTCGTTATAATTGGAATAGCATGGGTTTTGAGTAGTAATGCATTCCAATCTCCAATTTGCCATTTACCTTAATTCATTGCTTTTTAGTATATTATGTGCAATATTGCTAATTCAGTTTGCAGTTCTATGGTTTTTAATTTGGCGCGGTTACTTTGAACATATAGTATGATGTGTATTTTCGTCTATTTGCTTATATTTTGTATACATTGTATATACTGTTGATATTGTTGATAATGATATTGTTGCATTGTATACTGGCCGCAATTTAGGGTATGACTTCTATGGTCTATTTTAATAAACCTTTTTATGAATGAACGAATATCCTTAGTCAAAAAAGTCCCCGCCTTAGGTTTTCGCCTGAGATTGCTTTGTCTTAAGCCCAACCAATTAGGGCAATTGTCGATCTTGTTCACAATTCTGAATACGGTTCTCTTTTTAACAATTTACCGTTAAGACTATACTGCTGGTAATTATCAAAGATTTGGATATTTGCTTTTGGCGATACTAAAGATTTCAACCTCTGGATTGGCTCGGGATAGCAAGCACTTGGAGCCAAATACTATGTTTCTCGTTTTCTCACAGAGTTTTTTCGAGTTGTTCGCAGCCGGCTGCTATCATGGTTAGTCTTGAAAGTATGTTTTTAACATAAAAGTGGATGTATTCTACTAGCCCTACTTTGTTTCGAATTATGAAAAATAAGATTGAGTGTTCAAGTCACGCCTTGAGTATGTTCTGCTTATTTAATTGCAACTCCTTTAATCACAACCCCAACAAGTTTGCATAACCTTAGGGTGATTCAAACGTTGATTTAAACTATTGTTGATTCCCAATAAAATTGACAAGTCTCCCCATATTTTATCCGTTGCATTCGTAACATCAATAAGCACGCCTACCGAGTTTGCTCACTCATGCCCAACACTCATGTGATCCGTCATTACAAGGTTTTTAATAAGGACACTAGACATCTTTACAGATATGATGACATTCATTTGAATGATGAAGGTTTACTTGTGTTCAGGTCTCACATAGAGTCAGCACTTTGCTTTTTCAATGACAACCCTGATGTATTCGCATATCCTAAGGATTAGAATAAATTAAATTTAGAGCTATGATTCTTATTAGGTCCGATTCTCTTACCGCCTTTTAAAAAATGGGAGGGGGAATAGTCAAGTCTCCCCAATGTCGCCTTGTTTGGAGAATTTTTTAAATAGTCAGGGATTTAAATCCCAATTATTCTCTTTAATATAAGAAATATTTATAAATGGTAAAAGAAAGTTATTCAATTTATTATGAAGTCAAAAGAAATGTATTACTGCTTCATCCTATAATTGGTATTATATTAATTAGGCCAACTCATTTAGAGTTCAACTAGTTAATTACCGTTCAAAAATCAATTTTCTGAAACTATCACTTGATAAGATTTCATCGGTGGTAGGGTTGTTGGTCACTTACCCCTTCTCCCCAGATTTGATTATTTTATATTTTAAATTGCTGATTTACAAATTGAATAACATTGAAAGAAAGCATTGATAAATTAGGCCAAGTTTATTTAAAAGTTATAACCATCTTTAAAAATAATTGGAATTCTTTTGAGCTGTTCTCTAAGTTTATGTCCCTTAGGTATATCACTAGGACCCCCAATTATGGTTTGATAATTTTGTATTATTATCCTTTTTTGTACTCGTATCTTTTGTACGGCCAAACACCAGTTGGCATTTTGGCTAACGGTTTGTTCAATTTAAAAATATTTATCAATGTATTATAAGGGCTGATGCCCCTGCTAAATTATGTATCAACTATTCAACTTATGTAAATGTAGTTGTGTAATAAAATCTAATTGGTATGGAGCCTCAGAGCTATATAACCTATTTATGTCTTTGGCTGTGTTTTCAATTCCCGCCGTCTAAGGGTAATGTATGGGCGTGTCGGCTGAAAATCAGCCAAAAACCAATCAAATTGCCTGCTGACATCTCAAACCACACCCACTATATAAGAATTTAGCATAATAGTTTTTAGGATATTTCTGTGCAGCGCCTTCATGCATTTACATCGTAATGCGCTTAATAAGTCCCATATATTATTAAACTCCACTATTAACTGAAAGTTAATACAGGAGTATATTGTTTTGTTTCTTTGGACCGACTATCATATTTTACCGGGGATATAGCTTATCTCAGATTACCCAATATTATCTCCCCATTGAAAACAATGGAAAAATACTCCCGATGCGATATCTCAAAAATAATTAAGCTTAGTGCACTGACACTTGGCACACATGTTGGTAATTACAATTTCTTGAATTTACGTGCCACTCGGCATATTTTGACCCTTTCCATGGCATATCTACCATCATGCTGTCAGGTTTTGGAGTCAAACATGCACAAATGAGTAATTTAGAGCTAATTTATAATTTTTCACTATGGGTTCAGGGAAATTTAGTCGTCACGGTAATCCGAAAAGCCATGTCACACATTTTCAGCGAATAGAGCTGAATCGACAATTTTTGGAAATTGACCCGACTCTGAAAAAGTCGTTCCAATGTCTCAATTCGTTCCCACGATATTGCTCCGAGAAGGTTTGTGCCATGCGCAAACCTGTTAAGATTTTGGTCATGCGCAAATATTACTAATAACAGGCATTTATATAGCGCCTTACATCAGGGAGTCTATAATATTATGAATATTGTAATCAGATCAGTTAGGAAGGACGCCGGATCGCGACGATCACATGGTGTGAGGTCATGAATAGTCATGACTGAATATTCATTTACAACTAATGATTGACAGTTTACGCTGTAACTTTCGGGTGAAGGATTTATAGAGTGCGCTATACTTAACCAAATCTCAACAATGGGCAGATATGAAAGTCATAGTCTCATAGACCTGCTTACATCGAAAGGATCACAAAACGCTTAACAAAATAACAAGAAGCATTACAAAATATGCACAATAGAAAAAACCCAAGAGTAGCCAACAAATGATGGCTATAATTCATTTTATACAGTATACAGCAATACACTATCATGACTATCAAAATAGTGCAAATACGGTACATGCTACATGCTGATCGTAATGTTCGCGCTTACCATGACATGCCTCACAAATGGCGGTTTCCAAAAACAAATTGCGGGTAGGTGGTAGAGCCTAGAGGTTCCATCATTCATTGAAAATCAAATATAAGGATGTTTTATCTTGGGTCCATAGCATTTTGCTTGCCCTACATTGTCCATACTTGGTGACTGTACAGAGGTACCGTACAGGGGAATGCACATCAGACTGACCGTTACATTGGAAGAATGTGATAACCGGCCGTGTGTGGGATGTTGTTTACCGTGAGTTCGAATCTCACTAGCGTCGTTTTTTCTTTTGTCTTTATTTTTGTACAACTATGACGTTGTTTTATGAATTGAATATTGGAAATTTATACTGTACAAATGCCTTTTTTCCATTTATAATTGCAATTTAATATTAGAGAAATGTACGGCTCTTCAATACTTAAATTTGCAATATAAACAGGGACGTAACTAGGTATTTCATTTTTTTTTGGGGGGGGGGGGCGGGGGGAGGGGGTCATTCAGGGGTGCAGGCCTCTGACTGGGGGAGCATATCCAATGGCGGCGCCAGCATTACAAAAAAAATGGTGGTCAAACGGGGGGCAAGATACATTCGTAGTGGGAAATGCGCGCTACGCGCAAAAATGTGTGACTTTTAATTTCAAAATGACCTAAAATTAGCTTAATTTGTTCAAAAAGTATGTATTTCAGACCATTTTAGAGCTATTTTTACTTTAAAAGTCAAGCCACTGGGCAAATTAGGGCATGTACTGCACTGTCATGGGTAACATTGTATTGTGTCAAATTTCATTTGGGGCATGGCTTCTGGGGGGGGGGGGGGTGGATACGCCACTGAATATGAACGACGTTGTATATGGGCGGCCATTGGGGTTAAAATATTGAATATAGTCTAACATCGGGGTAAGTTTTGTAATGAATACTAATTTGCAATATGAATATTCATCAGCAATATGAATAATGAATTAATTAATTAGCAATATGAATATTAATTAGCAATATGAATGATCCAGATTGAACTGAAATGGTCCAGGTTGAACCGAGATGATCCAAGAGGATCCCAAATTAATCATGAATATTTATATTACTAATTAATATTCATTACAAACAAAATATCGTAATTTATTCATCTCTTACAAATTACAAGACTATATTCAATAGATCTAATTTATACTGTACAAATGCTTTTTTCCTCTGAAATATGATATTTGCGACCAAAATATTATCATAATTTATTCATCTCTTTCAAATTACAAGATTATAGTCAATAAATTTAATTTATACTGTACAAATGCTTTTCCCCCTCTGAAATAAGATATTTTAATTAATTGCAATTTAATATTAGAGAAATGTACGGCTTTTCAAGAAGACGAAGCGGATCCCGACAGGTTTTTTGTGTTGCTGGTGTGTTCTTACGATACCAGCAAGATTGGAATAAGTAGAATGAGCAGCAAGTGACCAGGAGTCTTGCAACAATAATTTCTTACTATTTTAAAACTTTAAAAAAAAAAATACTGTTGTTTTACAAAAATATATTTCGGTGTGTTTTCCTCGGTCTTAGTGTGTTTTCCTGGTCCACGGTGCGGCGACGACGCGGATCCCGACGGTTTTTTGTGTGTTGTCGGTGTGTTCTTACAACACTTGGAATAAGTAGTCTTGCAACAATGATTTTTTCTATTTTTTACTATTTTAAATATTATACTGGTGTTCTACAAATATGTTTCGGTGTGTTTTCCTCGGTTTCAGTGTGTTTTCCTGGTCCAGGTATAGTAAATGATATGTTCAAAATGGCGCCCTCTGCCGTCATTTTTACCCCCTAATGCATATAATTTTACAGTTCTATTTCTGCCAATAAAACGGGAATACCAGCCAAGTTGAGCTTTACTAGCAGTAATTACCCCATACTCGATTTCAAACGATTGCTGTAGGCCTATATTTTGCCGTTTCTGCATGATGTAGTACGTGCTTTGTTATCAATTTCCAGCTCATTTTCATTGCTTTTGCGCACGCACACATTACACGTGGGTTGTTGTTCGGCACACCGAAATTATCATTTAAAAATACATTTTGACAACATTACATTTGAAGAAAAAACATCTGTTATTATACCTGTACACTACTGCAGCACTATACAAACGTGCACACATGTAATTAGTGTAGGCTACTTAGGTCCCAATCCTGCACCAAGTTTATACAACGAATTGTCCTTTATGCTATTGTATAGTTACATTACGTCCTTTATCGCTTGCTTACGGTTATCGTGGTGTTAAGAATCATCCCACGTCCCCTATTTGTTCAAAACGTGGGCATAGGCTTACAAGTATGCATGTCCCATATGGCAAACCTGAGAAAAAACAAATCGCCTGTTGCCATTGATGTACATAATTATAGCCTACAAATTGACATGATACGACAAATTATATAAAGTTATTGAATAAAAGATGGAAATCAGTGGCATAACATCCAGGAGTGGGAAAGCCTTCCCCGTGCCCGCTTGACCGTCGTACTGAGTCAACGAAGTTAAAACAACACAATTAAGGGACATTAATTAGTGTCCCATCTCCGCCATCCAAAAAATGCAGAACTTCTCAGCATCAAAAAAATATAATAACCGCCGCCCAGGTTCACTTATCGAACCCAAAATATTAACCGCCCAGGTTTACTCATCTAACGGGTTCCGCGCGAAGCGCGGGTGCCCGCTAGTTATAAACAATAGGGTTGCACACCACCAAATACATCTCCCATAGGGTTACACGTGAAATGCACAATTTTAAAATGGATATTTCTCGACGTTATAAGAAACTGGTAACTTGAAATTTGGTTTCAACTTGAAGATGAAAGCCATGACTACTAACTCAACAACTCATATATGGGGGGTAACCGGCATAATTTTGAGCTAGAGCCTTTTCAAAAAGTACGAGTTGAGTTTTCCTGGTCACACGCAATTGTTGATTAAGATTATTGCGTCAGATACCGGAAATGACCTGAACACAAATGTCTCTGTAAAAATATTAAAAAATCATCATTGCATCAATTTTTTGGACCTAAAGAACGCTGATGTGTCTGTCAAAATTCACACTATATTAATTTCGCCATAACATGTAGTAAATACCCTAATTTTAAACTGTAATTTACAATAGGTCTCCCGTTTCGGCATAGAAACGGGCCGGTTTTGGACTTTTGCCTCAAAGGGGGTAGGGCCAGACGTTATTTAGTGGTGTGAAACCTATAGGGGACACTTTTTCATTATTGCCTCATTTTCTTAATCTTTTGCACTTTACATAATGCGTAGTTATGTTTTTTGATCAAATATACGACTTCAAAGTGGTAAAAAACAGTGAAAGGCATTGTGCGTCATATTGGCTATGTCAGTAGAAAAGTAGATTTGGTTACCATGATCCTCGTCAAAAAGGCATACGGCACTATGCTAATCACTTGTTGTAAAACATTTGGCATGGAAGTATTTAAATTACAAGGATATTCTGTGAGGTTGACCTATTCAGTAGACACATCTTAACCAATTTACCCCCCCCCCCCCATGCCCTACCCCCCCCCCCCCCCCCAATATGCCTATGCCCCCCACCCCCCACCGCTTACGTTCAACTCTTGCTTCAAATATGTCTTTTTAAATACAATTTAGATCATGTTAGACCCCGCGCCGTTCTGAGAGGGGAGTTTACGGAAGTATGCAAAACTTGTATTCAAATCTTTTTTTTCTTCTCACTAAAGCGTAATTCGTTTAAAATTATATTTTTGATATTTAAGAAAAAAAGTTTTTCTCCAAATTTTGTTCCTATTAGCGAAAATTAGACCCTCATATTTTGGCCATTTCGATAAATAAACATGTTAAACTTTAAATCGTTTAAAGCAATCATTTATGTCTATGGCACGTGTCCGAGAAGCGCCAATGTCGCATGATCTTGCATTAAAAGACAGTGGGGTGGAGAAGATGTGCTTTTATACAGAGCTCTATGGAACAACATTTACATAATCGTCGATATCTCGTAAAGAAAATCATTAATCAAACATCATATTTTTTCAAATTAACTTTTTTGGGCAGGGAATATACGGTTTTCTTCTTTAAAAAAATAAAAAAATAAAAAACTAAAAAAACTAGATAATGACTTTAATTAGTCAGATTGTAGCTTATTTAACCAAACGGACGGATCTTACATGATGAAACAGATGTGTATACTAAGAGAACGAAGTGTACGGGCCGTAATAATATGTGTTAGAACCAATTTTAACTAGAAGTCTAGTTATCATTGCCGGCAAGTCAGTTTAGACAGCAATGCAGGGGTGAAGGTCAAAGCGCCTTGACCCTCTGTATAGGTTGCACACCACCAAATACATCTCCCATAGGGTTACACGTGAAATGCACAATTTTAAAATGGATATTTCTCGACGTTATAAGAAACTGGTAACTTGAAATTTGGTTTCAACTTGAAGATGAAAGCCATGACTACTAACTCAACAACTCATATATGGGGGGTAACCGGCATAATTTTGAGCTAGAGCATTTCCAAAAAGTACGAGTTGAGTTTTCCTGGTCACACGCAATTGTTGATTAAGATTATTGCGTCAGATACCGGAAATGACCTGAACACAAATGTCTCTGTAAAAAGATTAAAAAATCATCATTGCATCAATTTTTTTGGACCTAAAGAACGCTGATGTGTCTGTCAAAATTCACACTATATTAATTTCGCCATAACATGTAGTAAATACCCTAATTTTAAACTGTAATTTACAATAGGTCTCCCGTTTCGGCATAGAAACGGGCCGGTTTTGGACTTTTGCCTCAAAGGCGGTAGGGCCAGATGTTATTTAGTGGTGTGAAACCATAGAGAGTATAATACATAGTATTCCATGTTTATTATTTTAAATAAATATTCTAATGAATGAATAATCTGGGCTACAAATTTGAATGTACGTGTTATAGATAGTTTAATAATTTACTCACTGCATAAAAGAAAGACAGTCCACACTCATTATAAAGGTCATAGCTTTAAATCTGATCACCGTATAATAAGTGATATGAACCATTGAAGAATGTTGTAAGCTTCAATTCCGTAACAAAGGTGGTATATTGTTCAAAGTTTATTTATGAAAAAGTATGACTTTTCAAATGTAACATTTTTCTCCGAAGAAAATGAAACCATACGTGAGTCTGTGATTTTCATTTTAAAGGGAGTTATTTTCCACCATTAGGTTACATTTCCGGTTATGGTTTCGGTGTCACACTTCAATGCAACAATGAATAATACACAATTGAATAATTACACACGGTACTTTGAATTACATTTTCTTTGTTAGAATGGCCAAAGTTCAGTATTCCAAGAGGAAGTGTAACTGATTTATTCTGTAGGTTTTGTCCCCATCGGCAAGTATTTGGCAACAGTGCAACTCCATTAACTATTAACACACTGGGAAATATGGCGCCATCGGTATATGCACAGTTCTTGACGGTAGTCCAAGTGACGATCCTACTATCTGCTGGTAAGATGTATTTCATTGACTAAGTATCCGTGTATACAATTCTAAAACTCTCTTTGTATGTTAACCATTGTTTTGTTTTTTCGATTTGTCAACTAGGCCTACAGTTTTTAAATGCAAAGCCACCAATATTTATCAAACAAGATTATTTCTGTTTATCAAAGTTGGCAAATGACTATTGAGTTCACATACAGGTTCGAGTGGTATTATCGATAATAATTTGCATCGATCATTGAGGAACGATTGTTTGTTGGTTGGAAATGTGTTTTTGGTGCCCAAGAGTAGGGGTGAGTGTGTTTGGGTGCTTGAAAGATGTAATTATGGTCATTGGTGACTTCAATGCGAAAATAGGAAAAGGAATCCAACATGATGAGTAGGCCCCAATCATTGGACATCAAGGTCTAGGGAAAAGAAATGAGAGAGGAAATATGTTATTTGATTTCTGCATAGAGAACGACTTTTCTGTTGCCAATGCTATGTTCTCCCAACATCCTAGAATAATGTACACATGGCAAAGCCCAGGAAATCCTGCTGTTCGCAATCAGATTGACTTTATCCTCATCAAGAAGCGCTGGAAATCCTCGATCAAAATAGCCAAAACTCTCCCAGGCGCTGACATTGGAAGTGACCACCAGCTTCTAATTGCGGATGTAAGAGTTACATTAAAGAGTATTCATAATTCACAGAAGGTTTTGAGGTATGACTTGCAGAAAATCAGTAAGCAATTATGGACACATAAACAGTCACATCAGCAAGTTGTGCAGTGTAACAGCAAAGATCTGTTCAATGGAATAAAGAATCTGACCAATAAAACTACAGCCCAACTTGCAGTAATCAAGGATGAGAATGGTAAAGTTCTGACAGAGGGGGCAGACATTAAAGAGCGGTGGAAAAACTACTGCAAGGGGCTTAATGCGTCTCTAGAGGTCACTGGCATACAAGCAGACATCGAGTTCAATGAGGAGGAGCCTGATACTCTTGTATCTGAAGTCAAGAATGTCAGTAGGTGGATGGCAGCTTCATAACAGGAAGAGATAGGGATCTCACTGCAGAAGGTCAAAAATGAAAGTGAGAGCTTGGGCCTACGTCTCAATGTTGCCAAAACAAAGTTTATAATCATCGGTGATGATGGAAACATTACCCCTCTTATAGTTGACGGTCAAAATGTGGATCAGATCCAACAGTTCTATTTCCTCGGATCTCTCATCACTCAAGAAGGAGGATGTCATACAGAAATCAGGCGTCGTTTGGCAATGGCTAGATCTGCAATGACACAGCTCTCAAAAATATGGGCTGACAGAGGCATCACTATATCAACCAAGGTTGGCCTACGTCTATTATTTAAAGCACTCGTTTTCCCTGGACACTGACAACTGCAAGCTGCAACAAAATCAATGTGGTGCTGTCGACGGATGCTAAGGACCACCTGGGTCATGAAGAAAACCAATACAAGTGTGCTTCAGGAGGTTGGTGTGAATACAGGGCTACTTGGGCTAATCAATTCCCAAACTCTCTCTTAGTTCGGACATATTGCCAGACGCCATGGAAACTGTCTAGAGAAGGCGATCATGCAGGGCAAGATTGGGGGTGGGGGGGGGGGGGGGGGGGTGCACGCGGACCAGGCCGGCCAAGGTCAAGATGGTTTGACAGAATAAAAACTCTGGTTGGGCATCCTACTTCAGTCATTTATCGATTGGCTACTGACCAACGGAAGTTGCGTGTCATCACCAGAGCTGTCAGTCATGACAGAAAAACGTACCAACCAACCACGTACCCACAACAAGTGTTTTGGCGCGTGAAAGCGTTTTTGGGTACGCACAAGTGTAAACAGGGTAAAAGTCAGGACGTCAATGTTAACCGGACTCGTTCTACCTGCAATAACGACAAATAGCGCCGCGCCGCAACCATATTTTCAATATTTGGGAATCGGCGTGCGTCTTTTTGCTTACCGTTTTCAAATTAGTACTATTTATTGATCATATAATCTTGACATATATCTCCATCATACTGCCAAAAATAGTATACACTTTTAACGTTATCTTCCTATAAATTCATGAATGGATGGATGGATGGATCACTGAAAACTTGAACTAGTCAGACAAAGGCTGGACTAACTTTAAACTAGTCGAGCAGGTTAGTCAAGCCTGCTGGATTAGCGTAAACTAGTCAAACAGGTTAGTCAAGCCTGCTGGATAGGTTATGACCGACTTGACTAGCTTAAGGTTAGTCCGGCTCAGCCTGACTAGCTTGATTTGTTCTGCTGGACTAGTCGGTGGCTGGACTAGCGTATTAGACGAGCTGACTTGACTAGCTTTAGGTTAGTCAAGCTGGCTAGACTAGCTTTAGGTTTGTCAAGGCACTGAGATACAATATCAATGGCGGCATGCAGATAAAACGTACTTCATCGCCGGTCCGGTTTTGCTAGCCAATCCAGACGTAATTTGCCGTAGTTATTTCCATTGTGTGGCCATATTGTGTACATCATAGTGTTAGCCAACATCTGTAGACTATTTTATGCTACATTTTGTTTGGAATGACGACTCGGAGTAGGAAAAAAACTAACTGTAAAGAACGACGGTAGCGCGGGCATCTCGAACGCTAACGGGTCAGCCATAGCTATTGAACAGACAGCAGAGCAATCACCCGTGGAGAAACCAAGTACTGCTATGCAATGTGAACAATTTGAGTCTGGCGGGATCTAAGTGCTCAACAAAAGCAAGTCGTACACTTTGTTTAGGTCATTTAAAGTGACTTTCAATTATTTTACCAAACAGGCTAAATAGACATTTGAATGAATCTTTCCGGCACATTTTGATACCAAACATAACACCTAACAACAAAAATAAACCATGATTAGCACCATTATCACATACACTACGCGGAAGAAAACACCAATTGTTAACAAGCACATACGCCGTATCAGTCCTGTGTTGATCGCTGCGCATTTCTCCTCAATGGGCGGGCTAATTCAAATTCAAAGTGTCATGCATGGAAGGGATATGAATGCAAAGGGATTTTTATGGAATGGAGAAACGGCTGCACTGTGTGATCGATTGCCCGCCGGTCAATCCTGGTTATAATAGTGCCACACACGGAGTGAACGTCACACACACCCATTTTCCTCCCGCGTAGTGTATTAAAAATGTGACTTTTGAAAAGTGACTAATTTTCTTTAAATGGCGCTAATCATGGTTTATCTTTGTTGCTATGTGTTATGTTTGGTATTAAAATGTGCCTAAGAGATTCATCCGAATGTCTGTCTATCTAGCCTGTTTGGTAAGAACATAATCGAAAGTTACTTTAAAATGACCTAAACAAAGTGCACTTTATATGGTTTGAGCTGGACTATTCTTACGTTAGTCGAGCTAAGCCGGACTAACCTTACGTTAGTCAAGCTTGACTAACCGTACGTTAGTCAGAATGGACACCATCCGGGCTAACTTAAAGCTAGTCGAGCGACTAGCCTAAACTAGTCCAGCTTAGGACGAACTAACATCAAACTAGTCGAGTTTAAAGCTAGTCCAACAGTGCTGGACTATACTAAAGCTAGTCAAAATGGACACCATCGACCTGTTTAGGTTTTCAGTGATGGATGGACGGACGGACGGACGGACGGACGGACTGATTGATTGATTGATAGATTGATTTATTGATTTATTTGCTGCTCTCTAAATTTTGATTTACCCTTCACTACTAGCGAGGTAGCGCTTTTCTTACCTTATATGCCATTGGTGCACTCGGCCCGAAAACTTACCTGAACACATAATTATAGGTGATCAACCCGAGTTGAGGATGTTCAATGCTTATGAACAATTATACATACGAATGGATCAATTAAACATTTAAACTGTACACAGGTGCGATTCCCGTCATTCCATTAATTTTTGTTTAACCCTCAAAACTCGATGGTGACTTTAATGAAATCATTCATGTTAATTACAATAGACTATGATGACTCCAGGTATTGACATGTTTAAGTATTTCTTTATTATTTATCAATTGATTGTATGCAATTGATCTATTAATTTATTTTTAATTATGTATTAGTATTATGTATTTATTCATTTATCATTTATTTATATTGATATAGTCATATGTATTTATTATTGGTGTATTAATTTCATGTTTTTATTTTATTATCTATTAATTAATTAATTAATACCTATACCTAGATTATACCTATATATTTATCTGATTAATCTGATTGATTGATTGATATAATATTGATTGATTGATTGATTGATCTCAACACAAATCCGATCATCACTAGAGCATGATGTTCTATTTTCTCTGCTGAATTCACGAAATAATGACATTGTTTTGTCATTATTTAGCAATTAGTGTATGAAAATAATAGCTGAGCAAGTTTGTTTTGTCTTATTAATTCCCTATTGTGTGATATGCATGTATCCACCTATTCATAATACCATGCGTCATTGAGAACAATACTCAATATGTTGTTCGGTTTCAATTAGAGGCAGTACCTTGTAACGGTACCATGAAATGTTGTTATTATTTTTTGGTGATAACAGTAAATATATTCAGCAATTGATTCAAGCATTGGTTGCCTTCATATTCTGATAACAATATTTTAAATTATTATTTTACTTTGGTACAGTGTTTTCTTACTCACCCTGTATCCATAGCAAATCGTGATATACAATAACAACCAATTGTATTATTTGGTTTATTTTAGCTGCACAACAACTGGACGTTGTGGTGACTGTCAAAGATGGTAATAACGTATTAAAGAGTACACCCGTAACCGTCGATTGTGAATACGTTGCTAGCAACTTGGCCTCCGGTGATCAAGTTTTAACTATAGCTTGGGCAATAGGAGAAGTAGAGGGCAATCTTACACCTGTTGCATCATTATTATATGGGCAACCAATATCCACACAATATCCACACGATGACTACCAAGAACCAGAATACAAGATGACGTATATGTATGGAGCAGTGAATGGATCCAGTGAACTTGCTATTCAGTCTGTGGACATGAATGACAACAGATTGTATTGGTGTGTGGTTACAACATTAAACACTATAAACGATGCGAAAAATACTCAAGTAACAGTCAATGGTAAGAATGTTTTAACTATGAAAACAATTTTACTAAATCAGGTCAGTCGTTCGTACATTCATTCGTTTGTTCTCGTTCATTCATTTTTATTTGCCTACTCGTTCGTTTGTTCCTTAGTGTTTTCTTCAATTTAGTTATTGATGTGCTAAGTGTTTCTAGAACTTGGATTCAAGATCTAAAACACGGGGTGGGCAAATAATTGGGAATTCTAGGCGATGCAGCAGAGCTATGTTTATTTATCACTTAAGAAAGCCTTCAGCATGTTCAATTGGAACCAGAGAGGGGAAATGGGTTGATAAAAATACAGAAATGAAAGTAGTACAGGGTGTCTCAAAAAAAAATTACAACGCACCTTTAGAGGATCGTAACTTTCTGAATAAGTGTCAGAATAGAACAACTCAAACGACAAAATAAAGGTAAAATAGTTTGCTATACTTGAAAACCGGATGTGATTCCAGAGAAATGAGCAATTACGTAACATTAGTATAACATAAAAGTTGTCTAGATTATTTTCATCACATTCTATACTTAAGAACAGTAAAAAATTAAAATTTGTACGATAAGTTTAATCTTTTTTTAACAATTGGAAACAAAATTATAGTAATTTTAGTAAATATGAACATTGTCGTTATTAAACCAGGTTAAAGAATTATAGTAACATCGCGCATACAACTTATCAAGTTTCTAATCTTCAAATTTTCAACTTGAAGGCTGAAATCATGTATATTATTAAATTAGCGGCAATTTTGCGCATGATGGTCAAATTATTAGTATCGCAATTAAAAACAAAATAAATGGGTTTTTTTACATTAAAAGAGTATTGTCATATCTCTCTCCTTACATTCTTACAATGAGTTGTATTGTTTTTGGTTTTCTGGGTGTTATGAGTGTTATGATCGATTATTCAATATTCTTAGATCACAAATTGAACTTTTTATAGTATTAAACAGTGCTTGCTAATTGAACATCAATGAGTAAATAACTAGCTGCGCAAGTGTAAATCTGTCAAAATATGCAAACTTGGATGGAAGTGTTCCGTGACTACTCTCACGTAATCACAGATATCTCCGTAATTTCTTAATACAGTTAAACGCTGTTTTCTTCCAATTGTAGAACATTAATTTGGCCTCATTTTACCGTTTAAATTGTAAAATTCAAATACTTAATTAGGAAGTTATGATCGCCTAATGGTGCGTTGTAATTTTTTCTGAGACACCCTGTATGCTCTACAAACTTACCAGTCGATTGTCTTTAGCCGGCCAGGCAGTGTCCTTAGTGCACAAGTCCAAGTCCTTCACCTCAATCTGAGTCCGAGTCCTTCAAAAAAGGGTCTCGAGACCGGTATTTAGTCTCGATTTAAAATCAACATTTTATAACCTTCACCATGTTCACTAGATACTAGTGGGCAATGTATATGTATTGTCAAATGGAAATGTCATACACATGCCATCACAAGTTAAACTGACTAAATCATCTGATCATACTGTAGATAAACTTTTGACTGGTAGACTGCCGGCGTGGTCGTCATGGGTCGTCATATTGTATCATATTATAGTGGCATATCATGTGGCCAAGTAAAGCAGATAGAGACCTAAGCATAATATAATGAAGTTGAAATGGGTATGACTTGCAAGCTAACGAATTTGTTTTATGATGTTAAAACATGTACGGCCGAGTGCACCAATGGCGAGTAGCTGAAGAATAGCGCTACCTCGCGAGTAACTGAAGCGTAACCAAACCGGGGTAAGCTACCTGGCGAGTAATTCACGCTAAATCTTATACCTGATCGGACCAGGAGTAAGCTACCTGGCGAGTAATTCACGCTAAATCTTATACCTGACCGGACCAGGAGTAAGTTGGGGCATAACGTTTTAAGCCACAAGTCTATCGATGTAGCAGTGGCGTACATTTCTTGTGGACATTGGAGCAGTGGCGTAGCTCAGGGGGGGGGGGGGGGGGGGGGGGGGGGGGCAGGGGGGAAAATGTCCCTCCCTGACGAAAAAAACCAATTTGGGCCCCCGCCCCCACCTCCCTAAAAAAAAAGAAAATAGGAAAAAATTGAGAAAAAAGACCGAGGTTATTAGCCAAATAGAAGGCAAAATTGTACATTTAGTACATTTTCTGTGCGATTTTTTTTTACTGTGCGATTTTTTTGGGACTGTGCGATTTTTTTTTGACCTCAACCCCCCCCCAACTTACGTGAAATTCACGAGGTAAGTGACTAGAAATTTTTTTGGGGCACCCTTTTACGAAAATTTTAGAAATCTTGCCCCCCCTGAAAAAAATCCTAGCTACGCCACTGCATTGGAGAGGATGATTCGCTGAACCAATTGTAGGACCAATTGCGCTTGCATGCACAGTCGGTGTCTATCTGTGGTGGGATGTGACCTAAGATGACATATTTTGTATTTTTGAAACTCCATTCATGCAATTTAGTCAAAATTCAGATAAACTCCTTGTGCCCATTCAAACAGTAATCGCACCGGATCATATTTTGAACAAAAAATACTAATTGTCCAAGGATTTTAAATAATGACTAAATAAATAAATAAATACACTTTTATTAATTGAAAACTGATAAAGCCAAAGTTTCAACATTAAGGGTAGAAGAACAAACAAAAAATGAAGAAAAAAACATATCATGCCTTGTCGGATGCTTAATGTGTTTGTCATTAAAATTGTGTTTTGGTGCAATATTTGTATGCGCCCCTCGCCCAAAATATATTTGTAATGTCATGATAGTCCTTATTATTCAAAAAGCGGTAAAAACTTCGACATGTTTGGCCACAACAATGGCGTCATTTTGTGCCGAACGTGGACCGACTAAACGTGATTCTTTATTTACACTCACCTATGACCTAGCGAGTGACGACACATTTTAAATATTACGGAGGACCATTCACGTCAAAATTTTACAGTAAAGTATAGGTTAACACTTGGCATATGCGATAATTAATTTTGTAAGGGGATGATGCTGATTAATGTGAATATTTACCTTGCTTACTATTCTGGTGTTACTCGCCAGTTATGCTCTTAGAATTATATCGTTAGTAAGTTACGCTTCAGTTAGACCTCCCTATTAAGTTACGCCAGTTTGGTGCACTCGGTCGGTAGAACAGATGGGCTCAAAGCGCGCAAACATTTTCAGTTTTAAAATGGTCAAGAAACTCGCTCCTGAAGCCATCTTGAGTGACAAATTGAGTTTGGCTTAAAATATGAAACATTGAAACTAATTCGCGCGAAGGTTGAAGAAAAAAATTGGCAATTATAACACTGAAATAAAATAAATTTCACCTGTAATTTTGTAAGAGGGCGGAGAGGGGGGGGGGGGGGGTGGGTAGGGGCGTCCCGCTTATACTGGACACCCCGCGCTTTCGCCGCCTATGTTGTCGTCTAACAACTCGTGGGTAGTGCTAGCCTTGGCCGTGTCATTGTGCAAGAATTGCGTATTGCGTTATATTGGTCATGTTGGTAGCATCACCTGGAGGATTACGTGTTTCGAGCGGAGGAACTGAAGAAGACAATCTCAACCTACGCATTCACTCGATCCCGATCTTGATATAGGATGGATTGAACCTACAAACGAGATCCGTATAAGAGGTGGCTGGATCAGGTTTAAGGAGATTACGTGACGAGACATTAAGCAAAAAAGAGGATTTAACATATGCAGCGATTAGGAACAATATTCTCTATCTCACGTTATTGACGAAATGCTGTCAAGAGTAAACGACAATCAGTGTCAAGCTAGGAAAACTGTTTTTTATACCGATGTCAATAGCCTATGTGTTGTGAGTATCAAACATGTATGGAGAAAGGCATTGGTATTTTCTGAAACGTATCTAATGAAACTGTATTTTGAACATAGATCTATGATTTGAATCAGTGTAATAAATCTTACACCTATTTATTTTCTAGATTTCACATGCTTGTGCCTGAAATACTGGTTATTTAACCGAATATAATGAGTTGAATGTATAATTACCAACAGTTTCAATTTGATTACTTCCCAGTTTTACCCTCGTCTATATCGTTATCTTCATCATCGTCAATGCATGCGAACAACTCGCAGTCAGATGTTATTTCCGGAATATCAGAGACATATACCTGCAATGCAACGGGGGCGAACCCACCGGCATCTATCATCTGGAGGTACAAAGACGCACCCCGACCTGGTTGGCCAACCGATGATAAAGACACCAGTATGGTTACACTGACACCTGGATGGAATGATCATGGGAGTGTATTACAATGTAGAGCAACGGTTCCGGCGGACAACGTGGGTATTTTTACTAACGTCAATGTGGATGTTAAAGGTAATGAACATGCATCATACGTAAATGAATCAAAGGTACTTGAGGATCATACTAAAAGTTGAATACTAACTGTATTTGTGATGCGGCCCGTGTGGTTGCCCGGATACAAAATAACATTTCAAATACAATCATAGGCAATAAACAGGAGGGTCATTTTATCGTGTGAAACCATACCTTAACACTTTTATGGTTAGACATTTCACGCAAATATGTTGTTGCGGGCTATACACTCACATGCAACGTACACGTTCCTTGCGCGCGCTTAGGACGGCAGATAATATGGCAAAATGATGTGAAGTCATTTGAGGAACTGCCTCCCCCTCCCACCTACCAGAGAATCGTGGACACGCCACTGACACCTATATTGAATGATCAAGAACATTTACCATATTATACAATGTACACCTTGCAACAAAGTCCCGGACCAGGTGCTTTGAGTTTGGCTAATTCAAAATAGATAATCGGTACCAAAAACATTAATTGAGCAAATGTCTTCTCCGCAGTTTGATACCTCATTCAACAATTGCGAATGGATACTTTTTAAGTTATGGCGATTTCAATGACCGCGCATAACAACAGCAAAGTTGCACTAGGTATACACTGCAAAAAGGTTGCTTAAATATTTACTCAACATTTTACACAACGTTGTTGAAGTATGCAACCGCTTAACAGTTGCGTAAAATTTACCCAACACCGTTGGATAACATGTTTTCACCAATAGTTGAACAATTCCAGTTACTCAACAATTACACAATTTTAATTACACAACAGTTGGGTATTATTAATTAACCATTTGTTGGGCATTTTGTACCTGTTGCTTAATTTGTGAATTGTTTTCATTATATATTGAGCATTGTTGTATAGCAACTGTTGCTTAATTGATCAAATATAGCCATATGTTGGGCATTTTATTTGTGTCAAGTTTTTATTATAGCAACACGCGGTAGGCAAAATAATGTGGATTTTGGGCGATGCAGCAGAGCTACATACATCACTTCCTCCCGGTAGTGAACCGGTAACTTGTAATGGGAATTATAGGCGATGCAGCAGATACACTATTCCCGTTCGGTAGTGAATCTATCATTTATTTTAACATGTTATTAAACTATAGGCTTATACATTGTTTTTTAGTTTTTTATTAATCTCGTTAGACCCCATCAGGGTAACAGAGATACAACAATAACATAATAATAAAAATACAATGGATAAAATAGAATGTATTAATACATGTACATAAATAGGAACTTAGAAAAGCTAGTTACACAAATTTGAACATAATATTTCTTACAAAGTGAGCATGTTTTTTTAGCACCAGGAAGTTGTTGGAGTTTAATAGTTGGTTCATTTTAAAAGTGTTTGGACGATTTCTGAAGTATGAAGACAGGTATTTTGTTCTATCGTTATTGAAAAAGTCACATTCAAACAGGTAATGAAATTCATCACCAATAATATTAAGACTACATAATTTGCAGCACTTGTCGGCATTATCATCTGCAAGACTTGTATCAAATCTATCTAACATACAAGGTAATTTATGGTTTCTACATCTAAATTTACAAAGACTAATTCTATCTTTGGTGTCTAATAATAATAGGTAAGGTTCAAACTGAAACTCTGTTTTAATTATCCTATATAAAATACTTTGGCTATTGTTAGATACATCAGTGTGCCAATTATGTCTATCAATATCATTTAATCTATAACTAATAATATTGTTCAGCTGTTTTGTATTTAGTATACTACTTTGATTAATCCAAATATCACTTAAGCCACTTGTGTTCAAGATATCTTGAATTTTGGTTAACCACTTGGACTTGAAAATATTGTCATTGTCATCATGCATACATTTAATGAGATTATATATGCGGTAAGTTAATTTATTTTCATTGCCAGAGATGATTTTTGCCCAAAAGTTAATCATTCTTTTTGAAACGGTACTATTTAAACAACATTTACCCATTTCACCATATACAGAACAATTGATAGTATACTTATTGACTTTTAGTAATCGCTTAAGGAATTTTCTGTAAAAGACATCAATTTGTTTTATGTTATCAAATCCCCAAACTTCACTGCCATAGAGTAAAATAGGCAATACCAATCTGTCGAAAAGCTCACATGTAATATCAAGTGGTAAACAAAGTTTGGTTGCTTTAGCAATAAGGCTGAACATTGCACCTCTAGCTTGGGAAATCTGCTTACTAATTGCCTTGTTAAATCTACCATTGTAATTAAATATAATACCAAGATAAGTGTAATCATCAGTGACTTCCAAGTCGTTATCACCAAATTTGAAATAATGTTTACGTCTGGTTTTACCCCGGGAAAATATCACAACTTTAGTTTTGCTAGCATTAACACTCAAATCCCACATTTTACCATAATTATTCATAGCATCAAGACCTTTCTGTAAATCATCAGGATTTTCAGCTAAAAGTATGGTGTCATCAGCATATAGGAGGATATAAAGTCTAAGGAAAATTTCAATGTCATCATTGCTAAGGTAATCATGAATGTCATTTTTGATGTCTTCCAGACCTTTGTAATGTTTGCTGAGAAAAAATTCAAGATCATTCAAAAAGATAGCAAACAATAGAGGAGAAAGATTCTCACCTTGTCGAACACCAATGTTGCAATCAAACAGCTTAGAAAAATGACCATTGAGTTTGACACATGATTTTGCATTATCATACATATTATAAACAACTTTGATAATTTTACCGTTAATGCCATTAGAAATCATTTTTGCCCATAAAGCAGATCTATTAATTAAGTCGAACGCTTTTTTATAATCAACAAATGCACAGTAAAGTTTTTTCTTTTTACTCAGGTAGATATCAATAAGATTATGTAACACAAAAACATGATCAGTAGTTGAGTAATTAGCCCTAAAACCAGCTTGTTCATCACCTAAGATGCCTCTTTCATCCAGATAGTTTGTCAATCTTGTATTAATAATAGCAGTAAACAATTTACCAACACAGCTTAATATGGTGATACCACGATAATTACTTGGATCCTCAGGGGATCCTTTGTTTTTGTATATTGGTGTGATGCTACCAATACACCAGATTTTAGGAACGATACCCGTTTCTAAGATTACATTGAACAAGTTCATTAAAACATTTATAACCTGTGTCGAACTATTCTTAAGGAATTCATTTAAGATATCATCAGGACCACTTGATTTACCATTTTTCAATTTCTTGATAGCGTCAGTTACTTCATTGCGTGATATATTGATATCGCGTGAGATACATGATATCTTACATTTTTTATCAATGGTGTTATTTCTGTGAACGTTTGCTATCTGGGTATGAAGGTATAAATAGTCCATATTATATAATACATAAACATATTTATGTGATTCTTTTGGTGCAAAATAGATCACATGACATGAACTATTCAGTATATATGTCCATGTCGTGTATTTTTTGGCTATAAAAATCGACTATTCAATATTCATCGCTAGCGACGTCGCTATAACACCGTTGAAATAATATTCATAAAAAAATATATGTCAAACAAGGATGGCAATGTTAAACTATTTGTCAGTGTATTCCGTTTTGGATGCCAAGACAGAATAAATCTAATTGTGGTCCTGCGCTGCAAAAGGTTGCTTAAATATTTACTCAACATTTTACACAACGTTGTTCAAGTATGCAACCGCTCAACTGTTAAGTAAAATTTGCCCAACACCGTTAGATAACATATTTTCACCAACAGTTGAACAATTCTAGTTACTCAATAGTTAGGCAATTATATTCACTCAACAGTTGTTCCAGTATGCAACAGCTCACGAAATTGGCTTTTTTTGGACAACACTTGCCTAAAATTCACATGTGCGTAACTTGCATCAACTGTTGCTTGATTGTCCTCAATGCTCATGCAACAGTTGCCAAAGTGGAATATTTTTACGCAACATATTTTAGCAACAGAAACAGTTTCCACCAACATTTTAAGGACATTGTTTTCGACGAATTGCTCAACGCTGGGGTTTTTTACTTTCATGCAACGCCTAACTTTCTACATATATTGAATGAATTTTAATCAACACGTCAACCAACGGATGATAAAAGTACTTTTAGCAACGTATTTTAAGCAACCTTTTTGCAGTGTAGGAAATCATTGTTTTGTGTGTGATTACGCACTGAAAATGTGTGTGTAAAGATAGCAAAGACTTTCATTCTTCACAGCTAGACACACCCTTTGTCCCGCAAATTGCGTTTATCACTCCAGACCCATTCATCCAGATACTAGGTGGCTCGTTAAGATAGCACAGAGTTATGACAGTAATCACACACAAATCAATGATTTCCTATACCTAGTGAAACTTTGCTGTTGTTATGTGCGTTCATTGAAATCGCCATAACTTAAAAGTATCCATTTGTTCGATTTTGTTGAATGAGGTATCAAACTGCGGAGAAGAAATTTCTCATTAAATGTATATCTCAGATTTTCGGTACCGATTATCTATTTAGAATTAGCCAACCTCAAAGCACCTGCTCCGGGACTTCTGTTGCATAGGTGTATATTGTAAAGCAACCGGTTCTGCTGGTTATTTTCACGTCACGGGTTCATGACATATTGGCACCCCGGGATGTCAGTCAGCAAGCAGGTCACGCAAAGCGGCTTTAAATTGTCGTACTCGCGATGTGCACCCGTCTAAATTTTCAAGCGTGACCCCACTAAATGAAAATCATCAATATTTTGCATCATGGCATCGTTTACCACCTGTAGGTTCCATTACCTTAGTTTTGGATACATTAAGGCCGAGAAATGAAAGTGATATTATTGTGCGTGGTTTAAGCCAGAATACCTTCTAAATTTAGAGTAAATACAAAACGTAACAAATTCATACGTGTCATAGTGTTTGGTAATAATGTTTCCTGCCCTGCAATAAATTGGTCTTAGTTATATTAAGACATGTTGAAGATAGCGGACTTACACGGCTAATATGCAATTACTTGACTTTGCTTAAGACGATAAATCTCCGAATAAAAGGTCTTTACTTGAATTTGTTTTCGACCATGAATAATAAAATAATATATCTCATTTATAAAAAAAAACCCGCTTTGTCTCAGGTCCAACTACTGGCTGATTTGACTAAGAATATACTCAATTATACACACAAATCTACAGTCTACGGCGGGTTAAGTTGAAGAAAATATATTTAAAAACTGACAACTACGGGGATCGAACAGTGTCTCTCTCGCTTAAAAGCGCGCGCTGTACCACTGAGTGAGCTAACAGAGCATTACACATTTAATGACTCGGGGTTATGATATCACAGTGAAACAGACACAGGCAGTGGCGTAGCTAGGTTTTTTTTTCAGGGGGGGCAAGATTTCTAAAATTTTCGTAAAAGGTTGCCCAAAATTTTTCCAAGTCAGTCACCTCGTAAATTTCACGTAAGTGGGGTGGGGGGGGGGGGGGGGGGGGGGGGGGGGGTGAAGTCAAAAAAATTCGCACGGACACAAAGTTTCCCAGTCAAAAAAGCACTGTAGTCAACAAATATTGGCCAATCCTCAGGGTTTTAAGCAGTTTTTCAACAAAAATGGTCATTTATTTATACAAAACAGGCTAAAAGGTCATTTTTAAATGGTTACCCCGCATATAAACACTATATCCAAAGAGAGGGGCGGGCCAAAGGGGGGCGGGGGCACAAAAACACTCTGTCAGGGGGGGCAACTGCCCCCCCCCCTGCCCCCCCCCCCCCCCCCCCCCCCCCTGAGCTACGCCACTGGACACAGGGCGCAAATATGAAGGAAACTCGATATAAGTTGTATATTAAAGTCGGAAACAAATTACTGCTTTATTCGATCCTGACAAGAAATAAATCCTAATTCGAAGGTGCAGACCCTTCCTGTTAAGCAAAACAATATCGCAAACCGCCAATTTCTTGGAGATAAAGAAGACCACGGATAGTAAATGGTGTATCAAATTGTAGGAAAAAATACATTTTTTTACCCATAATCTCATAAAAGCCCTTAATAGCATAAAAATAGGCGAAGTTTGTATCAACATATAGCAATTGCGTTACACCTACACGATCCAATTCAATTCAATTCAATTCAATTTATTCAGCAAAAGTAATACAAACAAATAATAATACAATATGAAGTAGAGGCTAGGAACCCCAGTGGAAACCCTGATAGACGGGCTTATATAACGGAGACCCTTGACACAAAAATAGAATGATAGCATATAGAGCATGTATATGACGGGAGAACAGAAAACAGGAAACAAGATCAAACAGAACAGCACAAAAACAATATACTTGACGAAGAAACCCAGAAACAAAGGAGAACAATACAGAACACATGTACATGACAAGAGACACAAGTTGCCAAGTTTAAAAGTAAATCATTAATTATGATCTTCAAGAGGGAAGGAGAGAGGATAGAATGAAAATAGAGGAAAATTAGACGAAGAGAAGAGGAGCGAACAAAGTTTATGTTTTACTAAGAGAAATGTTGGTTTGTGTGGTGTGTGTATCATAGGCAGAAATGTAGCATTTTTTGAGCTGCCTTTTAAATGTTTGTTTGTTTGTGATATTTGTGAGTGTGTTGGGAAGAGCGTTCCAGCCAACAGCAAGTATGTGCCATTAAAACTATTCACGCATTTACACTATAAAGTTGAGAATCCGAATATTACCGAAGTACTTCCATGATCTAATGAATTTATAGTTGGGAGATGACGTAATGTCAATGGGTATATTGCTCATCATTTCATAATATTGCGCACGTTACTCTAATGTGATAACGTTATCATCCGCGTGATGCAAGTGAAATTGCCAGGTGTTGCGCAGAAATGCACATATACTTATGTATTTATTCGCAGACGTAACCGGCAAACTTGACATGACAAAGTGGATGTGTAAATCTATGGTTGAAATTATATGTGTCTACTGTCTAAGAGCTTAAGAGTAAACTGCTTATCATATTAACTATTGCAAATTCCTGAAAGGTAATGGACTTGTTTGAATTATTTGTGTTCAACCGAATCGTTAGAGCACTAACCGAAATATACATGTTTTTTTTTCTTCTATTCAGTCAGTGAAACTCAAGATATGTTTTTTTTTAAACAAAGGAATGCTGTTTTCTGGATGATTTCCTTCATATAACAAATTATTGGCCAGAACACAAGGGAAAACATATCCGTATACAAAGAAAACATATGAACATCCGCTACCGTGACATTTCTCAATTTTCCCCTTTTGATTATAACAGTACCACCAACGGAATCCAGCGTGATATTCTCGGATAACAGAGAACCGAACGGTTATCCAAGTGGCACACACGTCCGTGTAGATAGTGGAAATACATATAGCTTTACGTGTAAAGTATCTAGCACCAGACCTGCTGCTCTAATTGAATGGTATCTTGGTTCTGAGAAAATTCAAGATGGTATTACTACTCCAACACCACCGACAGAAGGCGATCATTTAGTTGACCATTCAAGTACACTGATGCTGATGGTAAATGTTGAACTTCACCGAGAACTATTGGCATGTCGAGCTAGTATCGATATCAATGGAGCACCAGGACCAATAAATCGAAATATTGTACTTGATGTGTATGGTGAGTATATTCTATTGTGATTTCATATTGTCAAAGCTTACAAGCGTCTAGCGTTGATATGGTTAACATATTTGATAAAACATGCAAAATCCAATTGGAACTTTAGACTCTGATAAAACTGAGTTTAGTTCATTTCGCTTCGTAGTATTTTAAAGATGGTATATTTCAAACAAGCAGGTATAGCGTAGCATGTTATAACTCGTACTGAGCATACAAATGTGCGACCCACAGGGAATTGAGAGTTCTCATTTCCATGTTTCTTTGTTCATAATAGGAGCACCAGGTGATCTCACTCTCTCTGGATCTACAGATCTCACTGAAGCTGTTCAGGAAACGTTCACATGTGAAGCTAAAAACGGTTTTCCAGAAGGACAGATTGAATGGTACAACAATGATGTCGACATAACACAAACCTCTGCATCTAATACAGAGAATAGCAATGAAAGATTCGACATAAGTAGTGTATTGAATCTGATTCCAGAAAGGAAGGACAATGGCCACACGTTAAAATGTAAAATCCTTCATGAAATCAACGATTTGCAGACATCAGAATTTATCAATGTGAAATGTAAGTCCGACAGAGTATGCACAAGTTTCATTCTTTCCGACTTATTTATTTATTTGTATATTTTTAGTAATATAGGCCTAACCTTATTAAGTGATGTCAACTTGACTCAGCTCGAGTGTGATGCAACATGATTTGGTAAGTTGAGTCTAAATTACATTTGATTGTTAAAGATCAATTAATTATGCCTGAACTACTTAAAAGACGTCATCTGAACATGATTTCATAGGTACTTATATCAATACATGAAGTGCATACCTTTCGTATTCAGTAAGATTTGATGTGACTCTTGATATGTCTTGACTTGACTTACATGTCCCTGTGACATATTTGACTAGTTACTCGGTCACAGCACTGCGAATACATTTAGTTTTATGCACTAGACATGTTTGTATCTTAGTCTGCAGCACGTCCATCGCCTTTACGGAGACTTGTCCTTACAATATCACCGCAGGGAATACTGCTATATTGACCTGTCTGTCAGGAAGCAGTAATCCAGATTCATCCATACAATGGTACAGAGATGACAGTCCCGTTACGTCACCATATGATCCATCGTATGAAGATGCTGATAATAATGGCAGAAGCACTACATTACAGTATGCAACATCGCCTCTCAACAAAGATGACAATGGGATTGTTTTGAAATGCTGTGCTACAAATCCTTTAATTAATGTGTGCGATTTAATGTGTAACACCTGTCAACTTAACGTAGAGTGTAAGTACACATTCTTTCCAAATTATACTGAAACCAATGCATTGTTATTTACGTAAAGGCATATTATGTGATCTTTTCCGGGGAGCGCCCTCTATCCATGACTTTTTTTAGAAAGTAGATTTTCTTGCAGATTTACACTTCTGATCATAAATCATAAATATATTATAAGTTACAGAGCGATACGATTCCTAATCACTTCAAAATCATGCGTTAAAGAGTGAAAATAAACTGTCAGGTCTGACAATTTATTTTTCACTCTAAATTCACTCTAAAACCATGATTTTGAAGTAATTAGGAATCGTGCCGCTCTATAACTCAGAATATATTTATGGTTTATGATCAGAAGAGTAAATCTGCAAGAAAATCTACTTTCTAAAAAAAGTCATGAAAAGTCAGGCGCTCCCTGGAAAAGATCACATAATATGCCTTTAACGTTCGTCGTACCAACCTGACTGGTTTATGGTCTACCAGGATTTCTTTTCCAATTCCTTGACAAAAATAGCGTGTATGGGCATGGTGAGTTCGAGTTAGACCTATGAAAGCGATGTTTTGCAGACATCACCCTGCCTTCTCTGGTTTCTTGATGTTTTAGATATATCTCAATACGAGCCCTTGTTATACAATATTCCATAAATATCATACCGACTGTTCTACCCAGCTTTCCAGTAGTACGAATGTAGTACGAACGTTGACTAGTGTCTTGAATAGACCCGTACAATTGCAAACAGTTATACTTCTGATGTAGTTGGTAGTTACGTAGGACACATTCAGGTTTGCAGTTGTTGTTCTGGAGTCACATTTTTCTTTTCTTTAATGGATATCTTGCTAGTAAGTTTGAAGTATACCTCCCATATATGATTTTAATTAATTAATTGTTCCTCTTACAGACCCCCCGATAGTTGGAACAACTACCATCCGCCCGACTGAACCCGTTGTTGAAGGTTCTAGCGTTACATTGACCTGTATTGCTGAGGGTAACCCACTACCAACCATATATTGGGTCACGGATGAAATGCCTGATACAAGAATCCCAACATCAGATGGAATATTGGTTTTGAGTGACATAGATAAAAGTAGAGCCGGTTATTATCGATGTGTAGCAGAGAATAATAAAGGAAATGCAAAATCGTCAGCTTCATTAGCTCTTATAGTACACTGTAAGTGAATGTCTACAGTATAGCTGTCACAACGACAGTACAGTGCCCTGATCACAAAATATATCTCGGGGAACGTAACTTACGTAGGCTGAACCATAAATACTTAATCCTCCATACATTGTATTTAGCACCAAGGGGTGCGATTCTTCACCTTTTTGGCCCCACGACCCCATCAGACATTCTTGGTCAGTACCGTACAACCCCCCCCCCCCCCCCCCGCCCCCCCCCAATAAAAATCCGAAAAACAGCCCGATTTATTAAAATTGAAACTGCTTAGGTATAGGCTATGATGCGAGTGGAGCGAGCAGGACATTTTGCATATTTGAATGTTTCTTTTGGATGTTTCTAAGCCTTTTTAGAGCGAAATATTAAAATAGTTCCCCAAACGAACCCATGGGGATCACGACCCCTTGGTTAAGAACCGCTGACCTATAGACACTAACATCAACATTACTATTGCTAAAATGCCTTCATCCTGCTATTTTTGTTACGTTAAGGACCAGATCAATTTTATGATCTTTAATATTGTTAATTATCAAGTATTTATCATGAACAGTAATTCATATTTCCAACCTTCTACATATTATTGGCCAATTCAGCACCAACATTGATCGATTAAAATGTGTTATCTATCTCTGAACCATCTGATTCACATGTGTTTCACCCAATTGTGAAAACTTACAAATAAATCCAATACGTGTTTAACTTGAAATCCAACCCTGCACATAAAGAGGATAGAAAACTGATTTAAATCTAAAAAAACCAAGATGAAATTTGAAACTTTTATTGCTTGAATGACATTATTTGTTACACATTGTAGACTAACATGACGCCAATCGCAGTTTAGCATTTTTTATGTGTTTATTCTCTCGGGTATAGTGATTTGCAATAACACCACTCATTTAATGTTCACATTTGAATGTCTCTCCAACATACATTTGTAATAATTGATCGTAAGAAATGGGTAATGTAAGTTGATTAAATTATAATATCTTGTAAAGAAGAAATGGTTCATTGTATATTGCAATTACCTTACATATTTTGCAAGTTTTCAAATTTTAATGAGTGACACATTTGCGCTTTTATACATGTTTTAGATAACTCGTGGACAATCATAAACGAATGTGTACCTCGTTCAAAAGGTTCCGCGAACATTAAATACCGTATAACGCATTCTGGGGGTTACTTTGCAGCAATAAAGCTAACGGTCACGGGTTCTTTTACCTCGGCAACAATGCGTTACATCATTTACTTAAAGTATCACTTAATTTAAGCTATTTAACTTTTTACACTTTTCAAATCTGATTAACGAAGTATGATAAACCATGTGCATACAGGCCGGGCCTATAGTCACAAATCATTTTTGTCTAAGTTTCAAAATTCTACTTGGAAAATTGGAAAAAGTTATCAAGGCTCTGATTTTGATGTAAAAGCAATTAGTCCTAATTTGTATTTGCATAATTTGGTTATTTTTCCAGAATTTAAAATTTCATATTTTGACCACCCTGTATAGCCTATATATTTCCTAATCAGCTGACCAAATAATTACAACCAAAACATGCCTAGCCTTTAAATATGTCCTGGATTCAGACAATGAAAGAAAAGAAAATCATAATGTTGTATAACATTTTAGTTACCGGGCCGGGCTCGAACCGGGCTGTCGCGGCCGGAGTCCAGGTTATCGCGCATCACGCTACGAAGATCGCGCTCCCTAAAATAACTTGTCGGTGGCCTATGTACTTGTGCGTGATTGCACAATACATTTAACGTGGTTAGGGTTAATGAGATGCGGATGACATTATTTTCACTTGAAGCCGCATGCAAATGCTATTCTTACAAAGTTTTAAAATGCTTACATTTTATTTTTGTTTGAAACCAATATGGCTTCTTTCCACTCATACCAGTACTATTTTGACTAAATCTGTAGGGGTTATCCAAAAAAAGAATACACATCATCATGACCATGGCGTTTCTAGATGCAGTTGATTTGGTGCATACCTTTTAATTCATAACAAAGTGCTTCAAACATTATAGCATGAAGCTATCGTCTTTCTGAAAATCTTATAAACAGATTGGTATTCTTATCATGATCGCTGCCACTCAAAACACGTATAACCGCTATAAGAATGACACTAATGGCGATATACTTTGCTTATATTTTTCATCATACAGATTCTGCTACAATAACTGATTTTGAAGACCAAATATCTGTTGATGAGGGACAAAGAGCCATACTGAATTGCCTAGTTATTGGACACCCCGTTCCAGCAGTCACATGGTATTTCCAGGATGGTAGAATTATTGAAGGGGGAAGAAGAACCATAGAAGACAGGATTCTAGGAAGTGGTGAAGTTAATGGAACTATGTTGAGCAGTTATCTGACCATCAGTGATGTAATTCCAAATACCGATTTTGGAATATATTGTTGCAACGGAAGTAACTTCATCGGCTATGATTCTGTTAACATTTCAGTTGATGGACTAGGTAAATTTTTCAAATTTCTCCCATAACTAACCGTTAAGCCTGCTTAGGAAACTGAACTTGTCCACCAGCCACCAGTGGTTTAAATTAGGCTTGCATGTCCTGGTCGCCATTAGTCGGGGTCGCGACCATTGGCGCTTATAGTCGCGACTGCGACTTTATATCGCAATAATCTACTACTAGTAAATAAAGTGTACTTTTGGAAGTCCTAAACATGAACACTGAATGGGAAAAAAATATCTGAAATGTGGCATCTGACTGGAACACACCTGGCTTGCATACTCACAAGCCTATACAATTGATATATTACGCGTCAAGATAGTTTTGGTAATTAGGAAGTCAAGTAAAACACGACGCTACATACTTTTTTCACCCGACTTTTCCATGAATTGAAGCACCTCCAATCGGTCGGTGAAGCACGACTGGTAAACACTACTAGCTTAAAATTTACAAACTTTTAATATAAAACATAATTTCTTTAGCTATACCGGAAATACCAACTGAAGTAAAAATCCTTACCGAGAAGTCAACCCAGACCGTTCTAACTGTCCAATGGACAAGAGGACATGGTGGTGGAGTCAAACAGTGGTTTCTCATTCACTATCAACAGTTAGAAGATGAAGACAAAATACTATCGGCAAATATTACAGAGGAGAGAAACGTCGACGTTTACGAACACGAAATTACCGATTTGTCTCCTGGACAAGCATACTACGTAACTGTTTCAAGTGGCAATATAGTTGGACAACACCAAGGATACAGACTGCAAGATCCAGGAATCACTAAACGTAAGTATTAAATGAAAACCAGCTTTGTAATCATTCTGATGGAATTTACATATAAAACAAGAACGTATTGCTTTAAGCAAGACATAGAAATACAGAAATCTTACACATATTTGCCAACTTATTTTGAGATACATGGCATATTAAGACACAATTCTGGGTTTTCCCATTAAGTGGTACTTTGTGTATCATATTTCATTTACAAAATAATTGCTATTGAACTAACTATGACATTTAAAAATATATATGCTTCCACAACTTTCTCTTGGTGATGAGGTCCTGCAAGTTGTTGATCACATGAAATTACTTGGTCTTGAAATCCAAAACAATCTGGGATGGAACATCCAAGTCAAAAATATCTCGTGCCAGTAGACGTTTATTTATGTTATATGCTCTTCGTAAACATGCTGCCCCAGTTGGGGACATGCTGACCATCTTTTAAACATATATCCGACCAATTCTGGAATATGCTTGTGCTGTCTGGCATCCTGCGCTTACCAAAAATAATCAAAGCTACCAAATTGAAAGGATCCAAAAGCGCACTTGCAAAATCATCCTTGGCAACAAATATCAAGACTACGAGTCTGCGCTTCGCGAATTAAACATCACCAGCCTTGTCGATCGCAGGGAAGAATTAGTTTTGAAATTTGGTCAGCAGGTCCTCAACTCTGAAAGACATCGCCACCTTCTCCAGAGAAGAGATCGATTAACCACAACCTCCGTCGGTGCAACATATTTCCTCAACCATTGTGAAATACTAACAAATACCAAAAATCCACCATTCCTTACATCATAAAAAAGCTCAATGGCGTTTTGGATGATTATGTATTTTGCTGATGTCTGTATTTCGTTGCAATATTTTTATGCATGTATTTTTGATATTTATATATATATTTTTATATTGTAAAGCCGGCTTTTTCAGCCTATGCTGCCTGCTGGCTATTTTTATACCGTGAATAAATAAATAAATAAATAAATATATAACATGCTGTACAATATTTGATTTATCTTCTCGTGGTAGGTCTTAAAACATATTAACCCTAACACTCTTGAGTACTACGAATAACTACGATGCGGTGTGCTTGTGTCACCCAGCTCGGCCGTTTTTCGATGAAATAATGGCCCCAGGGTATATACATGGCAGAATATACTCCGCCATGTATGGTTTCCCCCCGTGGCCTAGCGGTAGATCCCAGGGGTCCGGGGTCCGAGCCCCGGGGGAGTGGGGGCACTTTCCCCCCTCGCTATTTGGCCGCGAAAAAAAGTCTTTGGAAAAGGTGCCTCGAGAGTTAGGGATAATTATGGAGCGATATTTTTCACTATTTTTCTTTTTTTCATTTTTTTCTTCTAATTTTGGTCTCATTAACCCTAACACTCTTGAGTACTTACTACAATGCGGTGTGCTTGTGTCACCCGGCTCGGCAGTTTTTCGATGAAATAATGGCCCCAGGGTATATACAGGGCGGAATACACTCCGCTATGTATTGCCCCCCCCCCCCCCCAGTGGTCTAGCGGTAGATCGTCTGCCTCTGAACCCAGAGGTCCGGGGTTCGTGCTAGCTCCGGGGGAGTGAGGGCACTTTTTCCCGTCGCTATTTGGCCGCGAAAAAATAATCTTAGGAAAAGGTGCCTCGGGGTAGGGTTATGAATAATACGCTCGTAGCGTAACTCTGTAATGTTTCTCTTTATTGTTTTACTTTGTAGCGTCCAGTCCCGATGAATTAGGTAAGTATTAGAAATTACATTTCATAGTTGAACAAATCAAAAATTCATGCATAAGCAGTGTATTGTATTTTATTGTATAATGGTTACTTGAAAGACAAATTTGATTAGTTGTCATTTTCATTTGGACGGGAGCGACAAATTAATCTCTTTGCTTCTAGCATAACACAGTGGGTTTTGGGTTTCATGACTTTTGTAATAGTTTTTTGTAAAAGTAATTCATGCAAAAGGTCTAATACGAGGGGGTATCAACAAGTTTTAGAAATCACCCTGAAGTGAAGGAGCCAGAAACTTTATTTTGATACGTAATCCTTCAGACATCTTTACATAGTCCTTGTGCAAAGTTACACATTTCTCCCACTATTTATTACCTGTCCACAGACCGCCATTTTAGAGATCCTCAGATTGACCGCCATTGATTGATTCTCAGATTTCCTCAGATTGTGTTATTCCCAAAACAGCAATAAATAGTTTTGACAGAAAGGGGTCAAAGGTCATTACAAACAAGCTTGGTGACAAAAAACTTATGAGTAACATGGGTGTGCACAGATTGACCTCTAATGACCCTACATGACCTTTGACCCTTTGTGTCAACACTTTAAACTATTTATTGCTGTTTTGGGAATAACACAATCTGAGGCAATCTGAAAATAAATCAATGGCGGTCAATCTGAGGATCTCTACAATGGTGGTCTGTGGACAGGTAATAAATAGTGGGAGAAATGTGTAACTTTGCACAGGGACTATGTAATAAAGATGTCTGAAGGATCACATAACAAAATGAAATTTCTAGCTCCTTCATTTCTGGGTGATTTCTAAAACTTGTTGATAACCCCTCGTATGCGATCTGACTTGTCAATGTCACGCTCAACTTAGGGTGTCAGATAGGGGACGCGTCCCGACAGTCATAGATTATCGAGCGTGTGATAGAGTTCACAAAAAAGCCCGAGACTTCATTTGGCTTATATTAATATCCCCGCCACCATGCAAATTGCATGTTTTTATACATGCAATTTGCCCAGATTTGCCCAACCCTATTGTCACGCTCAACTTAGGGTGTCAGATAGGGGACGCGTCCCGACAGTCATAGATTATCGAGCGTGTGATAGAGTTCACAAAAAAGCCCGAGACTTCATTTGGCTTATATTAATATCCCCGCCACCATGCAAATTGCATGTTTTTATACATGTAGTTTACATCCCAATTATGTACAAATCTCATCATCAGCTACGATTTTCTCAGTATGTTCGCTACAAATTGATGACACGAATGAGAATACATATGCATATTATATCGTTGACATTTGCGTTACTGGAATTTTAAACATGGTTTAATGTTAGCAAATATGTCGTTAAAACATAATACCATCAAATTTCAATATTCATCTATCGGTACACTATTTGATTTTCATTTGGCAGATATTACCATTGAATTTAACAAAAACGACGACGTCGTCACCGTCAAAGG
>CM069449.1:70029764-70057520 GCA_035610835.1 Ophiura sarsii | reverse complement strand
GTTTTTTTGGGGTGTGGATTTTGTTCTTCTTTTTTTAACAATGATGTTCGGGATTAGGCAATTTGGACAAAACGAATACGTTTGCCTAACCATGTTAACCAACCCTTTATTATCTCCATCCATTTGTGCTTATTGGGTTTAGACATGGTAATTTTGTATCGATTGTAAATTGTTCACTTTCTACTTTATTATATTCGACATTAAAGGAAATAAGCAACCATTTATTTTTAATATTATTTATATTAAGACTCGGCTGATGTGGATGCAAAAAAAACAAATTCGAAAGGAATTTGAGGTGATGAAATTATTAACAACGGCACAGGAGGAGGAGATAAACCCAAACATTATCCAACTTGTGGGAGCCTGTTTGGAAACAGGTATGTTTTTAACAATTGAGTGACCATTTTATTTCGTTGGTGCCCACGGGGGTAGGGTCCCATGGGACACACCCCATGATTCAATATTTATTATAGTTAATTTACATTAGGCCTAAATAAAAGAGAAATATTTAATACAATTGTTCATAGGGGTTGCACTATTAGCAAACTGTCATAATTTTCTGTACATGATTTGAAATACATTGCGTGAGTTCTCAACACCACAACTAAATTCATTGCTGAAAAACCAATAAAGAGGTAATAATAATCCTAAGGACCCCTAGTTATCTAATTAACTAACTCCTTGGAGGATATTGTTGTTGCATCGAAAGAAACTGTATTAAAGAGTATAACAAATACCGTTTGAAAAAGACGCGATAGTAGTAAATACACGAATAACAGACTTTCAAATTGTGACCCGTAGTTTTGAGGCGAATGTAATCCGGGATGTGATCACGGTGATGAGAAATTAAATACTGTAATGTAGTTACGTATGTGTTTGTGTGTACATTTTGATCTTTCGTGAAAAGCGCCTTATAAATGTTGAGTATGTATGTTTGTACGTTAAACATGATTGCCATCTTATTTTATGATTACATTCAAATCATTAAATCTTGATTATACGTTATCAAATAACATAGATCCCATGTATGTAATACTGGAGTACATGCCGAAAGGAGACCTCAAAACATTATTGCGCAAGGGTCGAGTCAGCAAGCGAGAGATAATTTCAAACAGTGACAGCCCTTATGGAAATCTGGTAGTTGGCAGTACATCCTTCACGCCACCACAGCTTCTAACATTTGCTCGGGATGTGGCCAATGGTATGGCATTCCTTACTGAACAAAAAGTAAGACATCGAGGGTTGAGGGCCAGAAGCCCGTAACTCAATTTTTGGGCAAATTGATATTTTGGTACCCATATAACCTAGATTTTCAGAATCATAAAGAGATAACTCATACTCTTAATTTGACTAAAATTAGAGTTATAAGTTCGGTGCTGCAGTGCATTGTCATGAGTCCCAAATATTTGAAAGTCGATTATCTCAAAATAGCATTTCTTGAGTTACGGCCTTCTGGCGCTCAACCCTCGAAATAAATATACGAGGATGGGTCAAATGAAATGAAAGCGATCTTGTTATGAGACGCATGAGTGATTCTACTGATTGAGGGACAGTGTAATCAACATTGGCATGAACGTTTGACTTTCAAAAATTCACTTTGTATTTCTTAGTATAACTATGACCAGTTCGGTCCAATCCCATGGTCAGGAAGCCTTCCTTTTCGGGAATTATTACCCATAATCCCTTGAAAAACTATATACTGGTAGTAATCCTACCAAAAAGACCAAAGATGATGGAACTATGAAACATTGACGATCAGTAAATGAGTTAAGATTGTAAATAAATTGTTTAGTCACAATTAATAGCTATTATTTGGGGGATTTTTCCTATTTTGATGTAATTAAGAACTTGGGCTTAATAAGCTCGGTAAATTAATATTCAAATTCGATTATCTATTACAGGTTTTACGGGTTTATTTATTTCGCATATACAACATATCAATACAAAGTCATAGCAAACAATATACTAAACAAAAGCATATATGCAAGGCGTCGTTGAAAAAACCCACGAAGAGCTTACACGTGTCAACGACCCCTTTGGAAAAATGGTAATGGATGAGATAATACAAAAAGCAATTATGTTACAAAGATAAATCAATATAATAGGGAGATTATATAAGTAATAGGGAGATTATATGGTCGAATCCAACGAAAAGTGTACACGTGATGTTCAGGCCTATAATAAAATAATCTATATCTTGAAAATTTTATTTTTGTGTTATACGTATCCGCCTCGCCTCGCCATATTAGACTATGGGACGTTGGTCTGTATCTTTCACTCTTGTAGTCCACCTCTGGGGAGAACATGAAAGTATTACCAAAAGGTGGCAAATATATCTCTAAACACAAATTCACCTGATCCCACGTTCGTAGGTTGCACGTTATGACCCTAGACCTCGATTTAGGGTCAAAGGTCACATGTGTTTCAATGGGAAGTCAACAACTAAATTTAACATGGTAAAAAAACTAAAAAATGAGCTATTGACTATATAAAGTATATATTATTATTGGGATAAGTGTTTTAAACAACAAAGTCAACCACAACTTTGATCGTAGATCAATAGTTTTTGAACTGTGACCTTTTGAAAAAGACAAGTTGGCCAAAATAGACCATTTTGGTCATATTTTCGCAAAATTGGCACAAAAATGACATGTTATCATCATTAAAAAAATATTTTGAGTCATTATGAATTGATAAACCATGTTATAATGTTGGTATATATATGTACATTACATTACAACACATTTCAAAAGTCAATGGTATGCTGATGCCATGGCAACCAGCTTTAATATCCTTCAAATCCTTTAAATTTGACTCAGATTTTACCCATTTTCGATGAATTTGAAGGATATTAAAGCTGTTTGCCATGGCATGCGGACACCATTGACTTTTTTACCATGTTAAATTTAGTTTTTGACTTCACATTGAAACACATGTGACCTTTGACCCTAAATCGAGGTCTAGGGTCGTAACGTGCAACCTACGAACGTGGGATCAGATGAATTTGTGTTAAGGGATATATTTGCCACCTTTTGGTAATACTTTCATGTTCTCCCCAGAGGGGGACTACAAAAATCAATAACTAAGCACATTTTGGCCTCACGGCCCATAGTCTATATATAACATGACTAACTTAAATGCATAATTGGGCGTATACGAGCAATAAACCTGCTATTTTTTACCCTTTTTACAAAATAGTTGTTAAGGTTTTTTGTTGGACATGTAACCGTTTAGATGAAAACGAGCTTAAGTGGAAATAATGTTGCCTGTTTGATTGCTGGATATCTCAAGAATGCCTCTTTTAATTTTTGTTACTTTCGATAAATCCCCTGAATTGTTGTGATTTTTTTCGGTGTGGTAAGTTTTGACGTTACCTACAAATACATGTTTTGTTAAATCTCACTTTCGGGGAAGAATTCGCATGAGGTAGAGTAATTTGTGCTGTAAGGAAGCCTAAATATATTAAATACTTAAGAGCAACTTTGCGTACCAATCAAAGAAAATCAAAAAATGTTGAAAAACTTCAAAAATTTTATTTTTATTTTTTCTTAAGGTTTGGGTGCAGCATTGGTCAAAGTCTATACAAATCCAAATTAGGTCACCGATGGACCTTCGTTACCATAGCAACGGCCAAAATATCAAAATGACACGTTTTGGCCTATTTCAGCACTTTTATAAGGCTAAAATATTTCAAACTTTTAAGATTCACCATATGTAGGGAAAGTAGAGCTAGAACTTGACAGTCACACCACATGATATACAACACATGAGCTTTCTATTAATGCAGTTCTCAAACAACCATCATGGCCTACTTGGGTTATACCATTGTTTGAAATAGGGGTGTTTTTTGTAAATATTTATTTCCTGAAATATAGCAATGTTCAATGAGCTGTAAACCCCAAAGTGGTGCTTTTTTAAATTTCTATTATCAGTGTGGCTAGACTAGGTATTGCTTTACCTAAATAAACAAAAAAAAGTTTCGGTAATTTTGACAGAGGCAAACAGTGTTGCCAGAAAGTTTGACATTTTCCCATAAAATAACAGTGTTATATTGGGGGGAAATGAGCCCCTACGAATGTTTTAACAGGAAACCAAGCATCACAAAGTACCCATAAACACTTATTCTCAAGCACTGACCCATTCTTAAGACTGTTCTGCAGCATATATTTTGTATTAATATTCAAAATGGCCGCCAGAAGCCATCTTGGAATTTAGAAAATCACATAACTTCAGGACATATTAACCCGGAGACAAGATTTAGGTATCTTTTTTGACTAACTTTATGACTAGGAATCTAATACGGTGGTTATTTTATGATTTGGAGGCTGTATTCAGCATGAAATGCAAGATGGCTGCCAGCGGCCATCTTGGAATTGATAAAATCACATAACTTTTGAACACCTAACTAGGACACGTTATTTAGGTGTTTGTTTTGACTAACGTTATGCCCTGGAATCCTATATACAGTAGTTATTTTATTATTCTGAAGTTGTTTCCACACTGCAAAAAAACCGAGGGTGTTAATTTTAACACCACATAAGTGTCCCAGCGGGTCCACACTTTCTGGTGTTGATTAACACCAGTCTTTGGTGTTGATAAATTAACACTCCTTTGGGTGTTGCTATATTAACACTATCAGGGTGTTAATTTTACCCTCCTATGTTAATTTTTACACCTTCTGGTGTTAAAATATTAATGTAAGATAAGTTGAAATACTTTTACAATAAAATGCTTGCAAATAACATATTTCACTGTTCAACAGTTCAAATTTATTAACACTTGAACGTTTTTGCAGCATGAAATATAACCTAGAAATATAATGTAGATGTTGCTCTCATCTTATTTATATGAAATTATTCTAAAACCTACTAGTATTTAATGACATGTATTGGGTTAATTGTACTCATTATGAAAAATTCAAGATGGCTACTTAACGACTATTTTGGAAATGTTATGATGTTCTTGAATATGATAAAGGGCTTCTTCAATAATTCCACAATGCTGAATACATTCCAGAGCCAAGTTTGTCAATCATCTTCAGTATAAAAGCATGGGTGGATTTCGGTTACAAAATCCTGTTCTGTTGGTGACCATCATCAATAATTGTTGCAAATGTTATAAGGACAAATAAAAAAAGTAAGATAAAACACGGTAGCTGCTTTAATTCACAAATTTTACTTTACACATTTTAGTTTTTAACGATAAAAAGCCCCAGGCGGAGATGTTTTGGTGCGGATCAGGGGGGATGGGGCCGGGGAAACATTGAGGGATTTTGAACAAACAAACCGCCGCGGCCCGACCCTGATTCGATCCGCGTACCTTCTGCACGCCCCACGTGCGCTCCTAACTGAGCTAACACACAATAGCTTGCCCGGGTAGCAATTTGGTGCCCTCATAATTAAACTTGCCAAGACAATTTAAGTTCGCTAACAACAGCAATGGATTTCTCATAGTCCTTATAATACCCTTTCATCATCACTAAGGTCGTTTGGCTCAAACGATGCACCATCAATGTTCTAAAATTGTGGTTTTCTTTGATATCCATGGTGAGAATAATTAACTCTTACAGGGAATCCTAGAAAGATGTCATGAACATTAAATTATTCAAGAGCAACATCTATTGTGTTTCTATGTTAAATGGTTCAGCCGATATGGTCCCGCACCACCAATGAAAAGTACCCTATTGCTTTGTGTGGTTTAGAGGTTAAGTTCGTGTTAATTGGTCTCACCTTTAGAGCTAGCTGGTTCATTCATTGTTTTTTATTGAAGATCAAGATGTCTTCTGTTTAAAAACAATCCCTTTTGTGGGGGTTAACCGGCATCCCCCCTCCCTACGGGCCAATGATATATATTTGGTACAGGATTTTTGTTCTAATTGGTGTAAACAGTGAAATCATGTCAAATAATAGCGTTCATGAGATTTTGGGCCTAATTTGAAAGAAATAACCTACAAATGCCAAATGATAAAACATTAAGGTGCACTTATAGCAATTTTTACCTTTTCTAGGATGTTAAATTTAGACTTATGGTGGGGTATTTCTTGATTTCAAACACTGCCGGGTATTGCCAGAACGCAAAATATTATTTGGTGGTGTGCACTCATCTGCACATTTGGAATATACAAGTGTCCATCTTCTTGGAACTAATGTTGAAGGAATGAAGGCATACCATAATAATACAATTATCACTGTTTTGGGATTCCAGGGCATAAAGTAGGTCAAAAAAGACATAGAAATTATAGGATTTCATCAATTCCAAGATGGCTGCCAGCAGCCATCTTGGATTTCATGCTGAAAAGAGATTCCAAATTATAAACTAGCCACCGTATTAGATTCATAGGCATAACGTTAATTAACATACACATATCATTATATCAATCATGTCTCCAGGTTTATGTCTAGAATACATACGATTTTCCAAATTTCCAAATTTTGGATATTGCTGTATCCCGCACCACCAATGAAAAGTACCCTATTGCTTTGTGTGGTTTAGAGGTTAAGTTCGTGTTAATTTGTCTCACCTTTAGAGCTAGCTGGTTCATTCATTGTTTTTATTGAAGATCAAGATGTCTTCTTTTTAAAAACAATCCCTTTTGTGGAGGTTAACCGGCACCCCCCCCCCCCCCCCCTCCCTACGGGCCAATGATATATATTTGGTACGACAGGCTGCCTATATCCTAAGGTCCGGGATTTTTGCTCTAATTGGTGTAAACAGTGAAATCATGTAAAATAATAGCATTCATGAGATTTTGGGCCTAATATGGAAGAAATAACCTACAAATGAGATTTTCCAAATTTCAAAATGGCCACTGGCGGCCATTTTGGATATTGCTGTATCCCAGCTGTCTGCAGTTACCTAAACTTTTGCAAGGGGAATAGGAGCTAATTTTGTTTCTAAATACCCTATAGTATCAAAATCCACCTTAACCTTCCGCTCTTGTGTTCCCTGGATCACTGAATATGACCCTACTATGGTTATAAGCAATTGAGGGTGTTTAATCTGGCAACGCTGTTGTTTAAATACTATCAAATTATGTCCAACTTAATGCTGAATTGATACAAATATCATTTGAATGCATATCAATCCTTATCAGAATTTTCTATGAAAGTAAATCGTCAAAATCCCTATTTTTCACAATGAATTAAATGTCAATAAACCGAAAAAGTGCAAAGTTCCTGGCAACACTGCTCTCCGGTACAACAATTACCGAAACTTTTTTTTCTTGAAACATGTAGACCAACATCCTGTCTATTCGCATTACCTCCGAATACCTATTTAAAACACTGCCATTTTAATATAAACACAGATTAGTAAATGATATCTATAGAATAAGCGAGGGGTGTGATACAATGTACATGTGTGCCAAGTTTTATCATTTTGAAGGCAAGATTTTTTGAAATATCAGCAATAAAAGGCTGTATTCGTAGGCAAATTTGAAATATGAACTGTTACCTTCAAATACAAATAACGATACCGTGGTACTTCCCTCTGTTGTGACATACTTGTATCGACTGGAATAAAGTAGAAATGTGCGCTGCGTTTGGCAAGCAACGGAGAAGTTTTGCATCAATCTTTCAGCTTTTGTAAGTAAAATTCTGTAGTTTGTGTACAAGTGCATTAATAATATGTTGTTGTCTTAAAAGTTGATTGTAAATAGCCTCCCTCTGTCTCAATCTTATTACTCCTATTAGTGTAGTTTTTTATGCTATTCACGCAAAGACATCCTCTGACAGTTGATTTAAATCGCAATAGGGGTGATTAATGTTTATATAAATATTCAGTAACAGCATCTCGTGCATGACTTCATGTTGTATTCGGAGGTAACATGTATATGTAGGCAACATTCAATAATATACATGGTGCATATTGGGCCTAAACTATCTTATTTTACATAAAAGCAGTGCGCAATCATACAATCTGACTGAATATATTATTATATTTAAATTTGGAGGGGAAAAAATAATATTCCCGTATTAAACGAAAATGGGAGGTGTTGATTTAAATAAAATGCATGGTGTAATCACACTGTTTTTGCCGAGAACATATTTTTTGTTGGTGTTAGAGTGAATGAATGATATTTATATCCATAGATTACACGTTGATCGTTTTAAAATGGGTACATTTAGTCATAACATCCATGAAATTTCGGATTCATAATCAATATTTTCATATTCCATTTAGTATTCGTAGCTAACTTATATATTAGTTAATGAGCATGGTACAATTCCTGTATTGTTTGTCGCTTTCATTCGCACCTAATATTATGTAAATATTAAGTAGGAATGTATAAGACGGGAATAATATGGTTCGGTGCGTAATATTGTTTTAAACCAGCTTGTCAATATGATGTATGCGTAGTTAACCAATTTCCCTTGGAATTGCAGAGCAGTGACTACTGAGGTACATAATATTGGCCATTATTGTAGTTGTATTTGAAAATGGAATTCATATGTAACAAATATAAAATAACTTGCTTCATTTTTGCTGTGGCAGGTTGTGTAATGTCACCGAAACGTATTTTAAGTGAACAAGAACTTTAGTAAAAACCTTTTCCTTTATTTTAAAGGTGGGAGGGAATCAAGGGTAGGCCTAACTGATTTCAGTCTCAAATCAAAAATTGCTCATGGATAATGCTTCCGACATTTATTACTTAGTGAAATTGAACTAAGCAGTGGTTGATTTTAAAAGAAAATCATAATGAAAGGCACATGCCCGACAATATATCTCTGTCGTGGCAAAACTTTTAGATTAGATTAGTGTTGTTAAATCAAACAACATTGAATTTCTAAACATAAAATTTCTATTTTGTCGACATCTGACAAAATATATCATATTGGTGATTCTATGTCGGAATCTGCCTCCGGTTGAAACTCGATAAAAACTGACTATGTACGACATTTAGAATGATACAAATTCCAAACTAGGAAATTATATCTTAATTCTAATCTGACAACTGAATGACTTGCTGAAAGTTGTATGTGCTTTATTCCGTTGTGGACTGAAAGGCAAAATATTTGAATGTTCTAGACTTTGAACATGTTCGGCTCATATTAAACATATATATTATATAACGTCTGATATGAAATTATTTCAAAGTAGGCCCTATATATTGAATGAATCAAAAAGCGATCTGGCTTTCGTGTTTAAAACAGCTATTCAAAATGATAACTTCAACTTGCCTCTTTTATTTAGAACAAATTGAGGAAGGCAACCGGTTGTTGCATTGCTTAAAACAGAATAACCTGACATTCAAGACTATGAGTTACAGGCAAATTAAACTATTTGCTTAAGGAAAACCGCTCGCTTTCTAATTAAAGATGGCTCGGTGAACTATTCAATAGTTGATTCGATCCAATGCTTTGGATTCACACGGAAACCGAAACGTTCATTCTTAACATTCTAGAATGTCCTATATAATAAACAAAGAGTAATTATGTTCTATTAGATATAATTCATCCTCGCGACATGAGAGACCTGAAGAACTAACTACACACGGAATACAACAAGAACCACTAAACTTGTTAAGTAGAGATTACAAGGCTGAATGATAAGATGTTTCTTAATTAAAAATGTGTCTACATGTATGTGCTTAATTTTTATCATGTTTAGTTTTAATGATGAACATGCTTTTTATCAAATTAGATCAGTAATAATATTATTATTACTAGCGAGTTAATTCATTGTTTAACTATACCTTTACGAAATTTTAACCCGGTACGATATGTATTAAATATACTTACACACTTCTGACTGTTTTGTAGAAGTTAAACGCACATTCTTAATAATTGAAAGTCAAGCAAGAAAGACACTAACAAAATTGGATGATCAGTTCGCATAATAAAACATTTTCTGCCATAATTATCATGTGTAAAAGGTTAATTCTGTTCAATATGCCTTAATCAAATTAGGGGATCAAGAAAAATAACATCTATCACTAGTGAGGTTATTGATGCGTAGGGTGTTTTCTTTTTAATATCTTAGAAATAGGAACATGGTTTTATATTATTTTATTGTTTATTTGGTTAATCTTGCTATTCTATTCAAATGTTGAATATTACGCAATTCTGATTGTTTTGTAAAAGCAGCGCAAGTCAAGTAAGACACCATTTTGATACGACATTCCCCTCACACGCGATTCAGGGCATAACAACTACGTCGAGTACAAGTTTGCCCTTAAACCTATGTTAAATCAACGAATACAACTGTTCTTAGTCAACGAAGTTGAAGTTGAGAACAAATGTGTTACCTACGAATACTTTGATTATTGCAATGTAGGCTACCGTGTTTTAAGTTTTAACATGTTTTTCTCTTACAGGAATGCTTAAAAATGTTGCCTGATATATTGTTCTTAATAAACCTATTCAAAATTACAACTGACAGTTAGATATTGTATATTTTTTCAACATTGAATTAATATGCTAGTATCTATTTAGAGTAAACTCCTGGATATGTTCTTAATTTGTGTACATTTTATCTATAATATATCTTTATTTGTAAATTGTGATTCAATCCTTCAAGTGCAATATTTTGATGTTGTTAATGTGCATTTTTATATCGTAATTTTAATATTGTATATTAGCATGTAATTTGGCCTGCGGGCCACGAGATGCTTCTGAATAAAATACCAATAATATAATAATATTAGTATTTAAACATGTTTTAACATGTTTATTTGTAAAAATGGTTGTTAACAACCCTCCTGCATGATTATTTCACCCCAAAATGTAACATAGATTAAGTAGAACATAAATGTATTACAGTTTTACTTCTCTTACCTACGTATACATTAACTGTTACCTTCGAATACCAAATGTCCACATTCTTCTATGTACTTAGGTTTTGGGCGCATGCTCAAAATTCTAAATTTTACAAAAAGGGTCATTCCCCCTCTTTGAGTTACATGAAAACAAATGGTCATTAAAATCATCTTGGTGAAAGTACACAAAGTGACTCAACCTCATGTTTCAAAGTATTGAGAGCCTGAAAATGCTACCTAACTGTGTGAATCTAAAATGTAAAACAAAATGAGTACCTGGACAAATATGATCACTTTCTATCAGCAATAGCATCTTCTGAATACAATACAATAACAAATTTGAATGAAATATGTAAATAGGTGGAATAATCATCACTTAATCAAAATAGGGTACTTGTATTTGTAGGTAACATTGAGAAGTGTACCTTCAACTTCATCATTCCGCCACGTGGTCAATTGAAGAGATTAGTGATGGCACTTTTTTCCCCTACAAGCTTGATATGTTGACTTTGAGTGGGGAAAAGGAATAAGAGATCGAAGCATTTTGAAACTGGACCCTAAAAATCTAGCCATGGACACTTTTCGTTGGATTCGACCATATAAATATTATGAAAGTATAAAGTAATCTTTTTTTAAACTTGGTCTTAAAAAGTACACGATAACTTTTTCTCACATTTTACTCAAATTAAAAAAAGAATCGATGTTCATTTATAGTCGACTTCGTAAAACCTCAAATAAATATAATGAATTTAAAATGAGACGCCGAACGCTGAAGACAATCACTTAATTAAGTCCCTGTATAGTTTGAAGTAGTATACGAGTAAAATTAAGGATCGAGAAGCAGTTGAAAATTCTACAAATATCAGTATTTTAAATAGCCCATTTTCATGTTTAAAAAAATCCAGTCAGCGGAAAATTAAAATATCTAGAAGAATCGAAGAAATGAACCAGTTTAAATGAGTTACTTATAGTTACTTAATTATCCGAACAATCATGCACCTTACATGAATATGTGCATGAGCAGAAGGAAAATCGTTTTGAACTGGACCAAAAACGACGAAAAACATGAAATTAAATCATTAAATAACTTCTTTTCATTTGTTATCATTTGCATAGCTTACTCGTTTTGTTTGATAGAAAGCTTTTGTTATCTTTTAGAATAGCGTTAACATTGACTCAATTGAATGTTTTCGGATTTCCTACTGAGAATAATCCGTTCGGTCTCCCAATATATTGTTTTTCATAGCAGCAAATTGGTGAGATTGATAATCATTAAACATATTTTTGCGTCTGTCAGCGGTTGGCGTTGATACAAAGAACAGATGAATGATCCCAACAAAATACACATCCCTTACGAAGTAAACGAATATTTTACAAAACGCCACTGGTTATTGTCATAAAGATTGCGTTTACTTGAATTGATGTAAAATAATGATTACCGTTGCCGGCCTTAGACGTTAAAGGCACATATCAATAACCAACCTACTTATTTTGCCAGGTGTTCACCTCAATTCTCTATTGGTTTCTTTTAGTGCATCCATCGAGATCTCGCAGCACGTAATGTTCTTCTGAACGCACATCTAGTTTGTAAGGTATCCGATTTTGGTTTGGCTCGTGATGTCAAGGACGTTGAAATATATCAACGCCTAAGTGAGGTTCGTGTGATTATAAGCGGCGTGATCTTGAAACACGTTATCTCTTCCCCATTTTGTAAGAGTACGGAAACATGTTCTAATGATGTTAGATTTTAGGTATTTCTAAATCCAAGTGAAAATAACTGTATTCCAAAGAGCAAGACAAACTAAGACGCCACCAAGTATTTCTATATATATTTTTGGTGAAATTCAATTCTTTTCGATAAGTGCTCTAATGACATGGATGATGTCGTCATAAGTACTGCGTAATCTATATCAATATCCGATTGTCTTCAAATGTACTACAATGTTAGAACACTTTGTAGGTGTAATGTGAAGTATTCCCCCGTCCCCCCTGATCAATGTAATTTGCCCACCATTAGCACAGGGCCTCGCAACATGGATCGGTGGGTAAGGGTGAGGGATATGAGTGAGAGGATACTTCAGGCTATCAGAAACAAGTTTTGATTTTCACGTGACTCAAATAGCGTGCCTGTTATGGTCCAATAAGCATGGCAATTAGGGTCAGTGTTCGAACACCTTTTTTCTATGATTGTAGTTCAGTAAAACTTGATATTGAATGCATACTTGTGGCGCCCGATTACGAAATATGATATAAAAACATGATTTTTACAAGTGACATTTACAGAAATAATGTTGGCATGATCTATCTCAGTGTGTGTCACTTCAAGTAACACGTATGACTATTATTAAAACCAACAATGTTCGTATTTTTAATTTGACAGTGTCGTCTTCCATTACGTTGGATGGCCTACGAGTCTGTGATCGGTGATGTACACACTATCGAAAGCGACGTATGGTCTTTCGGTGTATTGCTGTGGGAGATTGTCACTTTAGGTAAAACACATGCCCATTTGTATGGCGAGAGTTTCACCTGTATAACTACATAAAGGCTTTTATATTTGTGCGCATGCGCATCTTATTTACTCGATCACTGAAAAGCCGTTACAACTGAAACCTACGCAGGATTTACCACTACCTTATCATGCTTATAATATGCAAAGTTTGCCTTCTCCCGAAAGCGAGGCCCGGTGTAATGATCGTTCGAAAAATTACGAAAAAGGGTTTCCTTAGAGACTGGGAAACGAGATCGCTTAGGTTTGAATTTCAGATGCTTTACCATGCGCGGTCTTGTGGCCCAATGGACAAGGCAGTTGCCAAGCAAGCAACAGATCCTGGGTTCGATTCCCGGGCGAGATCGTTTTCCCATAATTGTCTCTTTTCTATCCCCGACGGCGAACCTGTTTAAAATATTTATAATTTGTTTAATACCCGTCGTATACGCCTATTATTTCTATGGGTTTCCTTAAATCAGGTGTGTTTTTGGAAGCTTTATCCGCGATTTCCAAAAAAATTGTGGGTCCGTTTAGAAGCTATGTCCGCGATTTCAAAAAAAAATAGGGTTGCTTTTTGGAGGTTATGTCCACGAAAAAGAAAAAAAAAATTAGAATGAAAGTTGTGTCGTATATCAAATTGTCCCGGGAGTAGGAAAAAGGTGTATTTTGAACCAAATGTGTTCCAAGTCGTCGCTGTTCTGACATAACGACACATCACTTTACTTAATTCTGTTGTGATGTGTCGTTATGTCAGAACAGCGACGAAGTGACTCAAAATGGGTTTTAACATGATACCAAGGTGATTCTATACTTAAGACATGCATATTGCATACATAATCAACTTGAAATGCATTTGAGTCTAATGCATAACAAACCCATAACATGATAACCTATGGCCCAATACGTAACAAAAGTGGCAACAATTGTGACTCAACGACCTAATACGTAACAAACCCATATGAGTAAGAACCGCCAAGAAGCACTTTAATTTCATCAATACAAATTGTAATACCTTCTTAAAATGTTTTATTTTATTTTATTTTATTTTTTTGATTGTTACATATTGGGCAATATGAACTTTATTTTAACGATCGACACTTGAACCCAATACGTATCAAATTAATACATATTGGGCTTTTGTTACGTATTGGTCCTCTACATGCGGTTTCCATTCTGCGGTATTAGTGGTACGAGAGGAGCCATCTTATCCTTTTGTAGCAGCAAGTTTTTTTGATCTATTTTTTTATTTTTTATTATTCTTTATCAATTTCTTATTACGAAATGATATTCCATCAGGAGGAAGACCTTATCCGCGAATGAATGGTGTAGAGATCCGACAACTATTGAAAGCAGGGAACAGAATGCCGCAGCCTAAACATTGCAATCAACAGTTGTAAGAATTAATATAAATGATTATAGATTCAATTTATTTGATTTTAAATTAGTAGGCCAAGAGGCCGAATATTTTACGCATATTATTTGTATTATTGTTTGAAATTATTGGCTTTCATTTTGTAATTGTTCGAATGCATTTGTATTGAGATAAATGAGACAAAAACGAAGATTTCAATACTTTAACCTTTACACAACTTGGTTAAGAAATAAAAGATATAACTCTCGCTATGAGTTTCGACCTTCAGTTCTGTTTTAGTATGATTTATATAGCCTATGCTTAGAAATAGAATAATTCTGAATCAATCTAAATCATACAACAATTTTACTATTATTCCTGAATAGGTACAGTTGCAGATTGTTTAGGTTTATGAATGCATATTGTAAACACGTTGACTTTCCAAATACCCACCATTCACCTTCTTCCTTCATATGTATAGGTATACCATAATGTCAATGTGCTGGCAAAAGGAACCAAAGAATCGCCCAACATTTGTGCAACTCATTCGTCTTTTGGATGACATCATTATTGGTCAAATGGTAAGTGGTCGAATTTAAACGATACAAAGTTTTTTTCGAAGCTGAAAACATTTCCTTTCCAAACAAATAAAACTCCAAACAATAATGACGTTAGCAATATGTCAAATGATGTTTTTAAAATTGTATATTTGTTTCTTACAGTCTGTACATGACCTTCGTTCCATTAACATCACATTAAGATTTTACATTGAGAACACTGTCATCACCTTTTCGTTTTAGGGATATCTTTCCATGGAAGACCTGGAAGCAACGCTTTACGAGGACAGCTCTGCTCCAGACGCCAACGAGAAAGTGTAAACTACTAGTATTCAATCGGCAGATATGAGGGATTTCTTTTGTAATTAACGTAATGTAAACACTCGTCCATAGGTCATTAGGTGACGACCATCCCACACCCGAAAACAACAACCAATAAACAAACAAACAAAACAAACAAGCAACATCGATGTTTGAAGACCGTGCTTGACGTTGTGTGGCAGTGGCAGTGTAACTTAAGCCGGCACCTCTGATTCGATTTTCCAAATCAACGAAGCTCTTTTTATATGACTCATTGCTTTCTGATAGTGTGATCAGTTATTCACTCCTTTACAGCCAGGGTTGTCTTTTCTAAAGAAAAAGACTGATAACCAATAAGGTGAGGTATACGTATCGGATGGCAACATGTGGTGCAAAATGTAACCATTTTGTATGTTTGTTGGTTGTAATACAGTTATGGATGGGAATACTGGAAACAAAATTCACCTAAGCCCATCATTGGATTCAAGTAAATCGTCAAGGCTAGAATTACCGATATTGAAGTACGTATTCACTGGACTCATGAACTTAACTGCTAATATTTCATATGATACGAGTAATAAGTCTGTACATTAATTTAAATGTGTTGGTTTAAAAAAGATCCACTGAAGATTGTGGTACTTGAGGATGTTTGGGCGAATGTTATTGTGTATGGCTATTATACTCTTATTGCATCTGCGCAAGATGTTCTCGACCGGGATAGAAACCTCGCCTCACGTGTATACGTTTATGATTTTGATGTTAAGGTAATATTGTTTACAACTTTACTAATTATGACTTGTTGTGAAACCGTGACGGTGAAACACAATATAGGGTGAATCCAAAAAAAATTGTGCACGATTTGAAACTGCCATTTGACCTTGGTGCATGCATTGAACCATGGAATTGTTGTTGTCTGTATAAAACGTTGTTAATCTAGTTTATCCTCCCAAAAATGAAAGTAATCGACTGAAGAATAAGCAAACTGTGACACGTTTGGCAAATTGTCCGTATTTTTCGCCATTCCAATGGGATTTACATAGTTAGTTAAGACATGAATATTACTGCAGCATGATTATATGGAGAGAGAGCCTACAAGCAAGGCATTGTTGTGCCTGTAATTTATTACAGGTTCCTGGTATATTAAATGAGCCAAAGGTGGCAAAACATTGTTGAAAGAAATAGTGCAGATGATAATACTTCACATACTAAAAAAAGAAAGAAAAGGGTTCTGAAGATACTTTGTTTTTTGATAATCGCACTGAAAAGTCATTCACATGTGCCTTTATGTTCACAAATTAGGCTCATACGGTCTGAGTTACGGTCTTCTGCGTTTATGTTGGAAGACATAAAATAAAATAAAATGTTAGTTTCTTTGCAATTTCAAATAGAATCAGTTAGTTGTTTGCTGATATTAAGATTGTTTTTAATGAAGCCTTCGACATTGCCACCATTTTGCCAAGACATGTGTGTGCCCTGTCCAACATGTTGAGAACAGTTCGTCTAACCATTCCACTGCTGCGGCGTATAGGGATGTCGCTTCGGCTCTGATACGTGCCTCCACTTCTTGAAGACTTATTGGTCTTTAACAGGTGATGCTTGTATTCAGATTTGACTTTTCATTCGACAACTCGGTATCAGACTATCAATCACTTATCTCAGTGAAAGAATCATTTTTGACAATTAATGTGATGATAATGACCATTTTCGCAAAACCAATTTTACTGTGTATAAATCCCATTGGAATGGCGTAAAAACGCGGTCAGTTTATAACACTTACCACAGTTTGCTTATTTTTCAGTCGATTATTACTTTCATTTGTTGGGAGGATAAACTAGTTTAACAACGCCTTATACAAACAACAACAATTCCATGGTTCAAATCGTGCACATTATTTTTTGATTCACCCTGTACACTGTAAATATTGTCTTACGGCAACACGTTAACTTTGTGATGTGAAATTCGAACATATTTAGGATTGTTGAATGTATTGTAATGCTGTTACTGGTCATACCAGCTAAACACATTTTGTCAGATTTCAAATTGAAATTATTGTGAAGACTTGGATCAAAAGGTTCAGAGTCAAGCATTGGAACTTATAAGTAAAGTAAAATACGAGATTGTAAATATAAAAGTAAAGTGAAATATTAGACATTATAATATCAAAAAGTTAATTAAGAAATTGTAAATATTGAAAAGCAATGTTAAATAACACATTGGAAATGTAAAAGTAAATTAAAATAAGACATTTTAACTTATTATCTAATCATGTCAATTTTATTCAGAAAAAAAGATGCAGCATTTGAAAGTATACAGATAAAGCCAGACATGTTTTTCGCAGTGTCCAGATGGTCAAGCAGCAACAGCATGAACAAGAACAACAACAAAATATCAATTCCCCGATAACTAAAAGATCACGTGACTAGGCATATGAGATATATCTTCAGTAGACAGCATGTTATAATAAATAGCGACGCTACAATTAACTCATTTTATAGTTAAGTTAAAGTGCTTTAAGATTGCTATCTTCAGTAGATAGCAAACAAATATATTGATAACAATGCTTTTATCACTATAATAAAGATCGCATTGTTATTCATAGATGGCAAATGAAATGGCTAATGGGGAATCGCTTCCTTCGGTACTTGGTAGGCTTAAGCAACAACATAAATATAAGCTATTTCTTTGAAGAAAGGAATGACATGGAAATAAATAAATAAACAACAACAAAATAATGCCCGACTGACCAACCATACCTGAGAGGTCCGTTTGCCCGTACAAAGGTGTGTTTTTTTCGTCTCCTTAGGATCAATATTTATTACATTTTACAATTTGACTAAGCCATTTTACATTTTACTGAGCCATTTTAGTGTTAAATAGTTTGGTACTTCATTCATAAACATCAAGTTGATATTTTTGAAGTTATGATGGTTTAAATGACCACAAATAATGAAAACAAAGTTGCACTAAAATTGGGATTCTATGTGATATAATTGCTTAGTGTGTAAGGACTCCCTGTCATGTCTGTTAGCCATTCATACCTGATTGGTTCAGATAGCGCATAGTGGACAATGAAAATCAATGATATCCCATAGAACACCAATTCTAGTGCAATTTTGTTGTCGTTTTTTATGAATGAGGTATAGTATCAAATTACGGAGAAGTTATCTGCTCATTTAAGGTCATGGGCTACCATAAAAAACTTTTTCTTTATTTTAAGTCCTACAAAGCTCATCTTTGGGGGTAGCACTGGCTCAAAAATGTGAGGAGTCCCATTTGCATTTTTCAGGACCCTTTAAGGACTGCAAAAACTAAATTTAAGGGGTCCCCCAGAAATATTGGATATATTAACACTCTTGATTGTAGAGCAAAATTGGCTATAAAAGTCCTCTAGTTTTCGATATACCGATCAAATTTTAAAACATCACCAGATTGGTTTTATATGATAGTGTTAACCTTTTCCTTCAAGAAAAGTGATGATGCCAAAAATGTATGCGTGGGCGAGCTGAGAAATTAGCATATCAAAATGGCGACTATGTTAATAGTTAAGTAATTGCTAGCCGCTTGTTACATGTCTCTTACTTCATGGAACACGACAACTTATATTTTTTTGATACTAATGGAATTCATGGTGCATACAGTACCTACATACACAAAAACACTGTTTCTTTCATTCAAAATGGCCGCCTTTTATCTTGATTTTAATTTGTTTCAATATTTTAATCAGTTTTAGCATAAATAATTTCAATTTTGACCTTGATTTGAAAGATTTGTTGTTGTTATACTCTATGATTTAGAGGCAAGTATTCCGTATCAAAATGTATATTGAATTAAAAGGGTATGTTGCAATTGATTTAGATTTTAGAGCTTTCTAATTGTATGACTAATATTGACGGATGACGATAATTATTTAAAATTTGTCAGTAAATTATCGTAAACGTAAGACCACATTTGCGTGAAGTTTGATAATTGATAATAAAATAGTTGGACCCTAATTGGACTCCGTAATTATGATATTGTCTATGAGGGCGATGTTGGGCTACAAAGGCCAAAGGGTCTATGAAGACGAGCGTTCTCTTGGCATGCTGTTGCTGATCACTTTACAAACGAGCCATATTCGGTGAGTCTATTTTCATTTATAGGCCTACATGATATACCCAAAACAACCCTATCAAAATCAATGTAGAAAGAGGTAGACAGACGACAACATTCTTCATGTAGCAGTAGGTATACTACGAAGAAGAATTGCATGCACAACTAAATTAGATGACGAATAGGCCTACTACTCGCCTCAAGAAATGTCACTCGAATCCCCAAAACGATTCAGCCAGTAATCCTAGAAGAGTTGCTACCAAAAGAAGGCTGTGCATCATCTCCAACATTCAAACTATGGGATGAGTTCTTGACCAGAGTGATGCAACCGCTGAAGATGTTCATCAGCAGTACGAGGAGTGGAGATTGGATTGTGCACCTATCGGCCATAGCAAAACTACTACCGTTACTGTTTAGTTCTAACCGGAGTATTTACGCCAGATATATATAGGTCGGTGATATTACTTTTGATGAAACGCTTACCGTCCGATTTCTTAAACGACTACTCACACTGAGGATTCGTTGCAAAACTTACCGATGGTCCATGCAATGCTTTATGGCCTGACTACATTCTTGAAACAACCGAAAACAAAGAGCTGAAAGGTCGTGGCGGAATTATAGGGCTGATTATGAAGGGTCCGGCAGTTGTAAGGTGGTTCATGGCTCGTCCTATTACCTCTCAGTATGCGTCAAGATTTGAAGAAACCTTGAATACTTCGTCTGGCTCAAAACTTGGTCACCATGAAGCTGGTGAAGCAGCACAGAAACGCTACACATCAGAAGTCGCAAAGATGACAAAAATGTTCGATGAAACATACCTCAATCCATTTGATAGCGTCAGGGCCTCGTTAACTTCGCTACAGGAGGTCTTGCGCCGGCAGCAATCCAGGAAAGCATAATGCTTTGTATACGGGATACGAATTAGCGAACACATTTGTATCGGAACGTCTTGTGGTAGACCGAAAGCTAGGCAAACCAGAAAAGAGCTTCTATGATGCTTTACCAAGATCATGACTGACATGAACAAATGCGTAACAATACGAAGCACCAAAATAGGTATCGATGCTGAAATGATGTACTTTCGCCTTCTAGCTGTTAGTGCGCATAAACGAGTTCCTGACACAAGAGTTATGTCGTCTGAAAGCTCACCAGTGCCGCTCAGCGTGTTTGCAAATGATGGATCTATGTTAGCTTTAAAAAAGCTGAGTTCATGCATAGATTAGAAGACCTGGCACAAGTGCAAGACGACAAGATTACATCGCTTCCCTTGGTTGATGCTGTAATGTATGATGACCACGCAGTGATACAGGTTCTCGCTGCATTGATATATCTTCCAGACATGCACGAACGAGTTACCTATCAGACTTTAGTAGAGGAGTTTGTAGGTTACATCGTAAAGAATAGCCGCATGGTCAACAACAAGAGTAATGTGCAACAGATACATATCGTTTTAAAGGTTCGACCCGAGAGAAACGGTCGTCAGGCTCAACCTTTCGCACATATCACGTACGTGGTGACATCCAAGTACCCTCCAACTGGAAACACCTCTTATCAGTGGGGCAGAACAAGGCTCGCATATCAGAGTACTACACCCAGTACATGCTTGATACAGAGGGGCCTATGCTTCAAGAAGGACAGTGCATTTATATCAGTCATGTCAGTGGTGGTCATCCGGATGGCAAGACCTTCATCATAAGACAAGGATATGTGCACTCAGTAGATCGCTTGCATCAAACCAAGAGGAGGCGGACACACGCACCATTCTTCAAGCTGCAACCGATGCAAATGCAGGTGCACATCATGTTGTTATCAACAGTCCAGATACAGATGTGTTAGTTCGCCTTGTCCATCATCGACCAAGTATTTCGTCGAGTGAGGTTTTCTTTTTCACTGGACGGGGCGGGAAACATACCGATCTTACCCGCTTTATACCTCGTCGTGCGAGTGCAACAATGTCGTAAGTGACATTTTGGCGAAATTTACTTTTTTATATATTTTGAAAGAGTAGGTAATTGCGCTCATTTTAAGCTAATTTTGAAGTTCTAAAACAAATTAATTATGTTTTAATTAATAAAAAACAATATCGTAAGTGCACTTTAATTTAATTTAATATTATTCTGAGTGCAACAACAACGTATCTGCCACAGACGTTGATGTTGCACTCTGATTTTCATATTTTCTCAAGTTTTCTCAGTGCAATAATATCGTATCTGCCACATACGTTGTTGTTGCACTCTGTTTTCTCATATTTTCTCAAGTTTTCTCAGTGCAATAATATCGTATCTGCCACATACGTTGTTGTTGCACTCACTAGATTTGTTATTGCAGATACGTTATCTAAAAATGTCAATATCTTTTCGAATACTTATTTTTATGACACGATGTTCAATTTATATCATAAAAGAAAATAATCTTTATACTTCCATAACACAATATGTTTACTCAAACACACAATAAGTATGAAAAACATAAAAATGCTTCTCTTGCAAATACAGCAAAATGCAGATACGATATTGTTGCACTCGCACGACGACCTGTCCACCAGATATATAACAAACTTTCACGTGAGCAACATAACGTCATCCTTCCTGTTTACTGCATTACTGGGTGTGACACTGTAAGTGGATTCTTTGGATATGGTAAGAAAACCGCGTATCGTATAATGATGAAGAACGCAGGAGTACACGCAGCACTATCTACATTATGAGCAAACATTGAATCATGTGGCAACCCGCTCACAGAAGCTGCATATGATACGGACCCATAGTCTAACTCAGATTCTGAAAATTAAACTTAACTTGATATTATGCCAAAGGTTGGTCAACATGGAGATTGCAAAGAACTGAAAGAGTGGCATTCATAAATTGCCATACTGTGACAGTATTATTATTTTAAATGATCATCAACTAGTTGTTGGACGAGGATGAAAACAATATTTCATTTTAAAACATGGCAGCTCAAGAAGATTCCAAATAATGCCACGATGATTATGTCAATAATATCCATATATAAATTTGGAACACTTATGGTAAGCTGTGTGTCATACGCATACGTCTTCCAAAGACTGATGATGCCTCTTAAAAAGTCCAAATAACAAGTGTTTTGAACGAATTTGCATAATGAATTTGTGGTTACGACTATAATCAAATGAAGTTGCCAACTTTCACTGGTTTTAAATACCAATTTCTTATATTACGCCTGAAAACGTTATTTAGTGCGTTGCCTTAATTAATTATTTGAAATGTCAGCCATATTGGAATTTGGAAATAAAAATTGCGGAATTGAATGTTGGCAACATCTTATGTATCAATGATATTAATATATTCTAGGATTGCACATGTTTGATTGCATTATATCAAAGCATCAGGACGGTTTTTATAATAAAATAGACGCCATTTTGATATGTTAATTTCTCAGGTCGCCCACGCCTACATTTTTGGCATCATTACTTTTCTTGTCTTACAAGGTATATACTATCATATAAAACCATCGAGATGATGTTTTTAAAATTTGACCACTAGGGGTCACAATTTATGGTCAATTTTGCTCCACTATGACCATTCAGGATGATTGACAGAGAAAAAAATATCAAAATGTATCTAATTTGCATAATAATGGCGGCCATCTTGGATTTTAATGCTTAATTTATCCAGGGGTACTCCTGAAAGAACGCAAACATTTGTCGTTGTATTTTTTTACTAGAAATATGCTTACACACATAAATATTTGGGTAGCATAGCCCTTTTTTCAGATTTGTGTCCAAAATTCTCAAAAATGTTAACCAAAAATGAGCATTTTTCAAAATAAAATTGGCTATAAAAATTAAAACAAGAACAAAATTGCAAAAAAGGCTATGCTACGCACTGTAGAATTGTTGTTTCTAGCTCCATTCAAAATTACAGCTTTCTACATGCTTCCGTTCTTGAGAAAAGACCCCGGGATTATCAATATGACCATTTTGCGAAAACGGCGTTTGAAGTCTAGAAACACTGTTTTAATTATTATGCAAATTAGGTACAACATTTACATTTTTGATACCATACTCAAATTTGCAATTTGAATTATCACAATTTTTGGAGTCGTATTTTCATGGCAATAGCTCCTTTATATTTTAAGTTATGAATTTTTGAAAGGAATACGTTAGATATCACTGATTGAAAAACAAAGAAATACATAAGATATGTTATACCACTATTTGCGAGAATCGACTTTGATTTGCCGTAACTTTTGAACCGCAGCTCCGATTTGTGTGAAATAAAAAGCAAAAGAAAGAAAAAGGTTAGCTGCTTCTTATAGGCATACTTTTCAAATAGCCTATTTTGAGCCATTACATGGTAGACCATTACCTTAAGGCCATGTGTTTTAAACTCGCCACTCTTCGCCACCAGAAACTATCATCGATTAAAAAAAATATGCACTCGTTGCCCAGAGCGCTCGTAGGTTCGAGTTTAGGGTAATAAAACGCCGAGCGAAACAGTTGCATAAAATACTTTTTAAACATTGTTACGTAAATCGCGTCGGTGAATTCATACAATAAGTTGTTAAAATTTCTTTGAAGGATTTGTAATTCCACCGACGCGTTTTTTAGTTAATATATCATATCATATACCGTATAGTATGAGAGACAATTTGTTGTCGCAACAGACTACTACTCTCTTAAATAAAAAGATAGAGAAAAGTCAATCTGAAGATAGTGCTGAGGGAAAGATCTTAAAATATTGAAAATGTTCAATCTAATAGAGTGATGTTTCAGTCCGATATATTAAAATTGAGATATAATTACAGATGATTTATTATTATGTAAGAATAATAATTCGTCGGGATTAAATGACATTTCCAATTAAGTAAAATGGTGGCACGTGCCTCAACCGCTCAATTTCATCCTTATTTCGGAAATTATTAAATTGCAATCTACTTCATCTGAGTGGAATAAGGGTGTTGTTATCTCTATTTCTAGAAAGGCGATCGCAAGATCTTAATAATGACCGGGGTATTAATCTTACGGTGTTGTATTTCAAAAGTTTTTTATAGGATTATTGGAAATGCAATTTCAGATTTTTGATGATAATGATGCCCGTTTGGAGGTCATGCACGTGGGATTTAGAAGATTAATATTATCGGTGTGAGGATCACATTTTTACTTAACGATATATCTCCGATTCATATCTGCATCTAACTTAACGAATTCACAAAGTTACTTTTAAGATTTTTTTTATTATTTTATAAACGGTCACACCTCGGGGATGAAGGTTGGACGAATCATTTCATATTTGGTGGGGGGGGGGGGGGGGGTGGGGGGGGGGGGTGGGTACTCACGTATATTGGCCATACGGGTAAGTGTAGGGACCAAGACCCCTTTTCACGACCTTTCAGCCGCTCATAGATCGAGTCATTTCACTGAAGTCGTTCCACAAGCTATATACAATCTAAACTCTCCCGTTCGGGCGTTGTCACCCCCCGTTTATTAGCCCGGAAATCCTGTAGACCCGTTCTCTATAATTTAAAGCATATCGTTTTCGAGTCTCGAGATGGTCTGCTTGCGATAGCTAATACACGGAAAACTGTCCAAAATCGGCATTTTTATAAAAACAACAAGTTGTGCTGAAAAAGTATCAGAACGCTGAGCCAAGAACCGATTCGAGGCTCAGTGGCAAAGTGCGAATAGGGCGATTCGATTGCACCGTCACTCTTTATTTCAAATCATCCTCCAGAAAATCAATCACTTGCTAAACTGATATTTATACAAGAAGGAACGCAACTGGTCGTAAGAGCGCAATGAAAAATGGAGAAGCGGGATAACGGGCATACTAAGTAAGAGCTACCTTGTTTATCAATGCTGACAATTTTGAACAATTCTCCGCGCTCTTCCTGCATGTTATTCATATTTGATACTTTTTCAGAGTAATGATGCAAGCGTTGGCTCGATCGCAGCACAGTGAAAACAAGTGCCGTGGCGCTCTGGCGCTCAAGGACGACCATGGGGACCTTGCCGACTTGTGTAGTTTGTCATTGTTCGGGCACAGCTTGTGCGTTGAGCGTTTTACGAGGGTCATTCAATAAGTTCTACCTCCTACCTCCTAACTTTATTATTATATAAAGCCAGTCTTATAAAATATCACACAATTGTAGCTTGGAACCTCAGATACAAATTCATTGCAAATTGATCTGAGTAATGGTTGTACTTTTCTGAAGATGCAGTGAAAGCCAAGCCTCGATTTAGTGTGACGGAAACGGATGAAAAACAGCCAAATACTATTCAAAGTGCTATTCAATTGGCCTATTGTATTAGACAAAACATACCTCTCGGTTAATTCTAACCGTTATAAATGTCAGACATCACTTAAACAGACGTAAACAATAAAGTTGACTGATTTCTTTGGAAAAAAACATGCCCTCTGATTAGCCAGATCCAGGTCAAGACAGCCATTAAGTTTACCCCTCCCCTGAAGAACCCTGCAAAAGTCATATTTGACTTTCATAAGAACTAAGCGATCTTCAATATACCGTATGAGATAGAGGGATTACAAGTCTCAAAGCGATAATTTTCTATCATTGACTACCTGATTGACTGATATTACACTTGTTGCAAGCCTACACGAGATAAAATAGGTTACAATCTTATTTACACATGATAATACTGTAATATTCAGATATTATTCATTGATTTTCATTTTCAGTATTAACATCATGCTCTTATATCTATTACCATACATACAATACAAAATAAAAAACACCGAAAAACATGTGTATATTTTTAAGGTAATTTTCTGTGTCCGCCGTCCAAAATATCTCTGTGGCTTTGACCGCATCATAACAAAAGTGAAACAGATATCAATTATCATTTACTACTAATGTGTAGCCATGATTCGGAGCTATAATCATGACAAAGGCCATGAGGCTGACATTAATATTAGAGATGTTATGAGGGAGGAGGTAGAACTTATTGAATGACCCTCGTATAATTAACATACACACCCCTGCGGCCATGTGTTTTGAACTGACCACCCAAAAAGGGTGGCGGGGAATAGGGGGGTCCAAACCTGGCCGCAGAGTATGCTTATTTTGGTACCATGCTATAGCTTGAGGTCTCCTTTTTCCATACATACCAACACAAGTACAAACATTCCACGCATGACGTCACAATGACGTCATAAACATCGCCGACCTCAAAATACAGTTGTAATTTGTTTTATTTGATTGCCTGAAATTAGTTTAATTTGGTATAAAACTATAAATATTCTATTCTAGCCCTATTTTAAGCCTTATTTGGATGTAATTCTTACTTGAAGAGTCAAAATTTTCGATTGTTGGGGGGGGGGGGGGGGGGAGCCGGAGCGGGTGATCTGACTGGGCCCCGGATTTTCCGGGCTGGCAAGCTCTATTTCCCAAGCAGAAATCGACCAGAATTGCCATGTGAAACTTCTTTATTTCTTCCCGGTAAACATGCTTCTCTGACTTAGACATATCTTAACACTGTGACGGTAAAAGCGCCAAGCGGGCCAAAACGCCAAGCAATTTACCCACCGGGAAATCTTTCATTTCTTGCACTCAGTGCAATCCTCAGCCAGCTGGCAAATAGCTTTGCAGATACTAGTGAAAATGAGAAAGTGCGCCATCATTCGGTCGGCGAAAAGGAAAATACCATCACGATCCAAATACAAAGACAAAGTCCTCTGATTATCAATTGTGTGTTATGATTTAATACCAGTGGCGTAAATTGTTTGTTGGCATGGGGGTCCTCTGATTATCAATTGTGTGTTATGATTTAATACCAGTGGCGTGGGGTGGGGGGGGGGGGGGGGGGGGGGGTGGGGTGGGGGTGGGTGGGGGGGGGGGGTGAGGGTGAGGGGCGGTATCAGCATTCTCATTTTAGGTGGGAATACTTTTGGATACGAACACAAATTGGGGTGGAAAATGCGCGCAAATCGCGCGAAAACGATTTAGGGGGAAATGCGCGTGGATCGCGTGTAAATGGTGGCTTTTATTTCTAAAATTGCTTGAAATTAGCATAATTTGTTCTGAATTATACATTTCTATTGCTGTGCGCATATTATCAGGAATAACGTTTGGGGATGATTGCATAGGCCATCCCCCATGGTCAAATATGGGGGATATATCGCCCCCCCCCCCCCCCCCCCAGAATTTACGCCTATGTTTACTACAAAGTCACCATATTTCTGCATTTCTGCATTTTCAATTCCCATCCCATGAC
>CM069449.1:69899505-70029664 GCA_035610835.1 Ophiura sarsii | reverse complement strand
GTAGAGGCAAATACCAATACAATTAATTGAATACAAACACCCAAACACACATATCAAGAAACGTCTGTAGACAAATAAATGGTCTTGTAAAGTGTGAATGTAGGTGTCATCTCTTTAATAATGGCAATATCAGCTACATTAAAAATGAAACGGCGCGAAGGATTCTCTTTAATGCCCTCGTTTCATGCTTTGCCTATGTCATTAAAACGTCACTGACAATTATTAAAGTTACATAAATTCTTATAAAATGGTATCTAATAAGGAGGACTTTAAATATTAATATCTCTGGCTTGTCTCTGGCAACCCCCATTGGTAAACATTGAACCTGCAGGCTGGGCTTAGGGATTTCTGAGATGCTTTGTCAGCTACAGAATCTGCAGCCGTTTTACCGCCACGCTTCACTGATTTCACCATCAATATCAAAGTCAGATCCAAACTGAACAATAGTCATTAACCTTGAATCGTACTTTGAATGCCTCGAAACTGACATTGATAAATGAACTTTTGTAACGTGGGCTACGTCCAATATAATGTAATTAAATTGTCTATATTATCTCATACCCACAACTGGATAATTGCGCTTTAATTGGTCTTTGTGTGGTCAATTCGTGATGTGACAGTAATTTATTTGGTTCAAGCAATAATCACACTTGGACTTTTTGTACTTATTAATTAATTAATTTATTTAATTATTTATTTACTTATTTATTTATTTAGTTATATTTTGTCATTCATTTTTTATTCAGTCTTTAATCAGTAAATCAATCAATTACTTAATCAATAACTAATCTAAAATATTAATTCAATTACTCAAACAATTATTACGATTATCGATCAATCTTATATGATCAAATCATTTATTAATATAATGAATGAAAGTTCATATGTGTTGGTGGTAAATAATTTGAAGTTTAACTTTCGAGCTCAACACTAGAAATAATTACCTGGAATTTTCAGGTGTTTACACCTTTCATCAGCAGACAAATAACTCGACTTGCCCTTTTGGAGTCTATGACCACGAGTCTATGACCCGATTCTGACGTCACACCTCCGAAACGTCAAGTCGAGTCAAATAATAGTCTGCTGATGAAAGGTGTAGAAACACCTGAACATTCCAGGTAAAATGTATTTCTTGTGTTGAGATCGAAAGTTAAACTTCAAATTATGTATTAAAATATTAATTAATTAATGAAACAATAGTTTTTTGCGTCATTAATTTATTAATTTATATATAAAAAAGTTATTTTTCTTTGTAGGCCTACATTATTATAAAGAAGTTTAACCAGCCGGCTGTTAGTATCCATCCATGGTTATACACTTTTAACCATGGAAAAGAACAAGACTAATTTAACAGGGTCAAGTTGTCTAAGGATGTCATCAAAAATACACATACTGTAAACAATTTGAATCAAATTTAGTGGTCAACATTATTTGACCCTTTTAGGTTGTGTGCGTAATTGACCCGTTATTTTAAGAGTGTGTGTGTTTTACAACTTGCATATTACAATCTACTAGGTTTAATTTTGCTTGTTTGTTTTCTCGCTTGTTTCTTTATTTCTGTTTAACTATATCATAACACATTATATGTAACGGGTGGCATGGGCATCACCCAGTCACATCTCCCCAGTCGTCTCAAGCCCCACACTGCAAAAACACCGGTGTTAAAAATAACACCGTTCGGTGTTCTGAGAGGTCCACACCAATTAGTGTTATTTTAACACTATCTTGGTGTTACATTAACACTTACAGTGTTATTTTTCACACTTGCAGTTGTTAAAATGACACTACATGGTGTTGATATAACACCAAAAAAAAGTTATTTTTTTTTGGTGTGGACCTCTCACAACACCAATGGTGTTATTTTTAACACCAGTGTTTTTGCAGTGCACCCCATTTCCCCCCAATCAATCTAAAATGTTATATTTAATGTCAAAATTAAGCTTCAAATTGGACTGATATGTCTAACTCAGATCAAATTAAATTTGATCTGGTTAGGGTTAGGGTTAGCTTAAAAGCTACTTTCAGACAATTTGTATAACTTTATAAAGGCCCACAGTTTTTTACACGCACAATTTGTGCCCCCCCCCCCCCCCCCCCCAACCACCTAAGATTTCTTTCTTGCATCCCCCACCCACCCCAACACTAATTTGATGCTGGTGCCGTCACTGAATAAGTTTAATTTCACCCAACAAAAGGAAGTATACCACTTTGTTTATGTCATTTTGAGTAACATTCCATTTGTGTTGACCAAACAGGCTAGATACACATTTAGATGGATCTTTTAGGCATAATTTAATACCAAATTTGCCCCTAACAACAAAGATAAACCATGATTAGCCCCATTTAAAGAAAGAATTCCTATTTTCAAAAGTCTAATTTCCAATACACAGCACCAGAAGAAAGGACCAATTGGGGTCGGGGTGTGGGGTGTGTATAGCCAGGATTGATAGGGCTATCGATCGCACTGTGCAAATGCGTTGGGTCGTACAACATTGTGTGTGTTAACAATTGGTCCTTTTTTCTCGTGCTGTGTATTGGAAATGAGGGACATTAAGTGGTGTTGAAAAGTTTAAATGTTTAAAAATTTACCTCAGAATTCAAGATGAACATTAAAAATCGCCATATTGTTGTTTCTTTTAACAAAAAACACAGCGAAACTAGATTAAAACAATATCATCGCTATTTATTGAAAAACGCCCTCTATGCAAATATGGTTCGCGTTATGTATCACGCGTACGCAGGGGGATACTGTCGGACGTAAAATGCTGGTCCCGCGGCGGGACCAGCATTTTTGGAATCGACGTTTTCTTGTACAAAGAGAGCTGATTTTTCTTAATCCTTATAGGTGTAAGTTCATACATGTAATACAATTATAAAAATAAACTAATCTCAGTTTTTATCATAATTGAGGGCGCTGCCTCCAACACATCTCTTAGTGTCCCTTTAAATGGTGCTAATCATGGTTTATCTTTGTTGTTAGGGGGCAAATTTGGTATCTAATTATGCCTATCTAGCCTGTTTGGTCAAAACAAAAATGGAATGTTACTCAAAATGACATAAACAAAGTGGTATACTTTCTTTTGTTGAACCCTTTATATCATTCATCTCGCAAGTATGCAAGTGGTATTGTTTAAGGTGTTTAAACATTTTAAATAGTGGGCCTTCCAAATTATGCAAATGGAAATTAGCCAAAAACCAGCGTATGTTTGAAGCTCTCCAAGTGTTATACCCATGTACCAAGTCACATCATCATAGCTCATCTAACTTTACTTTGCATATTTTATGCATACATAATTAGTCAAAATTAGGAAATTACCTGGTAACTGGAATTGAAAAAACAAAATAAAATAAAAATAAAATTGTTGCCAAAGCTGTTGGTCACCTCATCATAGCTCATCTAACTTTACTTTGCATATTTTGTATGCATACATAATTCGTCATAATTAGGAAATTACCTGGCAACTGGAATTGAAAAAAACAAAGAAAATTAAAATAAAGTTGTTGCTAAAGCTGTTGGTTAATACTTTTGACCTAAAATATCTTGGCACCGAATGTCTTATTGAACTGAAATTCAATGTCAAAAATAAATATTATTTTCAGATAAGGTACAGACATCTTTTACTTACCCCATTCATCGAAAAGACGGAGATGCAGTGTACGTTATGACCCAGGTATGCACAAATTATAACACGTTGGACTCAAGTATTCATATCATTACCATGATTAAAATCGCATGGTTCACTTTATTAAACAAAGACCCAATACATGTGTTGTGATGTCGATTATGTTCCACTTTTAGCCCTTCTCAACAAAATAACTTTCCCCCTCTCACATGTTAGATACACACTTATAGAAAACACCTTCATCTTAAGCTCACCATCATAAGCATCCTTCTTACGATGTGCCAAGTGAAATTCTAGTGAAAAAGGTACTGTAAAACCAGAAATATTTGCATGCATTCAAATTACGCTTATTTCGCGAGGAGCATGCACTTACTTGCGAAAAATTCATGCCGCGAATATTTCCAATCTAGCTTGTAGCAGGGCATTGTAAAGTTACTCCATAGTTCACATTCGCGAAATGTTCACACCATGAATTAGGCCAGTATTGCCGATTCGTGAAATCTTAAACTCGTGAACATTTCTGGTTTTACATACAGTTTGTCATTTTTTTCTTTCTTTGAATATATGTGATAAAGGAAGTTTGTGAAGATATTTTCACACATATACTTATACCTTTATACATGCATGCACCCCTTGCCCCACCCTGTTTCTTATACAAAGCTCTCTGATGACAACAATTTTCATTACACACATATATAGCATGTTTCTACTGAGCCCCCTTTTCCACAAAATTACGGATAAGAGATTAACTTTGCTGAATAGAAACTGATGCTCTCCGTTATTTTCCGGCTAATGACAGGGCAACTTTTCCAAGGAAATATTGTGTTCGAATAGGGATAATACAGGTAACAGTAATCAGAAAACGCGAGTGGAAACTTACACTGTTCTGAACATAAAGGTAAGCCATACCACATGACTGTAATACTGACCCTGTATTATCTTATATCTAGCCCGATCATAAGGATACTCATATCAAGGGTTTGGAGCCACAATGTCTTATCTACAATGGCTGCCAGGTGTAAGTGTAAGGTTGCATTTTATAAGAATGCATCATACCACACTAGAAGAAGTGTAAAGCATATGGCAGCTCTTACACATAACTAGGTATCTAACCAAAAAGACCATTATGTGACGTGATCAAGCAAATAAGTCACATGTCGGCGGTTTTCAAGTTTGATATTTGTCCATCATTTAAAAGTAGGTGAAAATGCTATAGTATGGTCTAAACTCCATTAAAATTGAACTTCTAGTCTTTAAGTTACAAATAATTTACCAATTGAGTAAAACATAAGAATTTGTTACTTCTTTTTACCTATAACTCAAAATCAATATTCCCGACATACGACTCATTCCGCTTGATAGGGTCACATATTTGCAATAGCTGCTCTGAGTAACATTTAGTTTGTATCCATGTTCAGCATGTAAACAAACTCAAATGTAGCAGCAACCTTATCAACTGGCAGCTATTGGAGACACGGCCTTGTGGCAGTAAGCCCTTGATATCTAAACTGCTCAAAAAAAGTTTGGAATATTTTTTAATCACAATTTGTTCAAATATCTCAGGATATGTTCATTCAGTGTAATATATCATTTGAAAGCTGATGTGTTAATCTTAACAATGATACCAAATTTGAAGCAATCCCTTGCTCCAGCACTTGGCTACTTGCTTGTGAATATGGGGCGGTCACAATCTGAATGTGCAGAAATCAACAATATTTTGTGCTCAAAAGAACATCTTTGTCGTTTGCTCAATGAAGTGTTACAAGCATGTGGCTGAGCACTGGGACAAGGGATTGCTCAAATTGGACATCATTGTAAAGATGAACACATCAGCTTTTAAATATATTACACTAAATGAACATATCCCGAGATATTTGAACAAATTGTGATTGAAAAAATATTCCAAACATTTTTGAGCAGTTTATGATTTAAAGACTGATTCTGTGTATAAAATGTTTAAAAAAGCAGATACTCAATAGAAACACACTGTGGACACACCTTACACCATTATTCATGAAAGACACTTTAAATATTTTAAAATTCAATTACAATATTGGCACATTCCGTTTTTTTTGTACAAATGCTATTTTACAAGCGAATAAATTATGCGCTTCATATACAATGCAGATATTTATACAGCTTTTGCACATGCACAACATTTACATATTAAAACTTTTGCACATAAACATCAACATTTTAGACAGAAGTGCTGTAAGCAGTAACAATTAGTCATTTTGCACCCATGAGCCATCAATGTAACAGCGATTTGGACAAGTCTATAAAATTATGTTAACAGGCGACACTTATTTTGATCAAATGGCACCCAAAATATTTAATCAGGATAATGTAACCCCTAAATTAATATCAAATTTATAAATGGCTCCTGGTTTCAACAAAATGGCTATTGGTTTCACCAAATTGTCCTTGAACCAATAGCCACTTTTTCTCAAAAATGTGCTTCTACAATCCTAGAAAAATGTATTGAAACGCTAACTTTTTAACAACGGAAAACTAACACCCCTCTCCCCGTGCAATGTTGAAAAATGTCAATATCTTGAGCAGTAATTTATGGTGTCCCAACATTGATTGATGGGGTGTGGAGAAGGGAAATTGTTGTTAAATATGTCCTCTTCAGTTCTTAACAAAACATCATTTAAAGATCAGAGGGGGGGGGGGGTGAATCTGCACATAATGTTTAAAACGTGTAAACCATTCCAATGACTTTTCCCCCACGATTGTAGGTATGGTTCCGCTCACATCACCACTGGGTGCACTGGAATATTCAGTAGGTATTATTTTATTGGACAATGAGACGATAACCACCCATGCAATTTGTGTTCCTGGAGTAAGTTTACTAGAAAATATTTGAAATGATATGCTCATAATATTCTTTTCACCGAAACATTTTCAAACCCTCTAAACAGTATATAAATCCCTGTGTAGAACCTGTCCATTTCATGATCAAATTCAAGTTAAAGACAATATCAATACCTCATTTTAGAAAGTATTTGAAATAATCAAAATTACTTAATATAATTGTTCTACTCATGCATTCAATTTGTTCTGAATACCCTGCAAAGTGCACATATAACTATAAGGCAACCAAAAAATAAAATAAATGTTCTACAGGCTTGGCTGACAACTTTTATTTTTAAAATTTAAAACAAAAATTACAAAAATTGTTTTGAAATGATGATATTTTTGTTGATTTTTAAAAGTAATTTGGGTGAAAAACGGTTGAAATTCATCGAAATGTTCACTAAAGCTCTCCTGACCGACCGACCAACCAATCCTACCTGAGAGGTTTGTTAGCCCATAGAACGGGGGGTTTTCATCGCCTTATTCCTGATCTTTTATCATTACTGAATAGAGAACACTTGTTATAAGTTTAATATATGATACAAGTCATAATAGAAATTATTTGAAACAATCCTATTTGTTATGATTTTCACTTATATAATATTGAATGGCTTTGAAGGTGATACAAGAATATATTGCACAAGTCAAAGATGAGTGCAATATTTTTATAGCTCGTGCAGTATTTTTATAGCTTGTGCAATATTTTTATAGCTCGTGCAATATACTATTGTATCACTTGAAAATAAGACATTCAATATTATTAACATTATCTATATAACAGACTGTTTTGATAAAAACTAGTAAGGTCGCCCGAACCGACTTTCTCTGTGCATATATACTCACGCGCACATCTTCTGAGCCGCACACAAATGTTGGAGGGCAATATTTTTTGAATATTGGACGCACATCCGGGAACTTGGTGCACAATATTCAATACACACTTTTATTGTACCGTTTGGAAGGCCCATATAAATAATAATTTATGTTATTTTTCAGTATTGAACACCCTGTGCAAATCATATCATCACATGTGTATTTATTGTATATCAATATTGACTGTACCCTTCACGCATCATGGACACTATCATTTCTATACAGCTTCCGCTGTGGGTCTTGTGTTGCTAAAATGGCAGCCTCATGAGCCAAAATGTGAGCTCAAATTGTGCCCATATGATTATGTAAGACCCTTCTAAAAAGCAGTGCTGTGTGTGAAATTGGTGGGAAATGGTATAAGAATAATTGAGGAAAAAAATGATGACATTATCCAAGTCAAAGGAAGAAAATGTGATCTAATTTGGCAAAAATGGAGCCCGGTTGGGCTGTAAAATGTATGTCTTATAAATAGTAACACTGTGTGGCATTATGTGGGTGAAAATCTTAACATATGTGTGGGCACATACATGGTAACAAATGTGAGAACAGAATATATCAAAACAAAATATTCACTCTCTGTCAACAAACAATTAATTAAAGGTGTGTTGAAACAAATTATCCCTTTAACATGTTAGGCTTACCAGCTGCTTCATTTTAAAGATGCAACCAGGGATTAATTAAAGGTTAATAAACGCTAATGTGTTGTTTCAAGAGAAATTTGACAAATCAATCCACATGCGCTGATGTTGATGTGTGAATAATGGTACGACCCTGCAGGGAGAGTGCTATTGCAAACATATCAACATTTGCGCAAGTGCATTGATTTTTCTAATTTTTTGAGAAACAAACATACACATGTATTGACCTTATTCACTATAACAAATAAAAATTCGCAATTTGAGCATAATTTTGATATAATGTAAAAACCAATGAAAACATGTTAACAAGTTAGCTAACACCCGCAGTGAAGATCGCCTGAACTGCAAATTAAAAAAAGTGTGTGGAGGGCACATTGAACAGCGCACACACGGAGTGCATTAGACACTCTGCGTATTTCAGTTTCTTGATTTCTGATTGGTTCAACACTGCTAAGAGTATAAGTTAAGAGTTTAACAGGTTTGCCGTCGGACAAGTTTTAATCTGTCAGATCAAAACTTGTCCAACGGCGAACCCGTTAAACTCTTAGCTTATATTATGAATACCCGTCGTAAAAGCCTATCTCACAACTACTAAGAGTGTATAAATATAATATACTTGTAGTGAATTATCCCAAAAAATTCCCCAAAACACAGGATAATTGAACTCAATTATTGAAATAAAACTGTTGTGTATGATGCACCCTAGTGTTATAAATGAGGCCACATACCTTTAATATGTAACAGGAAGGTTGCTGTGCTTGTCAGGTTCTAGGTCACTGGGTGTGACTGTTTCACATTGAAGTATGTTTCTATTAGAATACAAAGGGTTATTGGTTGTGATGACCTGAATAGAATCACACGATCACTAACCACTAAAATAACTAAGTATTTCTGGGTTATTGGTGGTGATTTTAGTGGCTATCTTGAATAGAATCAGACAGGTATTATTTTAGTGGTGATGACATTCCACGTGCTGAGTTACGCATCTGCGCCATGCACGAAAACCATTTTTGCACCCACGCACGGGAGATGAGGGAGTAGCATGACATTGGATACGCTTGTTTTGCGCATAATTTTGTGAACATCTCTGACATCATCACATTTTGCCGTGTCATCACCACATTTTGCCATGTCACCACCTTTTGGTGCTGAACAGAAACGTGCATTTAGTGGTTGTTGGTGGTGATGGAATAGAAACATGCTTATTATAATACACTTATATTATAGGGTTTAGGCTATATTGAAAAATATTTTGTCTCAAGGCTCTCGCGCCCGTTAGTTAATTGATGCGCGTTAGAAGAATTTTTTTCAGATTTTCATTGATCACATCATTTTAAATACAAAAAGTCACTTTTACAAGGATTTTAAAAATAAAAACCTTTAAAAAAAACCGCATTCCGCATTAGGTTTTGAAACACTGAAGAGCTTTGAGACAAAAGATTTGTTTAATATAGCCTTATAATACAATTAGTAGCAAACAATTATCACTTAACATAATCCGGTTTCAAACACCATAAGGCCGCAAGGCCCTGTTCTATGGGCCCAACTGTTTCATATTTTTATTTTTATTTTTGGAAAATTGTAAAAATTGTAAAACAATTTGAAGAAAAAAAATCATTTTTTGTTGTTCCAAAATTCCAAAATGATTGGAAAAACTAAAACAAACAAACAATGCCCGACTGATTGACCCTACCTGAAAGGTCCAATACGTAGTTCATAGAAAAGGTTGGATTTTATAATCTCCTAATGGTACATGAAACACTTCTCTCTGTCATAAACAGTTGAGCTGTAATCTTAATGACTATGATACAAAATTGTTTAAAAGGGACTATATCTCACTATTGCTCACATTTTCAATTGATCAATTACATTTTATTTTCATCACCATCTAAGATAAAAACACTCGCTGATGAATGATAACTTAATAAATAAATCAGTTTTAACCTTCAACTAGAGTGGTAATCTGATAATACACATTGAGTTTATCACCATCATCACAGTGCATGGAGCACTAGTATTAGGGTGAGTCAGAAATAACAGACACTTTTTTCATAAAAGGGCCACAATAATTTCAGGCCTGCATATTCAAAACCAATGATAGGGTTAAAAATACCACATATTTAGTTTTCATTATAAAAAAAAAGGTTTGAATTTGACCATTATGTTCCATCCATTTTTGTAGAGCCTGCTATTTTATAGTCAAATCCACAGGATGGCTGGCTGAATTAGAGATACCACTATGGCCATAAAAATAATTGTTTGCTTGTGCCCTCAAAAGAGTAGGGTCGATCGTCAGATTTTTTTTTCTTTTCCAAATTATAGGTACCCGAATACCAGAAATAAAGGGAAAAAATAGTGTTAAATACATTTTTTCATTTATAAGTCCAAACCGGGACTTTAGATGATCTGTATGGGGTCACATGTCACATGGGTGTCATTGAAGGTCATACGTGACTTAATTTGAATTTTGTTTAAAAAATATTTTTAAAAAAATTAAAAAAATTGTTTTACACGGTCCGTCGGACGAGGGCAAGCAAACCATTATTTTTTTATGGCTTAAGCATCAGTGAAACGAGTGAGAAACCTCAAAAAGTGGATGAATTTTGAATAAATAATCTTAAAATTACTGAAAATAAATAGAAATGTGGACATTTGAGTGAAAAAAACTTGAAAACAGGCATCTCAGCTGATTTTAGAAAGCGCACTTCATTATCATACATCGAAAAATGGTGTGATAACAAAATAGTCGACTTTTAGAATTCTAAAACCAAATTGATTAATTCCTAGCACTGCCATTGGTTTTAAATATGTATGCCTACAATTTTGGAGACGCCTTTTCCAGAGAAAAAAAATCCCCTTTTTTCTGACTCCCTGTAAGTGTAAGTGAATTCAAGGAAACAACAACAACACTTAAAGACCATGCAAGGCCATCAAGATACTGTTAGTGATACACATTGATGATACACATTGATGATATCACTAATAAAGATACTCTTCAGAAAAAATACATTATTCAGGCGTCAGTAAAGTGATACTGTAAACGTGGACATTTTCGCGCTACATTAATTTTCGCGCTCCAAGCAGCTACCGCGAAAATAAAAACACACAAATATACTTATTTTGTGTATAAGTGCATGTAATGAAATGTCAAATAGCGAATTTAAAAACAAGCCAAATGGCTGAAAATCAGCAAAGCGTGAACATTTCATCGCGTGAAAATTACCACATTTACAGTAATACAAATGCATTGAACTATTTCTGTAAGACCTTTTGAAGAGCTCAGTTGCAAAACATGATAATTGACATTTTCAATGTTATGACTTGACAGAAATGGCTTTAAGTAAAGCCCATAATTAATGTCATGGAAAATAAAAGGTGACATCGTACAAAAAAATGTTACATAAAACCAGGAACAGTCCAGAGACTCTACAGGGTGAGTTAACAAAAACAAGATGACTTCTTTCACCAATTGCAGTTTATTTTGGCTCACCTGTAATTGACTCCATCAGTGTCAACAACATTACATTTTGTATAGTTTTACATAGCAGGTAAGATTGCAATTTGTGTACACATCCACATGTGTATAGTCTATACCTAAACCTTAAATCAGTAAAGTTGAACTCTCCTGCTCTAATCAAGCATTTGGTAAGGAGGCTAACCTGTATGTGCGACTTATCAATGAGGTTTCAAACACTATTCAAATCAAATGAAGAAATCTGCTCTATTATAATAAAACAATATTATATTATACTTCTTTCATAGAATAAATTATAAAAATTATATATTATCTAGACATCAACCCAAACACTGCAGAAATAAATCATTAGTAAACAAATGATGATATATAAAAATAACAAATCAATAAAAAATAAAAATCAAGTCTATAATCTACTACAAAATACATTCATTAAATCCATTCTATGATTGACACTCCAATACCAATTTTCCACACTTTAATGCATACACTTAACTAAAAAAATGCTTCAATATTTATTTTGACTACAGCTGGTGGGATGTGTGGTAACACTGGATTTGAACCTATCCTACAAGCCAAGTGTTGCCAACCCCGCAGGTAGGCCAAATAATTGGGCTACTTTTTGGGGTGGGGGGGGGGGGGGGGGGGGAGGTGCAGAGCATTTGTGTGTAAAAAAACGATTAAGGATAATCCCTTAAAATTTAAATAGCATAATGCTATAAAGGCATGGAATCAAGGTTCAATCTGATATAGCCTATCTTTCAATTGGAGTGACACATGGTCTTAATTGGTGTGCACAGTAGTATAATTGTTGCGTCTGTAAAAAATATTTTTTTCACTGTATCTAAATTATACCAAAATAAAAGATTTTTTGCATGAATTATTTCCATTTAAATCTAACATAAAATTTCAACTTGAATATTTCTTGATTGTCTGTTCTCTAGAAGAAAACATTTTCACACAAACAGCTCAGTCATGTAAGTAACAATCCCTTTGAAGCGTGATGAAATAATTACTTAACTTCGCCAAGTATTCAATTTTGCTAGGTAAGATTAATTTCACTACACACTCATGTTTGTACACATAAGTTAAACAATTTTGTTTAATAAAAGTAAATCCAGCAATGAAATAATATTCCATGTACCTAAAGTTTATGACATACTTCCCAATCGCTCGGAGCGATTTGCCGCTTACGCTCCTTATAAAGAGTGCTATTTACCAAATAAGGAGCGTCAGCGGCAAATCGCTCCGAGCGATTGGGTAGTATGTCATGGCCTTTACAGGTGTGATTATATCAATTTGAAATGTTTTATTAACACTTTCCAGGCGGCAGGCGTCTGCAGACGACATTCCAAAATTTTACAAAATGTTTCAAAAATGTCAAAATATTTAAATGTCATTACCATATTTAGAATCACCTTGAGAAGTGCATTAAAATAAGTACAAACATACCTAGCATTGGATCTAGACCTTGGAAGTTGGGAAAGGTTTCTAAAAAATGTGTTACGTATATGGTTAAACCAATAGCCGCTTAAAAAGGGTCAAGTACCCATATCCATTAAATTAAAAAATTCACAGATATGACTCTGCATGTAGGAGGTCATAGATCACAGAAGGTGTAGCAACAATGAGCTTTCCTACCAGTTTAAGGAGTTGTTAAATTAGTCACAGAACCAAATAAAGTCAGTCACCTAGATAGTGCAGATCCATCCATGCATAACCCTATGCATAATATGAGATCAGGCAATGACCTTGTTGTTGCTATACTATCCATACATGTGTGCAGTTGCCAGGACCAAAATATTGCTTTAGTTATGACGATTGTCTATTTTTTCCCCTTTGGACCATAATTTGAGGCCTGATATGCGACTGATCCCGCTATTTGTTTAAGACCCCCTAATTTAGCATTTTCAGCATAGCATTTTGAACTAGAACTAGCCTTGAAGATATGGATCAATGAATTAATATGGATTCAATTCAAAACAACAAATTTTCAAAAGGATTAGTTATTCAAGTTTATATTAATCAATCAATTATAACATGTGATACATAATTTTATCACTTTCTTTTGAAACATTAAAATTTTTAAATTGAATCTTTTGGTTCGTCAAACACAAACATTTTTTTCACAACTACTCTTAAACATCTCAAATATTGAAATCTGTGTGAACATATTCTATGTTTTGAAAGCAGAATATGATCATTGTAAGCTTGGTTTTATTTGTTGTTGTCTTTAAACTTTGTATTTAAGTTTAATTCAAGTTGTACACAGGACACAAAATCATTTCATTTGCAGTTGTTTAACTGTGCATGTGTAGCTGGTTTATAAACAAGAAACCCTATTCACAATTCCAAGAGTTTTGATCACATAAACAGTGCACGGATGTGTTTTGTACAAAGAATAATACAATTGCATATTTCAGACGTTACTCTATTGTAATTGTTCCAAGAAATCCAATTACTTCTTTAAAAAAATTCTCTCTTTTTGACGCATATGACAGGTCTGACAATAAGTGATATATTACGCTTTTCACCAAGTGTTGATTAGAATATAAACAAAGTCCAGATACATAATTACCCATCATTAATTTAATTCTTAGTATTTACACCGCCATATGACTGTTTGCTTATAAATTACAGTAGTGTGTCTTTCATAGAGTGTTGATTAGGATAAAGAGTGCTAAGTAATAGGCAAAAGGGTAATACATTAAATTCTCCACCATTTACGATACAAAGTGCCATTTGTGGTTGATCTTGTGCTAGTTCAATGTGGATCTCTAAGGTTGAAATGGCATTTTCTTTCACTGCACAAGTTGTCAGGCAGATGTGGGTCATAATAATTACCTGTAACAACATAATGCAAATGCAATAAACAGACAGGGACTTATGTAAATGTGATGCGATCATGCCAAATGAGTCTGAAGTCAAAACATTTCAAATGTTTAGTATTCTACTTGATAACATTATACTCCCTGTCAGAGTGCCTTGGACATAATTCCATCAAATCATGCGTACGTTCGAGTTGCGTACGTATGTGCGCATTGCAATGCGTGTGCGATTGTCGTAATCACGGAAGTGCGTACCGGTCCCTTTAAACAAATAATCGCGCATCCTAATTGATCAATTGTGAAATCATCACACACCCTGATTGACGGCGCGTGACTTTATTCGCGCCTGTCAAGCATTTTGAAGCCGCGCCCCGCAAACAACAACAGAATAAGCTCGCGTAAAATAATGCGTATTAGGCATTTCAGAGATAAGAGCATTAGAAGGGCTTTCAAAACAGTGGAAAACAAAAGAAATTATATCCTTTGTTTGGTTATATCTCAACGTCAATATTTGCACTTTCCGACTCAGTTTGCTTGATCATAATTATCATATATGAAATTTAAAAATAAATATCAACATTTCCCATCATACCGTACATCTTAATCATATTGTTACAAATCTGGAAATCACTAACTGGCACAATGTACTGTAAAATAGAAGTTTTCGTGCTACAATTGTTTTCACGCTTTTCACGTTCGAAGCACTGCAAAAATTATAACACATAAATCAATATCTTTTGCGTATAGGTCTATGTGATGAAGGTACAAATCGTGGATTAAAAAACACGCGGCAAAGCACGAGAAAAATAATTGCGAGAAAATTACCATTTTTACAGTATTGGTATACCAAGAATTGTTTGTCTTTATATATGGGTGTAGCTGTATACATCCTGTTTAGCATGAACAGATTATACTTCTCATTAACACAAGTCAACTGTTTTTATTTATTTAAGTAAATGCAATCTATAATCAGTTCAATAGTTTCTTGATTATTAAAAGAAATGCCCATGCATCATCTGCCACTGGTGCGTAACCACAACAGCCACAGGTACCTGATGAGTAATGTTTTGGAATGTCATCACATTAAGCATTATGTGTTTCACATTCAGATGAATGCGAGTTTGACGCTTGTATCAAGAAATTGTTGAACTGATTAATATATAATCATTACAAGCTGTTTGATCATTAAAACTCATACGAGTATATTCAATAATTGGAAAAACTCAATTTGTTCCAACAAATTTGTTATGTTGGTGGTACTTAACTGGTACTTATAGTACCCATACAGGTACTGGACATACATACTGGCAGCAGCTTAGAGTATGATGGGCATACAAAAACGCTTGTGCAGGGAATGGGAAAGGCCTACACATATTAATGTTTTTTGCCTTTGGAAAACAAAACAAAAACAATTAACATGACTTGAGAATACTCAATACTACCCTACATTTATAAATTTAATTCCATCAAAAACAATGCAAGTCCAGATTGACAGTCTTAAATTCTTAAAGCCCATCATTTTATGAAGCCAGCGTATTTTTAACATAGCTCTTCAAGGTAACAATATTACAATGCAAGGTCTATAACATTATACTATTCCAATCAGCTTGGGGTTTTAAAACAGGTATTGTAAAACCAATTAATTTTTGCAAGGGATTTAATTTCGTGAATTTCGCGGGGTTTGTAGATTCGGAAAGTTAAATACTTGCGAAACTGAAAATTTGCATTGAAAGTAACAGGAAAACTTCAAGATTCGCAAAATTAAATGCCTGCTAAAATAGCAGTAATTCTAATAAATTCGCGAAAATAAACTATCTGCGAAATTATAGTGTTTTACAGTATTTACTTACTCACTTAAATGCTGCAGGTGATACCTTCTATAACCTGCTCAATCAAATTTGAGGGGTCAGGGTCAGAAATCTGTCAAGGTTGCGAGGATACATAGATTCTTGCTAAGGATTTTGCAAGAATCTATGGATTTTTCTCCATTCAAATAGTGTGTTAGACAGAATTTCTACAAGAATCAACTTGGATTCTCGCAACTTTATCAGCTGGAATTCTTTGCGAGAATGGATTCATAGTATTTATTCTCCTTGATTTTTCTGAACCTAGGGATCCAATTGACCAAAATTCTACAATCTTTTTGGATTCACAGCCCCTTAGAGACTACAGATAGATGAATTATAGAGCTTTATCTAGATTCCATACCAAACTAAAGCTATGAAACAAAAGCTTCCAGAAAACACTATCGATGCAATTGTGTACAGTCACATCAAAAGGATACATTTGTCTGGACCATCTTGTACTACTAAATTGTGATGGACAATGCTAGAACATTTCTAGATGTGATAAAGAAATAATGTTGTTATTCTAACACAGATTGTGTGGTACAAATTCAGGTAATAGAAGCCGACAAGTGCATCATTTTGATGTTACTGGACACAATTGTAAAAAAATAACATATTCCAGGCACCTTTTCAATCGAGTGATATCCAAAAACACCCTAAAATGCTATCCTTTTAAAGACAAACATTTCTTCCCATAAAATCATTTACATTTAAGAGTCTTAATCAGCATTTAACCCTTTGCTCACAAGGTTTCATAGAAATGCATTTTTTTGCTTCAAGAACTATAAATATCAATATTTGTTATAATTACAATATTCATTTTTTGCTATCATTTTTATAAATACTCAATTTGTTGCCATTATAATTATAAAATTTGCATATAAAAATAATATCTATTCCAGGTGCGTAAATACTGCGTCAGCATCCTCTTGAAAACCGCCATACAAAACCTGCATGATGTGTTGAACAACCACCATAGAGGCCGCTTTACACTCCTTACCGACCAGTGAGAAGTTAAGGAAACCATGAGGGAGCTTGTCGATGACCTCTAGCGATACGGGTTTGTTCAGTGCGCGGAGTCGCTTAGCAAAGGTGATCGAATCGTCAAGGAGTGGATCCAAGGCACATGCCTGCAAGAAAAAAGAAAAAAATAGTTATAGCTGTAAGAATATATTGGATACTGACAGGGGAGTGTAGTGCGCTTATTAATGTGTTTTATTATTATCATTAAATAGCAAGGCATATTATTGTACTGTGTACGTCCATGTCTAGGGACCTAAAATACAAGGAACTCTAGATAGATTTCATTGGGAAATTAGCCCATGATGAATGTTTACATACATAATAAACAACATATATAAGGCGCCTTTCCAGAAAGATAAAAGCACTATGAAAACTAGTAATAAACAAAAACAAAAGAACAATGCAAACAGAGTCAATATGATGGATAGAAATGCGACTTCAAAAACTTCTTGAAACTAGGCAGTAAATGCTTCCCTGATGCTTTTGTTGTTACTCATGGGACACTTTTTTGACACACCCTGTATTGCTGAATGAAGAAGCCAAGATGGTTTCCTATAAGCAATGCCCATCTTCAACAAGCAACTCTTTAAAAGGGTTTCTGTTTTCCTGACAAATTCATAAAGCACAGTTCAAAGAATACTTAATAAAAAAAATTAGAATGAGCAGATCACACCTCTAGGAATCACAAACAGAATTGTGTGAATAACATTATGACCACAGTTCTAGGGTTGATAAATGTGATGCGATCTGTGAAAACCCGTCGGATGTCGCAAAATGTGAAATAGGGATTATGGGTAAAATGTTAAAAATAAAAAAATAAAAAAATAAATTTTTTAAATTTTTTTTTTTAAGATTTTGTTTAGAAAATTAATTTCTAATACTTTGTGTCATCACCTTCTATGAAATTTCACCTTCAAAAACTTACTTAAGTCACTTTTCTAATTGGCGTTATAATGTTATTCTATTGAACTATGTATCTTTGATGGCCTGTTTTCATGATTTTTTGTTTTGAAGCTTTTTATGACATCACAATCATCATTCACTCATAACTTTTTTTGTAGTGATCGTAGAAAAATGGTCAAAACAGTTCTGTAATCAGCACAGATTCAGCTTTCTTATATATGATATAAATATCTCCAATATGAAAAATCCCGACATGTGGCGGGTTTTCACAGATCGCATCACAAATGAGCAATATTGCCAAGAAAATTGCGCAACAGATCATTATATGCTCTAAGAATCAAGAACAGAAACTGTCAACAATTAGTATTGCATAACAATTTAAAGAGACCATAATGAATGCTAAACTATCAAAATTACAGAAAAACAATCAGAAAGATCAGATGCAAGCTATTATAAGAAAAAGCATAGAGTCAATTTCTGGAAGTTGTTTTTGTAAGCTACAGGAGAATAATGATCTAAATTGATCAAGAATTCACACTTGAAATAACATGAATTCAGGAGGTTCCTGGGAAATGTTGGTATTTGGAGGGACAATTTGTTTTTCCTTATTAAGAAATAAACTGCGCCAATAAAGTATCTAAACACTTACAAATGGTCAGATTTATCGGGACCTGAAAAAGTATGCAAAACAATAATTAATTAATTCGATTCACAGTTACCTTCTGCGCCATTTGTAAGTGTTTAGATACTTTATTGGTGCAGTTTACATACCCAATGGAGGGAAATCTTGCTTTCTTTCTGGGAAGTTTTATTTGCTTCTTGGGGGAAATCAATTCAGCCCTGTTCAAGTGCTCCAATCAAAATAGAGAATCATACATATCTTTTTTGTGTTTCCAACCAATTTTAGGTATCAAAACATGGCAAAATACAACGACATCGTTTTAATTAATTGAAGACTTACACATATTATGTTATGGCTTGACATGTACAGGGTGTATCATATAACATACTAAAATGTAGACATGTCTTGGTATCCCACAGTCAAATTCAAGTTATGTAACCCGCAAACTGACCAAAATAATCATTTTGTTTGTTTTTATGACACGACTTTTACATTTTTACATTGGTTTGCAAATGCATAGGTCTCTTTCACGAAACAACATTGGCAATTCAGTTATTTAGATATGGCAGACAAAGATCATGGTTTTTGGAACACTTCAAAAGTTGGAAAATAGCATAACTTACAAAATATTTTAAAAACCATAATAATGTTGTATAGATCTGAGCTAGTTAGCCACACTGTAGAAAGTTTAACACTAAAGTGAATGTGCACTTTTACAAACTACATTTTATCAAATTATTTCTTGTCAACTTGAAGCAAATTACTCATATTTGACTTAGAGATGCTCAACATGTCTCTAAAAATAATACTGTAAACGTGGAAATGTCCTCGCTACATTAATTTTCACGCTTTTTGCGCTCCAAGCAGCTACCGTGAAAATAAAAACACACAAATTTATTTTATTTATAAGTTGATGTAATGAACTTTCAAATTACAAATTTAAAAACGAGCGAAATTGCTGAAAATCAGCAAAGCGCCAACATTTAATTGCGCCAAAATTAAGGTTCTACGCAAAAAGTGTTCCTTGTTTTATGATACACCCTGTATATCAGAAAATAAATTATTCACAAAAAGACAGTAGAGTGATCAATATAAAAACCCTAGACTTCACTATGATGTTGCCATGTGAACTTATTTTAAGCTCCTCTAATATTACGTAGAATATCTTGACATCCCATAACTTTTAATGAAATTCCTTTTTTAGCAACTCCATCTTTGATAGGTGAGTTATTGACAGCTCCCATAGAGAGCACTGATGCCTGAATCTTGAATGATAAATGGTCAGTCTCAAAATAATTATTTTCCAATTTTAAACAGAGGAAGCAGCATTATTGTTCTTTGCATTTCCAGGGGTGCAAAAAGTTATTTCTTCCTCAGGAGTATGGTTCTAAGAATCAAGATTTCCTCAAACAAACTATGATGACTCCCAGGAGGGTACATCATTGGAAACTGGGTGTTGTCATTTTGCGTTCAACCTATTCAGTGGAGTTATCAGGATTTCTGGAAACTGGGTGTTGTCATTTTGCGTTCAACCTATTCAGTGGAGTTATCAGGATTTCTCCGGTAGAGGGGAGGGGGCATGTTTTCCAATTACCCGAATGACTTCACGCCTTTTTCGAGATTATTTGTTTGCAGAAAACATGCGATATTTATTCACTACTTACATGAATTTAACCACAATTAGGTTACATTTGGCTTTGAATAAGCTTTGAAATGATATCCTTGAAACATGCGCGCGTAGCCTAGAAAAAAATACTATTTATTGGTGTCGATTCAACCGATTGCTCCTTAAAATTGGATAGAAAAGAGAAAATGCCTTCATGGACCCCGGCCCCTGTAGAAACGCCATTAACCTGATTCATTGGCAAGTTCATTTTAGGTTTTTCGATAACATCTCAGGATCGAGGTGTACATTTTTGTTTTTAACTTTAAACATTATTGCATTATAAGGGTTTCATTATCAATGTCTTTCTTTTTTGTCCATTTTAGCGAAATATTATATCCTCAAATCTGAGATGTTCGTCAGCAGCGGTCCTTTCAGTCATCTTTTCCTCTTTCTCTTTTCTCTTCCCTCCTTTTTTTTTCTTCTTTCCTTCCTGATTTTTCCTTTTAGTTATTTTAGGCACTGGCATGATTTCCTCAATTTTAACTCTTGCTTCGCTCCCCGCTCCCGCACTTTTTGCATCCCTGTCAGCATTTCATCCTATTTAAAAAAAACTATTTGTAGTGAGTCAACTTATCTTTAAAGGTATATTCAGTGATTTCGAGGCAAACTACTTTTTTCTAGATTTTGCTTAAAATTTCCTGTAAAACAATTAAATACTCATGAAGAAATTGCCATTTTTTAAAAATGTTGAATTTTGACTGTATAATTTCTCATTTTCATAAATATGACACTGTTAATTAAGGAAAGTAGTGCAAACTATTCCCTTGTTTTCCCATAAAATTGAATACTTACTATGATATGCACGGGTGGCAATCCTTTCAAAAGTTCATCATCTGCAATTAAAGGCGACATATATGAATTCTTCATGATTGGGACTTCCCTAAATTTTCTGATAGGCGACTGCACATACGAAGGAGACTGTATACCCTCATCCCTGACCTTTGACCCTTTCTCTGTAGAGGTCAAATCAAGGTGAAGATTCTCTTTGAGTAACGGTTTCTTGTGGTTATGTTCTGGACTATCAAGGGGTATTTCTGTTTGCGAACTCGGTGAATTGTTCCCACTATCCTCATCCTTAAGACTTTCCATTGCAAACGCCGACAGTTGCTGGTTTGAATTCAGGTGAGGGGATGAAGATCGGGGTATATCACACGGGTCAACTACGGCTATTGTTTCACCGTTCTTCACCGAACCATTAAGGCCAACATGATTTCCTATTGCACTGGAGGTGGACGAAGAGAGTAGCCCTTGTTCAGACGCTAACTCCACATCGTCCAGTTCTAATTTAGACATGTCCACTGACTCCATTATCGGTGAGTCTGTCGGTGACGGTGATACTGCATTACCACTTAGTAAGCTACCATTAGTGGAGAGATGTTCAGACCCTGTGTGATTTGATGCACTGTCGTCCCACTCCAGGGGCAGTGCATTGTGGGAGTTCTCATTCATGTCATCGTACTCGTCCTCGTCTTCTTCAGAGTTAACTTCCTCATCCTCCGAGTCATGACACTGTGAAGGCTTAGGTTGGGTCCTGTGTAGTTTATCATTAGCTCTTTGGACTATAGCTTGGGCTAGTTCATCTGAAATCACCTGAGAAGATAGTAAAGGAAATAGATATGATGAAAAGAAGAAATCCAATATAGCTACACATTTGTATTTAGTCAATTTTTAACATAAAGTACTGCAACTAACAATGGGAAGTTGGATATAAATATAGCATACATTGCTTAAAATGTGTTTGTTTGTTTCATCCTTTCCTAACCGATTATCCCAATCAGTGTCACAAAATATTACTTGGTCACACATATGTGCAATTTTATATCACATGTCCACTGCAGGTGGCATGACTTGAAAAAATGTTTTTTCCCGGCAAGCGATTCCAAATTTCCCTCCAAAATGGAATGCATTTCTTAATTAAAGAGTAACATTTCCCTCCAAATGCCAACATTTCCCTCCAAATGCTCAAGTTTCCCTGCAAGGAGCTTTCCGTATTGCCTATTTTTTCAGCCTGTGGCAGGTAAGATGTCTGCAAACTAAGCTTCTTAAAAAAATTCAATTGAAAATGTTGAGCTTTGAGCGTGTTTTAGGATTTAGATTAATAACTGCAGGAGCTCATACCTCTACATTACATCTACAATACCAATAAATGGCAGTCGGCCTTATGAGCACATTATTATGAAACGATGACAGTACGGGTCAAATTATATATGATTGCTACAGCAGTTATGAATTGGCCCTTTCATGTTCTGATGCAATTGTTATATTCTGATACAAATTGATATAAAAAGAAAAAAGTGTCATAACTATTTTATTGTTTGTATTTTTTCTTTCAATTTTAAAAATTATATATGTGATGCGATCTGTGAAAACCTGCCACATGGTGGGATTTTTCGTATTTGAGATATTAATATCATAAGAAAGCTGAAACTGTGCTGATTACAAAACTGTTTCTATCATTTTTCTACGATCACTACAAAAAATGTATGAGCGAATGAAGATTGTGATGTCATAAAAAGGTTAAAAACAAGAAATCATGAAAACAGGCCAAAAAAGATACATAGTTCAATAGAATAACATTATAAGGTTAATAGAAAAGTGACTTAAATAAGTTTTTGAAGGTGAAATTTCATATGAGATGATGACACAAAGTATTGGAAATTAATATTCTAAAAGAATCTTTAAAAAATTAAAATTAAAAAAACACATTTTACCCATAATCCCTAGTTCACATTTTGCAACATCTGACAGGTTTTCACAGATCGCATCACATATTTCATGGTGAAAATGTTGCAAAATCTACAGACAATTATTATTTTCTTCTTCTGAACAATATATACATCAGCCAGGATCCGAGATGGTCTTTCTTAAACCAGATCTCATACACTCAGGAAATTGTGTTGGAAATAACAATTTTGGGTCATTCCATATCACTTCATTGAGGGTCTTTAAATTTAACCAAAGGATTCCCTTATACTTTTTATAGAGAAACCAAAAATATCAAATTTCAAGTCTGTGTATTATTCAGTTTTCTCGCTATAGCCCTACAAATTTATGTAAGGCCAAAAAAAAAAGGTGTTTGTTTGTCCATAGAGGGTCCTCAAAAGGTAGGGTCGGTAGGTCGGATTTTTCTTTTTTTTAAATATTTTTTAATACGGATATTGTATTTGGGAATATAAATTCGGCATGAATACTGTGAATTAAAGTCCAAACACACACCAAAACACCTCACTTTTCATAAGCTTGCAACATTGTTGCTTTACTCTTCACACTGCTGATTTTGATCTCTTTCTCCTGCTGGGGATGGGGCAGATTGTCAATTTAAAGTTCCAATATTGTCGCATTGGTTGCAACACTACAAACTCGATCAAAAATTATTTTTGTACTGAGTTTGCAATGCGCAGATACCGTAGGACGCTGCCATTGTGATTGAATGTTGCACAAAGTGAAATAACGTTGTGTTGAAGTTTTGCTAGAAATATATACGTGAAAGTATTGCTAAACCTATTTTCCCCGCACTAACTACCCCAAAGATTGTTTTATACTATGTTGAAATTAATATTCATGCCGTTGAGCAACATTTTGGGAACAAATATTAACTGTAACTAGATTTTTCATATTTTCTCACACTGCGTTTTTAGTATAAAAATGACATCACTTGCACGTGCGATCACTGATTTTCATTTAGTCCTTTTAATAGTCCCGCGGGTGCCAAGTTCATGCATTAAACATCGTGTGTACACGGGATTGCGCATTGGGGATGGTGTTGCAAATACCAGAATGACGATATCATACGAAATAAGGAATAAAAACAGTCCGTTTGGCCATTCAAATTGCTCAAAAAGTTGTTTTAAAAAATTATCGAAAATAAAAAGTAATACGGTCAGCACCTAGGTACACGGTCGGTCGGACGTGGACAAACAAACAACTTTTTTTTGTTGGCCTAAGGCATCACATTGTATAACTTAATGTGACATTTTAAAAAGAAACTAACGTTGCAGTCTTATATTTTCTTTAAAATTTTAAATCAACACTCAAAATTTGTTGTACTAATTATTTATTGTTATTGTTACGTTTAGCTCAAAAAATTGGATACCCACCCAAACTTGTCTGTAGCAAGAACCGAATAACGAACAGACCTTAGACTGAACATTTTCCCATTTCCCTGGAACTGTTACAAGGAAACCGAATAACACATACCTGAAACTTAATATTTTTCCATTTCTCGATAAGGGCAACCTTTGGTTAAAATGTAAAGAAAAGCACTAAGGGTCGTCCATAATTTTCGCCATTTACAAATACGTACAAAGCATACGTAATAGGGAGAGGGGGTAAAAATATACCCTAAGCGTACATAACTTAAATGGCGATCTTGTGAGGCGGGAATTTTTTATCAAGCCATGAAATTTGCGCCATTTATTGCGTACGTAACTCGAGGGGGAGGGGGGTAAAAAGTTGCGTCCGCTGTACGCATGTGAAAATGGCGATAGTTTTGGACGACTCCTAAGCGGTAAGTGCTGAAATTGTTCTGAAAATTTGGTGAAATGACACCGAATGACCCTTGTTTTACCTCTTCAGCCACACCAGCATAAGCTGATAGACACCTGATGAGAATACCAATAGGCAGCAGTGGGTCAAATAAGCACATCATACGAGACGGTGACGGTATATAATGGACACGAAATGGCGTGTAGATAGGTACTACACCATCGGGTGGGCGAATACCATAGGATGTCGCCCGCATGGCTATGGCTGTTGCTAGGTTACCACCTGCGCTGTCACCAACAATGCAGATACGTTCTCCCGTTGAACCTGTGAATTGATATGGTATTTATTTATTCATATCACGGCAACTATAGTCAGTCGGAGTATTTGTCTCTATTGGCACTCCGCCTACCACACACAATTTGCATAATTGTTTTGATTTTCTCATGATATCATTCTGGAATTATTACAATTAAACTTCAATTCTACAATCATTATTCATTTTAACCAATGTAAAAGTTGGAGAAAAAAACAGCCAATTTTCCAGCCTCATACGTTCCATTTTAACTAAATGATATGCATTTTAAACTATCAAAACTTGATGCAAGCATGGGACACAAAGTGCCTGATTTCCTTTGACATCTTACTTGGGTCATTTTACCTTCGATAAAGATTCTGCTAGAATCGAAACGTTAGGTCCTCTAGACTACTCTTATATTTATTACATTTACTTACACATGCTATTTTTGTGGATAAGCAGTATGCATTTAGCTTTTACATTATATTATACAATATAAGAGATTGAAATAATGTCCAAGAATATTTATTACATGGAAGCTTTCAGGAATTAGATTATTAAATTAGCATGTCTGATTGTATGATGCTTTTTCATTAATTTTTCTTTTGAAAAACAAACAAATACAAAAACTGTCATTTATAGAGTCGGATAGTTTATAAATCATCAGTAACTTTGGGAACAACACAGAGGTTGTAAAAACATAGACTATACACTATTTCTTCTCCTTCTCCTCAGTGTCGCAACTTTACTGATGGGTGATTTATACACACATATGTACCTTCTGTCCTTCTACATGTATGTGTATATACCAGCACATTGTGAGGGTGTGCACATTAATTCACTGTGATCAGTGATTACAGGGTTCTAGCCACCATTTTAGTGCCAGGTAAATTTACTGACGGCGAACGGAGAAAGTGTAGCGAACGAAGTACAGTGGATCATGGCATGGGATCCAGAGGCCTTCTTAATGTCTTTTTAGGTTTTTTAATGCACTTTGAGGGTTCCTGCCACATAATTTCTTGTTTTATGAGGCAGTTTAATGATTTTATCCACAAATCGTTAAAAAAAAATTTTAAAAAGAAGAAAAAAAGAATTCCGGGCCCAGCGCCGGGCGGGCCCGCCCGGCGTAGCTAGAACCCTGTCAGTGAATGATTGATGTCTCTGATTGGTGCAATAAACGATGAATCCATCTTTCTGACCAATCGGCCGGTAGTTCTCAGTTAATTCACTGTGATCAGTGAATGATTGATGCAGGGACGTCACTGTCTTGTGGAAGTGAAATAACAGATTTCTTACCTAAGTAAGGCGCATTCTTAAGAGCCCAAGCATATGCAAAAAAGCACTCTTCAAATGCACGTGGAAACGGTTGTTCTGGGGCTAATGAGTAGTCTATAGAAACAATAGGAACACCTAGATCTCTGGCCCAGGAACGTAAATAAATCTGAAATGAAAAACCAGATCCATGTTTAGGGTATAGCTACACACTGTATACAAGCATATATCTATAGTCCGCATTGTTTCCTTTTAACAACTTGCTGAGATAATCTACCTCACCATGAGGACATGCAGTACACTTTTTGCAAAGTTGATATTGTTAGATATATTATCTTTACATGTCAAAATAAAACCGGTATGTCTTAAATGGCAAGATAAATTATTGGGGCATGTCGTCAAGTAGGATGGCACTGGCACTTATGCGCTTCCACACCACCAATGTACGCAGAAGATTCCTTAATATGTGACCGGCTCACAAAAAACTCAGACAGAGTCATCAGGACAGTATTAGAGATACAGACCAATTAAGTGGCCAAAAATCAATAAGAAACATACGGATTTTCAAGTGAACTATTGACTTTTGAAGTACAAAAGAACAATTAATTGTCAAGTGTGAAAGATCATTTTTTAGCCAACTTTTTGCTGGTTTTGACACAACAGGTCTCACAGTTTGGCAGTATTTTCTTAAATCTTAACTCTATTATCTGTCACCAAATGAACAGATGTAAGCCACTGAGTGGACTGGCTAGAGTGGACCTTTGCCTTTAAGTGACAATCTGCATCACCATCTAATTCTGCCATGCATATTACCTCATGTGATTTAGATGTATGTGCTACAAATCCCCCACCATGGATATGTACAAGAAGTCCCCTGGACATAGGGCTGGGTGGTTTTTCAGGTGCCTTTTCAGCTGTGCCGGAAGTATCGGAGTTACCGGCGTCGTTTAACCAAGCCTGAAAATAGATAATAAAGAGTATAATTGATAAAAAACAATAAAATCTGTATTGGTTGAATGATGTGGGCAGAATCAGCTTTTTCTTTGAGGATTCCACGAAAATTGAAATCATAGCTTCTGCCTAGAGGCTCTTGAAACACCCCTTCAATAAATCAGCTCGCGTGACTTTCACAATTTTAAAAGCAAAATTGGACCGATTCAATGCTTGCCGCAAACATATTAGTAAGACTGGTTTGAAACAGTAAGAGCATGCCTAGCAACCGTTTAAATTAGATTAGATAACACCATTGCAGATTAAATTATCGGGACCTCCCTATATCTACAAAGCATAACGAATCCAGACCAGTGCAACATCTGTTATAATGAGCTTAGGCGACGGGGAAAAAAACCCCTGTTCTACGGGCAAGTTGACCTCTCAGGTTGGGTCTGTTGGTCCGTTTACTTTTCTCTTTTTCTTTCAAAATCACTGTAACTCTTTTTTTAAAGGTAGATGTTCCAATTGCTGGTTTAACTTTGCATGACTTTTTTTAGAAGCACAAGGTCACAACACATTTGCTCATTGAGTAGTACACAAACCGGTTGGTGGTTAACCACCTTTGGCAGTAATTCGCCACATTTTAGCCTATAATATTAATATCCAAATGGAACATTTCTGGCCCCTAAGATTTTACAGACATAATGAGAAAAATATGGGGATTCTTCTGAAGTTCTGATATCAAAATATCTTGAATCAGAATATCTTGATGTGAAAAAAAAATCATAGCCCCAAAAAGTGATCGGAACATACACCTTTAATCTGTCAAATATTTGCTGTTTTATGACAAGCCAAAATCAAAAAATAATGGGTCGGTTGTAATTTGCACATAAATATGATTTCACCAATTTCTAAAAAATGAGCCAGTCTGGCCCGACCCGAAGTAGAACAGGTTATTTTTCATCGCCTATAGTAGAACACATCTTGAAACACAACTTACCTGACCTTCTCGTTCAACAAAGCATATGAGGCGTATCTGGACTGGTGCAGGGCCCGTATGTGCACATGGGGGTACTATAGTGACTGTCTCCCCGCCATCGACAGATTCCAATTCAAAATTATGCGGTTGGATTTGAATCAGTTTGTTGACTGCCACCGAGCCAGCCATTAAATTGCACATTTCCTGAAACAGTATAAAAACAATGGATCAATTATATATTTACATAATTAAGATCGTGCTTCTGAAATGAAAACTGATGATGAATTAAGATTAACTGGTCACTCAATTACATCCTTACCAACCATAGCTGGAACTCGCCATGCGCCGTTTTATTTCTAGAGTCTTTGTAAAACAATTTCTTTGGCAGATTAACAACAAGAGGTTGGAAGATTGTGCTTCTAGTGATTTCATAATCAAAGGTTATAAATAATACACTATTGATTATACCCCATACATCTCCATTAACAAAATGAAGAGACTGGTTAATTAAAATGAAATACAGATAAACTAAAAGCCCATTTATTACAATAAAAACAGGAGCCTTGAGAATGAAGAGTAACAATGAAGCACAAACCCCCTCTTGAATGGTTGACATTTGAAGGACATTTGGCTTATAAAACATGACTGTTTTTTTAAAATATAAATTAAAGTGCTTTTTCATTATGACTTAATTATTACACTGAACTAAGGTGATAAATTCTTGTAAATTAAATTATACGCCTTAGGCAACAGGTTCTATGGCCAAACGGACCTCTCAGGTATGGTTGGTCGGTCTGGCGTTTCTGGGGGGGTTATTTTTCAAAATGTTGGTGAATTTCAACAATTTTAAAATATTAAAAAAATGAAAGTGCTGAATTGTTTTTAGTAAAATAAAAATTGAAAATTAGACAGGGATTTTGGTTGTTACCTTAACCTGACCTTTGCGTCCTACAAAACATTTACCTATGTAAAGTTTTTTTTCCCAAAAGACCAAAGCAAGGAGACCAAGGCACAGAATTAACGGGAATATAAATTGCACACTTTTCCAAAAGAGACATATCCACAGAAAAAACCAAACTTTCGTGTAGGAGAACAAAACAACTTTTTGGCAGCCCTGATAGATGTGAACATGTGTTGTGCATGATAAAGGACGCACCATTAGATTTTCAGGGGGGGGGGGGAGTAGGAAGTTTGTGAAAAGAAAAGATGCCCCCTCTATGCAAGCAAAAACAAAAAATTCCCTCCCTGATGAGTAAAAAAAAAAAAAAACTCTACCCAACCAAACTCAATATGAATGAATATGAATGAATACATTAAAAAAAAACGGCGGCTAAACAAAAAAATTCCCCCAGAACCCATCTTCCTACCCCCCCCCCCCCCCCCCCTTGAAAATCTAATGGTGTATCCCTTATGTAGGAGGAGTGCAATTAGACGTTTTCATTGCACTCGGCATAGTTTCCTTGCTTTACCATTGGTTTGTAACAACTAAGAGTGTATGAATACTCACCGCTATAACATCACCTTCTGTGATCGACCAAAAAGCTTTGCAAAACTCTACATTGGAATGGTTGGTTACGTTAACTACTTGCTTAGCCCTGGCTTCAGGATTGGTTAAATAACGGCTCCTGTATGGACAAATTAGGTCAAATAAGGAAAGGTAATAAACACACACGCCCCCACACAACAAAGAGAAAAGAAAAAGAAAGTCCACACTTATTAGAGTCATAAGTTTGAATCAATTTAGGCTTATAATAACATAACTGATATAGACCTTTGAAGAAATTTGTTAGCTACACTTTGATACCTCATTCGATCCAAAGGACTGAATTGTCCAAGACTGATAACAATTTCCCAAACATAAAACATTTTGCAGTTTCAAATGTCAGAGATGTCATGATTACAAACAACACAAATGCATGCACACCCCCAACGCTATAGAGTCTCTTCTCTGTATACTTGATTCGAAGGCAAGCTGTCTGAATCAAATGTTGGTATCCATGCAAAAGAGCCTGCATAATTAGTGACATTTGGGACTGCATGATTCTCTATAAACCGCTGTAAATCTTGGACAATATATATAGTTATTACAGTCTTTAGTAAAGCAAATGAGGTATCAAAATGTAAATTACAAAATGGTACAACGGTCTTTTTTAAAGGTAGGTGTTTCAATTTCTGGCTCGATTTTCAACTTGATGTTTCCTATTCTACATCCTTAAAATAGTCATATTCAAAAGTTTGAGTTGCATAACTCCAATGTTTCTTATTTTAGAAGCACAAGGTGACATGAAATTTGCCCATTGAGTAGTACACAAACTAGCCGGGTATTTAACCACCTTTGGCTGTAATTCACTTCATTTTGACCATTAACGTATAAATGGAACATATTATCTTGTTTTTACAGAAATAATGAGACAAATATGGGGTTTCTTTTGATATTAAAATATGTTGATGTGAAAAAAAAATCTAAAGTGATCGGAACATACACCTTTAATTATATTATCACTAGATGATCTGATTAAAAGTTACAACATCTCTAATGAATGTGGATTATCATTGTGTTGTGTTTCACATTAATTATATTATTAATATATTAAGGATTTATACCATCATGTACAACTGGGATACATTCCGAAATACACCCCTACCTCATCATTTAAGAGAGAAAAATAGAAAAATAGAAAATCAAAAACACATATAAATGCTGGCCGTTGAAGTAGTCTGCCGATTTAAGACATAAATTTGAGTTTTCACTCCTCTTCATAACAGAGGCCATCTGTATACACGGCTGTTTGATCCCACATAATTTGTCCGTTTTATTCTGAGAACACCGTAACTTGCTGGCCCGATTCTGGTTTTAACTGATTCAAGTACCTGAATATACTGGCCATCTTTTGTAGAAATTTCAGAACATTTGTTGGTGCCGTTTCTGAGAAATAGAGCTTTGAATATTATTATTTACTATAATAGCGCCCTCATCGGCCATATTTCCCATAGAGTTACATGTAAAATGTGTGTAAAGTAGAAAATGCCAATAATTTAAAAATGGCTCGTACAATTTTGTGAAATTTTCGCCGTATACTCGTATTCATTAGCGCTACCTAAATCAGGTCAAATCATAACTGGGCCACTATGCAATCTTTTTTTATTCCATAATTTTAATAATAAATCGGACAGTCAAACAACCGTGTATAAAAATAGAAAGCTCTATTGCCTTCCCATGCATGAAGATATTGACCACACAAAGGTGTTTTTGAGATTTTAAAAAATATTCTGGTTGAAATAAGATTTTATAGATAATTGACAATAACACGCGTCATTCACATATTCCTAATTAAAATAAGGTTTCAATAAACCCCATTAATTAAACCATTTGTTGAATGAGAATTTCCTGCAAAACAATGCCACCACATACAGGTTTTATCATAACATCACTAACCCGTAGTTTAACTTTAAGCAGGCAACATTCATCTTGGCTCAAAGAAGATTTTAAAGACACCACTACAATTGCAATTGCGTTTTTGCAAAATGATGTAAAAATTCTGGTCTCTAATTTGTCTCAGTTCCCATAGTCATTTGTACACGATCATGGCTTCATAACGCGTTTATCGTTGGAGCTCTTAGGTTCTAGTTTTCATCAATGAATAAATTAGTTATCAGTGTTCCTTTTTCTTATTTCTAAAACTTAAGAGCTCGACAAATGCATCGTGTGGAAAAAGCTTTAGTTGGTTAGCGTTCGTGCAATGTATTGTGGGAAGACCTTAAAATCTTCTTTGATCCTGGCTATTCTGTTGTACAAGTCGGTAACAAACAACATGCTCTCTGTTGCCCTAGCAACCATAGCTGTGTTTCTGATATTTAATGGGTCAATTAAACCATTTGCACTATTCATCCTAACCTACCCACTATTTGATTAAGTAATTTAGCAAACAATTGCCTAGTTACAACACATCTCCTATTGAATCTAGATGCGTTATTAAATCTGCCGTATGGCTGACAAGCCAACCATGTTAAAGGGATACGCAGTAGTTTTGAAGAATTATTTTTTATATTTTGTTTCAGAATTCAAGATTATCATTATATTTTGGTCTTTTTGCTGTTGCCACTCACTAAATCTCAAAAGCATCCTTCTGCCCAGCATATTTGTTATCGTGACTGTTTATATATAGCTGGGAAGCGTAATGATTTTGAAACACATTGAAACACATGTGACCTTTGTAGGTTGTATTTCTATTATAAGGAACATTTTGGTATATAATTCACTGTGCTAGGACCGGAAACCCCTAAAATGGACCCATGCTCCCCAGCTTTTAGCTTGAAATTCTTTTATAGCAATAGGAAAGAATATTTAAATTGTTGTTTTGTTGTACACAAAGGGATGATTTTTTTGAATCCTGACAAGTATACAGTTCATACAATACAATTGTAAAATTGTTGGCACATTGTACAAATCCCAGTTTTTATTAAAATTGAGGGAGCAGCCTCCAACACATCACTACATAAGCCTTTAACTTCATAGGCGATAACCTGTGGTTGCAGGCGTAGCCATGGCCGCACAGCAATAATAACAACAATGTTGATATTCTGGCATTGGGAGAATTGTCAAGGGTTGGAAATACTATTCAATTGAAAGAACTAGAATACAATGTTAATTGCTGTTGAAGCAAATGGTCTAGTCTGAGAGCGGCTTGCAAGTTAATTTTCTTTTTCTCTATAAAAAAACCTGAATACAGATTCTTGAGCAACCAGCATTCTTCCCTTTCATAACATGATCCCTGGTTTCTGGGCAAAAGTCCTTTGACACAAATCACTGAGGGTATTAAATGGCATCTAACATTGTTTCGAGGAAGGGGTAGCTGTAGCAATTATATGTTGATGATACAAAATGCTCCGTGGTATTTCCTGAAAAGGAGGGGGCATTTAGTGAATACAGGGTCATGGGGATGTACCTCCAAATAGGGTCCCATTTTCACCTGTCTGGTAAATGAATGACCCCTTTTCATAACCTTTTTTGGTATATTAATGGGTCTAATATGCTTAAAATTTGCCATTTTTCACAGAAATGTTAGCTTAAAGGGACACAAAGTCATGTTGAATTTTTTTAATTTTAATTAATTTGCTTCAGTATTCGAGATGAACATTACAAATTGCCATTATTGTTGTTTAAACTACTAAAAAGAAACCCAGCAAAACTTGATTAAAACAATGTTTTAAATATGTTGGAATACCACCCTTAAACCATGTAAAATGCTGGTTGCGGCTCTACCAGCATTTTTGAATCGACGTTTTGTTGTACAAAGAGGGATAATTTTTCTTAATCCTTATAGGTGTAAGTTCATACATGTAATACAATTGTAAAAAATACAAATCCCAGTTTTTATCCTATATTTTTTGTAATTGATCAGTCAAATATGTACCACAATTATGTGTCTCTGTTTAACATAAGGGTCCATTTCCCCCCGAAAATTGGTTAGTGTTTGGGTCAATTTTCATTTATCTGGCGGCACATCCCTACCAAAAAAGATTTTTGAGTGATATGTGATTTGTGGGTGATTCATTTGCGTGATTGTGCAAAATCCCAGTCCCTAGACTAATCTAAAGTGCATGTATGTCTACAATCCTTATATTATATCATCTAAAGGGGAAAAATAACTAATTACAACATCGTACCTTCGGCTGCATCTATTTATATATAAAAAAATTACAAAGATTTATAGATCTGTGCAATTTACCATTCAAATAATACTCATTGCAAAAAATGGCTGTCAGATTTTCATTGTTATCAAGGTTCGAGTAATATCTGTATCGATTCCCTGTTATTTGATGTGGCCAATTAGAAAGTAACACAGAACAAAAGGTGATACGGCCAAAGTTACAGAAATATTAACATTTGAAAGTTCACTTTTAAAATTTAAGTGTGCAAAAATGTAATAATAATATCTTTGTACGCAAGACTCCCACTCAATTTCACTGAAAGAAAATATAAATAAACACCGGATACAAATGAAATCAATAAAATGCAAAGAAAATGACATTCCTAGTTACCATGGCAACAATTTTACAGTATTATGTGTCACAGGCTTTTACAGTTGCATAATACGGGTGTATGGATTTCATAATGGCAGGATGAAAGGTATGATATAAAAGGAGTGATAAAGGTCGATATGAAAAGCTTATAAACATCACAAAAATGCAAATGTTTTCATTTCAAGGAGATTGGAAAAGGGAAAATACAGGGTGTCCCAAAAAAATGTTAACACTCGGGGCACATAAGATATCTTAAACGGACAGGAACACACGGGTCTAACCTTGATGTATTATGAAAGCTGAGTAAATAAGCTTTCATTTGCATTTTATTGCGTTCCAATTGGTTATTTAGAACGGGAGATATGCTTCAGCAAACATGAGGAAGCCAAATCGGCTTGGTCCAATCCTCTCAGTATGAAAGTAATGCTTTTAAAATGCACGAAGCAAGAAGCAACATGATTAAGTCACACACACATCAGTTAATCTCTTTTCTTTGTTCTTTTCAACGCATTCTTTCGATTCATTTCAAGCTTAAAAGACATAAATAAATATATTCCACATAAATTATATAGGTATTTTGTCATGAGTTTAAGTTCTATACTCTTTTTCCATGTGCAATGGGTAGCTGTCAGTAAAGCAGTCTTTAAAATTGAAATTGAAACATTTGTTCATGTGCTTTGTTGAAATGGTCCATCCAATTAAATAAATTAACTAATATTGCACTGAAATAAAACTAGTATTGCACTGAAACTAAACCATAAATCAATTTGAGCTTGAAAAGAATCGAAAGAATGCGTTGAAAAGAACAAAGAAGAGATTAACTGATGTGCGTGTGTGACTAAAATCATGTTGCTTCTTGCTTCGTGCATTTTAAAAGCTTTACTTTCATACTGAGAGGATTGGACCAAGCCGATTTTGCTTCCTCATGTTTGCTGAAGCATATCTCCCGTTCTAAATAACCAATTGGAACGCGATAAAATGCAAATGAAAGCTTATTTCCTCAGCTTTCATAATACATCAACGTTAGACCCGTGTGTTCATGTCCTTTTAAGATATCTTATGTGCCCGGAGTGTTAACATTTTTTTGGGACACCCTGTATATAAATATATAAAATTAAACCCCCCAAAAACAACAACTAAACAAGCTCAACTCTTAGCTCAGTATTAAAGTCTTCCGAGAAAAGACATCCAAATGTTGGTTCTTTCATGCGTCAGTTTTATTGCTAAAATGAAAAACAATTTGGAAACTCTCAATGTGGGTTCGTTCTTTCATGCATCATATCTATACTTTAACCCTAACCAGTAAAGCTAGTTTTTTGTGCGTATCAGGGGGAGGGGGGAAAAAGTGCTATTTTTTTGACCCGAAAAATCACCCAGCACCCCCCGGGATTCGATCGCCGGACCATCCGCACCAAAGTCTGTCCCTCTACCAACTGAGCTAACTCCCTAGGTCATATGCGGCCACAAACTCCGTGGCCACATATGCCTGCGGTAGGTGACGTCATCGCGGCAATGCAGCAGCACGTGCCTGGAGATAGTTTCTGGCAGTGAGATTTAGTGAGATTCAGTGCGGTTAGGGTTAAAGCCCCGGAAAAAAACGCATTTCATTTTGGTAAAAAATATTACGATGTGTTCAGATGACAAAATGAATATTTCAACATTTCTTCATAAAACACACAATTCACAGGCGATTTTTCTGAAAGCGAGAAATGCTATCAAAAGCGAGAATCACGGCGTGAAAACCGAGATTGCGTTTTCTTCCGGGCCTTATCTATACTTCTAAAATGTGGAACAATTTGGAAACTCCAAATTTTGGTTTGAACTTTCATGTGTCATTTCTATACTGCTAAAATGTGTAACAATTTGAAAACTCTAGATTGTTTTCTTTCATGCATCAGTTCTATACTGCTAAAATATGAAACAATTTGGAAACTCCAAAGTGTGGTTCTTTCAACTGTCATTTCTAACTGCTAAAATGTCCACTTTTACAGTAAGCAAATATTTCCAAGGGCCATTTGGGCTTGTGGTCTTTAAATCATTATATGGGCCCTCACAAATTCTTGCATGGCCAAAGAAATCTAACCTAAATTTTGAAGTTCATCAAAAGGTGTGAAAACAATCTGAGCTTTATTTTGTTGGATATGTTGAGCATTTTATTAGCAACAATGCGAGTTTGAGTATAAGAGCAGTGCTTGATGGGCATTGTACATCAATGTGTATAACCTGTATGTTCAAGGGTCTCTTAGGCGCCCACATTAGGTTTTCAGCGGGCCTGAATTGATTTTTCAAGAGCTGAGGGCCCTGGCCCTTGTTATTTGAAACACTGCTTACAGTCCTGGTATAGCCAGTACCTTCACAAATTATGTTGTGAATACCAACCAAAGGTTTGAAAATGGTCCACATTTTGCATTTTGTGATGATAGCAAGCACAACGATTATATAGCATACATATTACAAATAAAGCGAAAAAGTAGGCCACTATGATATTGATTTACAAGTATATTTTCAAGCTCACCTGGGAATTTTTCTATGACATTCTATAATTCTGTTCATTTCTGTCATGTCTCAAACTTGATATATTGTAAATGGAACAATCTACCATGTCTGTTGAAACCCGATGAAGATCCAGGTACGCCAATGAAAAATGTCAGGAAACACTCTACACAAATTAATTTGACCAAGAGTGATATTTTCCAACTTATAATTTCAATAAACAATTCATTTTTTCTCCGTAAATTATGTTTATCAAGTTTATGTTGATTTATTTTTTCAAAATCATATTTTAGTATCACGGTAATACTCATTGCTATACACGCAGAAGTGCAACATTAATATGCATGCAACAAATGGAATATTTTGGAGGAGAAAAAAAAGAAAAAAAGAAAAAAAATAGCATGATATCTATGAATAAGTAATTACATATGTATACATGCTACTCAACAATACATGCCTCTATGTACACATATTGAACCTTAAAAGGTGTGTGGCCTGATAAAATTCATTCACCCCCCCCCCCCCCCCCCCCCCCCCCCAATATCAAAATTGAGATGTATCACAATAACGGCCACTTTAACTCCTTATTAGCTTACAGTTAATACAGATAATATAGACTACATTCTAGTAAAGTGATCACTGTATGACAATTTGCACACTAAGCAACGATACATAAGTAGATGGAAAAGATATATATAAAGATAGAAGTATGCACAAGCAATTCTGGGAATATTGCCATTGTTGACACTTGCAATCAGATAATTAGAATCAGAGACCAAAATTGAAGCGTAATTGACCCAAGTGGCTCAAAAGAAAACAACAGAAATTATCAGAAGAATATCGAAAGACAGATGAGGATGACTATCAAATGACCCTGTAGATATGCATCTACGATCTTATATGTTGCATTTGTGTGAATCTAAGTATTTAATAAAGCCACTGTAAGGCCAAACAAAGAAGGAGGTTTGTCTCAGAAACATTTTGCAAAAAAAGGTAAGTGCTGTGCGATTTTTTTTTTTTTAGAAAAAAAAATTATGGGGTATGGAATTTTTTGTTGTTGTTGCTGCTAATCCAAGCTTACAGAGACCTTTTTTAATTTTGTTGTAAACAATTTTTAAAAAAACGTAGACCTACTAGCTCATTTCACATACCAATTCGGGCGGGCTTCTGAGACAAACAATCTTCTTCGTTTGATAAAAGATTTTGGTCATAAGGTCATAGCAAAATATATTAAATTCTCTCTGAAGGTCTGTGCCAACAATTTAATTTCCTATAGTATGCTATGCTGGATTTGTGAACCATTGTTGGCAGTTCAAAATTGGAATAAACTTGGGGTATTATTTTTCAAAACACAACTATTTTCTCTTTTTTGTCTCTCTTTTTTTACATTATTTTGAATTTGACAACCAATACAAAATCTTTTACAAATGGCATTGATGATTGACAGTCTCATCAAGTTGCTACTTTTCAATCCTGGCAATATTTACAGAATGATATGAAAGAGAAAGAAGAACTTAGCGTACCTGGCTCTGCACGTAGCGATGTCGGATGGGATAAAGGATGGAATGAATGAAGGAATGAAGGCATGAATATGGAGGAATGAATCAATGAAACATTGATGAAACAGATTACATGTGCGGTGACTTGGTGTTCCAACTAAAAATGGTAATTTCTTGAATTAACACTGTGTCGCAAAAATACCACTCAAGTTCCTGATCAGATGCTTTTATGTTAGCTAATTTGCACAATTCAATACATACGATTCTTATACCTTGTTCACTCGGAGAATCCATTAAAAACGATACATACTACATTGCACTTGTACTTTGCATCTCGAATCCTATTGATGATGCATGTAAAGCCGAACAGTTTGGGTCATACATGGCAACTTTCCAACAGACATTTTAAAGGCTTTTAGAGCCATAAGGCTATATCTCTATCTCTAGCACTTTACATGGATTTATTATAATGGATGTAATTACTACCCGAGATGCATCCAGCATCATCACAAACTTCCCAAATCATCACAAATTCACTAATCATACAGTTAAGTTTCTTAATTCAAAATTGACAAACATACAAACCTGATTGCAATCAAAAAAATATTTTCCTTCAGATTTGTAACCTTATTCAGATTCCAGATGTAAATATAACCCCAACAATACATTCACTACCACATCATGCAGCAACAATGGATTGTGATTCAGCAGGTCCTTTTTGGACCATTTAGACAGCCTTTTACAATACTGATAAATTGATAATGTAACCAACACTGAAGCTATACATAGCATAGCATCAAATCCATCCCTTATTATCAGACTGATGATGACACCATACCATCCCCAAGACACTCACACCAAGACAGTGTCCAAAATAGTCTTTGAAATTATTAAAATAAAATGTCAACATGCTCATCTGAAGAAAAACAAGCCCAGTACTTTATCCCATACGATAGGCCAAAACCACTAAAACATAGCATTTTATGTACAACCCCGGCATGCACCACTACGCATCAACATATGGCAATCAATCAGGGCTCAAAATACACAGGGGCAGGGATTAGCCAGGATTTGACAGTTGGGTGTTCAAAATGGGACCAAAATAAAGTGGAGTGAGCAGCGTCCACGTTCCTGTGTAAATTGACCACATTCATAACAAAAATCAGTCCAAATTTAAAATTTTGCACACAAAACAGTGTTTTCCGATAGGGCGTCTATATGACACCCAAATGGCCCTATGGCTAATGCCTTGAACAGGGCTCCGAGATTAGTCCTCAAAATCCACAAAATAGCACCCATGAAAGACAAAATGTACGTATGAGCGGAACTTGTGATAAAATCTGATGAAAATAGCCCTCATTATCAAAAAAGCATTTTGAGCCCTGCAATCATCAATTATAATCCAGACACATCGAAAAACATCAACAATTATACATTTCTACTAGGCCTACTCGTGCAGCAAATGGCTATGAATTTATCCGGTCTTTCTCTGACCTTCAATGAATTAGTTGTACACCCTTTCATGCTGGCTGTATGATGAAACATCATGATACGGATGATTAAGTGGTAAAAATTAGTAAGCAAGTCACCGATTTCCACAGCAATTCTGTTAAGTCGGTCAGATTCCGGGTGAAAAAAAAATTCAATTTGAAATAGTAATAGTCCATCCTATATGGTTAGAGCAATTGACATGTGATCAATTAATTATTAGTCATTGTTTCAGAGATGTGTGAGAATATTATTGCAGGTAGTTACCCTTTTAAAACTGAACAGTGACATATTGATTTATTGATTCAAACGTCTTTTATTTATTTCACATTTACTGACCTTACTTGAGTAAAAGTGTTTATAACAAACTGGTTTTGGCCTATTTTCATCGCAGAACAACTCGGCTGTGCCTTGTTGTCCTACTTATTACATAAAATAATGCTGTTGCCCGTGTGAAATGACACAATGGATTATAAGCGATAAACAATGCCTCTTATCTCTAAGACCACAACCAATTGTTTGTGGGAGGTGGTACTGTGAATGCCTATGCATAGTATTTGATGACAATTTCTCATTTCTCATTAAGGGGAATTTTCTATTGACCTAATTCATCTTAAAATAAATGCAAGTTAGGGAAGAAGAAACATCAAGTGACTTAGTTTCTTCCGTAATAAATTGAATTTTCTGACAGTTTGTCTTAAATCCGGGATTCTATGCCTTAACAGTAGGGCAATCAATGTGATAAGGTTAAATACAATTTTACCCATTTCAGATTTGATGCAAATCCAAAAATGATCTCTTCTATTGGTTAACATGATCAGTTATATTATTAGCTATTTTCTAATAATCTCAACAGTTATGGGCTTATTACATTGTTGTCTCAAGAATGTTGACAAAAAAAAGGTTGATCTGAGAGAATCACATGCTTGAATCCGACTATACCAGAATTGCTGTATTTTTGTAGGAAACCAATCAGTGTTAGCTCGCCACCTACCCATGTACAAAGGATGACATGGCCCTCGGCAGAGCAGTCTTGTAGTTATGATATCCCTTGCTGTAGGATGCCAGGGCCGTGACAAAACCCTGTATAGGCTGTTGCACACAGTCCACATACTGTGATAGTGAGAAATATAAGACAATGGGAGACATGTAAATCACATTGGATGGTTGTGTGTGTGTGGTTGCACCTACCCGTGAAAGAATGACGACGCTGCCCTAGATAGCGTTCCTTCATATTTCTGGTAGCCTTCGCTGTATGATGCCAATGCTACGGCAACAGTTTGCAATGGTTGCCACATGCTGTCACAAAACTATGTGTAAAGGAACATTTGATTAGACATATAGATTGTAAACTACTAAACAATGGCCGGGGTGGGGGGATGTATACAAGTTGTAATCATTCGTGTGAATCCATTCTCAAAAACTACCCTTAATGTGGATTCTCAAAAAAGGAAAAAGTGACCTTCCACAAGAATTATAGCTTGATAAAACATACTCAAAGCAAATGATATAGGTCCTACATGTAGGCCTTACCATTTCGGCTTTTTGTACTTGATGATGACATGTGACTATCGGCCCAAGTCACCTTAGCACAGATTCAGGTTGAGAAAGACACCCTTATTCTCTAAAATTGCCAATTTTGATACCCTTAGCAAGGGCCAGCGTTGTGGTCAAAAAAAGCACTGATTATATGTTCTTCAAAAAATCAATATTGGAAACATGAAGACAGGGTATCTGGTATGCATATTCTAGCTCCTCCAAATAAAAATAACTAATACACTAGGAATTCACATGAAGGCATTCAAGTGGATGTATCCAGCATTTGATATAGTGGTTCTCAACCAAAAGAGGGCAGGCAGGAAGTGAAAAATCATCAAGAAAATTGTAAATATCTAGTTGCACTCTTCTCCCAAGTGTATTTTGAATATACTTCAATAGAAAAAAATACAACATATAATTTGCATTAAATTATTTCTTCAAATTATATCATTTTTCCCACCTCGTCCTCTGGTTATTAAATTATAGGCCTACCTAAAACATTGAAAGTCTTACCTGAAAGCCAAGACTTCTCCCATAAAAGCATTCCCTATCCAGTGCCTGTATCTCTAACATCATGTCTTGCGGGATCTGTTCTAGTGCCGTCATGTCTGGGAATAGCTGCCCAGGATCCGAGAAACCCAATAATTTCTGGGCGTATGTTAACACAACCCGCAACTGGCTTAACACCTTTATAGAGACACAAATATTTAAAAACATTAAATGATGATATTTATTTGACATACATCTCTTTTATACTACCAGAAAAGAAAAAGTATGCATGATTAAACATTTGATTACGTGTATAAGATTAGTCTCAACAGATACATTTTAAAATCATGTATCATGATGGCGGCAGTGTTCGAAATAGCGGTAATCTTTGCAGCCGAAATGACATTATCCGATGGATAACCAAAATTGTAAGCACCATAAAGTTGAAATCTAAATGCAGATTCAAAAACTGTGGCGGATAACCAGGGTTATCCACATCCACTGGGTAACCACTATAGTCAGATTTATAATTGAACGAACACACTGAAACAGTGCTGAGAGTAAAAGCAAGATATACCAACAGGGTGTGGGGAAACGGGTAATAACAAGGGAGACTAACGCAATAAAACAGATAAATAACAAAAATACAATAACACACGGAAATGCACTGGGACAAGCAATGAAAATTACTTTGCAATGAAACAACAAAGATATCTAATGGTAACAATAAAGACCGACGTTTCAAGTGGATATACCCCCCTTCATCAGGGACAAAACATAAAAAACAAAAGTGTTAAGAACTATAAATAAGATGATGAACTAGACAAAATTATAGCACAATGTCAGTAATAGGTGTTGACTTCGAGACACCCGAGTTAACACTAAAGCAGTGTTTTGCGTACATTGCGTGATGCGCTCACAACCATGAGCGTGAAAATTTCGGGCTCAATCATCTTTGTGCTGCATGCGTGGTGTTTGTTCAATTATGCATCATACTATGTAGCCAGCTTATTTTTCTTATTTCTAACGCTGCATGGTGGCTATCTGGAAAAAGGAACACATTTTAGCCTTGAAGTATTATCTCTTGAACCTAGTCTAATCGATACAAGTATAACAAGTTATAGAACTTAAATTGTAAGTTTCAAGTTTGTTTCTTAACCATCTTTGCACACGTCATTCCCAGGGTAGGCCTATATCAATGGAACTTGGCGCACAGATTTATGATGTGCAAAAATGGCTCAAAATTGTAACATTTAACCTTTGACCTTGATTATTTCTATGCCTCCTCACCCCCCCCCCCCCCCCCCCCCCACCCCCACACACAAAAAAGGCAAATTCTTACAGGCACTCAGGCATAGGCCTACATGTAGACTGTTAATTTTTTTTCTCGCTATTCAACAAATACTATGAGAGCTATGAAACAGAGCTAGGGGAATGAAGGCATGCACAAGTTTGTGTGTCAGACGTATTGTTATAAATACACCGCTGCACACCATCATAGAATGAAATGGGTCAATTTAGAGATATATGTAAGTTACAGAAAGGCTATTCTGGTCAAAATGAACAAACATTTCACAATTTCATCACACAAAATGCATGAATTTGGAGAAGTTTTCATCGAATTGAACTCTCAGTTTCGCTCAAACGATCCACCAACAGAGCTACGGTGGGCAGCAGTGTACGACGCTCTAACCAACTGCGCCAACTCGCCCCTACACTTTTATTAAATTCTATTATTTAATTTATACAATCTTTCTTACATTGACGTTACAATTACATTTACAACAAGATGTCAAGAAGGCTACATACAATTACAATAGTACAGGAAACCCATACGTTGGTGTGTTTTTTGTGTTTTTTTCCCTACCAACGTATGGGGAAATTGTATAGCGAGAAACTGTCAATTTGATTTGCTGTATAAAGTAAATGGTCTGACTTTCGAATGAGGGTCGGGTGAATTACAGCAAAACTGCATTTCCGTTGATTTTCATACTAACTACGCACCTTCATAAAGTCCTCTTCTTCCTTGTCAGCCACTTTTTAAAACATGAAAATCCTAAATTATTCGATATTTAATCACTGAATCTCCGCCGTGTAATGCAATGGTAGAATTTGTTTTCGTAGTTTCCGATATCTTTGCTATCCAATACGCAGCGCGCAGTCCAGATCAGATCAGATATAGTCTCGTCCACCAGTCGTAAAATAACATACACGTCTATCTGGTATCTGTGAGAATATTCTCAACACTACATCCGGAGCCAAGCGAGTCTTCGTACACCCGGAATGTTAAAACGACTCGAGATACCTCTATCCAGATATCGACGAGTTATCGAGCCCTGTGTAATCTCTTTAACAGTCAAGTTTCGTGAAATCAAAGCTAGTGCCATTGAAGTGTATTGGCTTAAAATGTCACCTTATTTTTCAACGGATTGTTTTATTTTTAAGGAATTTGAAACGAATGGCCAGATATATGAGGAAGAGTAGATAAGAACATGCACAAATAAGTGTTTTTATGAGATCTTGTAAGCGATACGTAAATTACCACAAAAATCATATGTAGAAGGAGTCATACTTAGGATGGGGACAGATAGTGAAACATGCAAAATACCCTATGGTGAATAATACCAACTGATGACAAATATCACTAAGTATGATTTGTTGTACTACAATACAATTACAATACAACAAGTAAGTACAATTACAAGCTCACCTTTCCAAATGCTTCGATTTCTTTACAATAATGTCCGGACCTGAACAGAAGTCCATCTCTGTTTATCGATATATATCTTGCAATGTAAATTAATCTTTCGATACACGAATCAACCACTTTCACAAGACTGCGATAGCCATTCCCAGGAACCTCGGGACTAAAATCAAACTCGGGGGCAATTTGCTCAAGACTTTCCAACGCCGGCTGTACAGCATCGGCCTCCTGATCAATTAGGCAGAAGGCGGCATAAAACCTCTCTCCATAGCTTCCCTTGACACGTTGGTAATGCTCAATATTATTTACAACAAGCTGACGGAGAGTTTGTATCGGATTCACGATGGGAAAGGTTTTATCGAGAGAGTTTTGCGAGCTCAAAGAGGATCGACTAGAAGTCGTGGCCCGATCCAAGTTGGTCGCCATCTTTAATTAATTAAATACCCGGTGGTTCAAGGCTGAAATATTTTCCTATTCATTGACATGCGGAAAATAAAGATTATTTGGAAACCAGTGAAAATGTAGTTCTCTTTTACACAGTCACCACTTTTCGTAATAGTCAGTGTCGAATTGTATACTATTTTCGCTTATTATTTGCGGCAAAGACTATGTAAAGGTTGCCAGTGATATATTTGTCAACAAGAAGAGTTGCCAGAAGCAATGTTTTGAGTGGGTCTTGAACTCCCGAAAGGTGGGAACGGGGGCGTGGCACTTGCACCGGCGCCGGTGGCGCGGTAAGTGCACCAACCCGAGACAAAAAACCCACACCGTTCATGTGCAGAGATCCAGGTCTTGTTATAAAGGGTTCAACAAAAGAAAGTATACACTTTGTTTATGTCATTTTGAGTAACATTCAATTTTTGTTTTGACCAAACAGGCTAGATAGGCATTTAGATGAATCTTTTAGGCATAATTTGATACCAAATTTGCCCCCTAATAACAAAGATAAACCATGATTAGCACCATTTAAAGAAAATATGTCACTTTTCAAAAGTCACATTTTCAATACACTACGCGGTAAGAAAGACCTGCTGAGACGAATTCGTCTCAGCTACTATAACAAGAAGGAAATTGATACTCTCAGTGGCGGCACCAGCATAAAAGGGGCCAAAGGGTGTTTCGTGAAATTGTATTGACAAGGAAAAACGTTTGTTTAAAAATGCGCGTGAAGTGCGCGATTTTTTTGATTTTTTAATGCAAACTTGCCTGAATTTTAAGATAATTTCATGTATTTTTGACACAAAAGTCAATTTCTTTTTTGATTATTTTGGGGTAAAAAATGTTGTGGGGCTCGATTTAAGGAGTTCAGCCACAAACTTCTAGGGGGTCACAGTGCACATGGTGTCCCACCACTTACCCCCCCCCCCCACCCCCGGTTCCGCCGCACTCACTGGCCACTCCCCCTGCTGTAAGGCAACAAAAAAAAGTTGACTTGCCCTTTCAGGGTCAAAATCAGGGTCGGACGGTCGAATTTTTTTTATTTATTTTTTTATTTTATTTTCATTTTTTATTTTTTGAAAATTACTGCACAAAAACACGTTTTAAAGATTTTTTTTGATTTTTTTTTTTTGATTTTTAAACAAGCAGATACTATACTCAAAAACACGTTTTCATCTTTCTTTATTGTTATGTGCTTCTTTAAAAAAAAATGTATTTAATTTTTTAATTTTTTGTTTTTGTTTGAAAAAACAAATAGCGACCCTAGATTTCCGAAAATTCGGGTCGGTCGGAAAGGGCAAGTCAACTCTTTTTTTTTGTTGGCCTAACGTAACGATCGCTCCCTAGTATAGGTACATGAAAGTCAATATTTATGTTTCCCGTAACCCGCCCGCGTTATGATTTTTTGCTCGCGTTTGAGATTCGAAATCCAAAAAACAAAATCATTATTTTGTATATTGTACTAAAATATCTTGTTCCTTCTAAATAAATCAACCATAAATACCTGAAAAATAGTTGAATACTTTTATTAAATACCAATCTGTGTATAAGTTGAGCAGAGTGGTGCTGAGTGGAAACAATATCGGCCGTAAAGAGCGCGCTATATTATGTTGATGACATTTCTGCTAGGCCAAGTAACCAAAATTACGTGTTTCACGTCCCCGCCCGCACCGATTTTTGACGCCGCTCCAATCTTTTTGTTATTTGTTATTTTCAAAAATTCCAAAAAATTCCAAAAAAAGTTCGAAAAAAAATCTAAAAACAACCTGTCTTTTTGTGTGGTCCATCATTTTCAACTATATTTCAATGAAAAAGACGCGAGAAACACCCGTTGGCATAATATAGTTATACGAAAATCGAAACAATTCTTGCAAAAAGCTTGTAATTTTGCTTCTGAAAAACAACCAAAAAATTTAAAATAGCAAATAGTAAGGGCCGCCCTAACTGATTTTTAAAAAAGGTCCGGACGAGAAACACGTTGTTTTTGTTACAAAGCCTTATTTGAACATTTGAAATCCTGCAAAATAATGAATAATAAAAAGTTACCTCATGGTTGGGGAAAAATGTTACCGGAAACATAACATTGACTTCCGTGTGCCAAGTTAAGTGCATGGCGTACACCCGTAAAGAGAACAATTATTTTTCAACAAAGAAACAACCATATTTCAGAAGTTGTTGCCATTGAATTTCTGAGTTAGATCCCCAATTTATATACCTTTTACCTTTAACCTTGGCTTCGTCAACCTCTGTAGGCTGAAGCCCTCTTTCAGCATCTTCCATCTGTGTCTGTCTTGTGCTTCTCTTGTCCATGTCGTTCCTCTGTATTCAGCTAGCTAGCTCGTCTCTCCATCTTTGTTTCTGCCTGCCTCTTCTCCTTTTGCCTGTGCGGGGTTGCCACTCGGTTGTTCTTATTGTCCACCGATTATCAGTTTGTCTTGAGATATGTCCTACCCATCTCCATTTCATTTCCTTGATTTTTTTGATGATGTCTTTTACCTTGGTTTTATCTCGTATTAATTTGTTATATTTAACATCCTCCTTTCCATGGCTCGCTGCGCTACTAGAAGTTTCTGCTCAATTTATTTGGTTGTTGACCAAGTTTCAGCACCGTATGTCATGATAGGTAGCACACATTGATTGAAAACCCTTGTCCTTAATGTTATTGGTATGGTTTTATCGCATATAATGGTTTGTTTCTCCCGAAGCAGCTCCAGCCTGCCTTGATTTTTATCATGACTTACTCTCTCGTATTGTTCTCCATTTTTATTTCCTTGCCAAGATATTGGTAACTTTCTACCTTTTCTATCGGTTCCTTGTCGATTTCGATGGACTCCTTTGTTTGAAAATTTGTCATGAATTTCGTTTTTCCTTTGTGCATTTTCAGACCAACTTTTCTGCTTTCCGTATTCGGACAGTTTAGTTGAGCCTCCATTTCCTTCACTGAGTTATGGCTAGCAAAGCCACGTCATCTGCAAACCTGAGGTCTGTTACTGTTAGGCCGCTCTCCATCGATGAGTATCCCTCTTTCTTTCATGTCTATCTTCTTGAAAATTGCAGCTTGAAATTCTTCCATTGCAGCAGCGAAAATCTTTGGAGAGATTGTGTCGCCTTGTCTAACACCTCTGCTGATTTTGATGGGTTTTGAGACGTCCTCGTCGATATGGATTCTCCCTGTAGCGTTGATGTATCCTCTAGAATTTGAACATATCCTTCATTTATTCCTATTTTCCTTAGTGCTAGGAAGAGGTCACTATGCTCAACTGAGTCAAACGCCTTTTCATAGTCGATGAATCCGATGCAGAGCTTCATTTGATACTCATTAGCTTTTTCAATTAGCTGGCTCAAAGCCTGAAGATGGTCAGTGGTTGAGAAGCCTTGCCTGAATCCTGCTCGTTCCCTTGGTTGGTTTTTATCAAGCACTCTCTTCATTCTGGTTTGAAGGATCCTTGTAAATATTTTGTATGGGTGGGAAAGCAGACTTATTGGCCTGTAGTTTTTGATGTCCTCTTTGTCTCCCTTCTTGTGTAGAAGTATGATCTTTGCTTCCTTCCATTCCTTGGGGATTTCCCTCTCAGTAAGGATCTGACTGTAAATGCTTGCCAGCTGGGGTGTATATTTGCTCACCTCCGATCTTGATGATATCACTGGTTATCTCGTCTTAACCTGGTGCTTTGTTTTTCTTCATCTGCTTTACTGCAAGCTCAATTTCTTCAACTGTGATGGTAGGTATGTCAGTTTGGTTGGGTGACAAGAAGTCTTCTTTATCTTGATTAGACCTGGAGCTGTACAGTTCCTGGTAGAACTCTGCGCAGATGTTGAGCACTTCTCCCCTAATTTGTTGTTGGTGTTCCATCTTTCTTTTTCATTTGTCTTATTAATGTTTTCTTGCTATTTAGTTTTAGAATCTGTTGGTCCTCTGCCTGTTTCTAAGATGGATTCAATTTGTTCTCTTTTCTTTCTTCTGCTCCTCTGCCTTCTTTTATTCCTTACCAATTTTACTGTGTCCTGGTAGTCTTTGTTTTGTTGAGTTGTCTTGTTGGCGGTTGTCTTGAGTTTCTTCCTTTTGGTATCAAGCTCATCAAATTCCTTGTCTTCTTCTGATTTCTGTTTGGCTTGTTTTTCTTTCGGTGCTATTTTCTCAGCAACCTCCTTTACTGTGTAGGAGATGAGTGAATACTTGGTATCCACATCAGAGTCTGCGAATGCTGCGAATCTGTTTTTCAGCTCTATTTGAAATTCTTGTTTTCTTTCTGCCAGTTTCACCGCATTCAGCTTGCTCTTTCTCTTATTGTTGATGAATTTCAGCCTTGCCAGTCTCTTATTTAGTACTATCTTGGCTCTAACCATTCTATGGTCACTTCCAATATACTACTTTCGTGATCACCTCACAGTTCCTTAGTATATACCACGTTGGCTACTCAATATAAAGTCGATTTGGTTTCTGGTTTTTCCATTAGGAATTTCCCATGTCCAGTATCTGCTTTCTTTCTTTTTGAAGAACGTGTTGGCAACAACTAGTTTCTGTTGTGAAGCAAATTCTAGTAGCATTTCGCCCCTTTCATTTCTTACTCCAATTCCATGTATTCCTAGGAGGGATTCTTCTCCTGCTCGACGTTTTCCTATTTTGGCATTAAAGTCGCACATTACTATTCGGTACTTTGCTTTGCTTTCTGAAAATGCATTACTCACGTCTTCATATACCTCTTCTACTTCTTCTACCAATTGATATAGTACTTTTTAATAATACAGTAGCTTCTAATATTTGCAATGCAAATAATACAATACAATTTCAAGTAATACATCAAGCTATAATGCTGCGTTTGGCATTTGCAATTATTATTTGTACCAATCAATGAATTTAGTGGCATGATCATTGCCAAACGCTGTAAACATGGTATAAAGTGGTTGATTAATAATGTTACAGCTGCATCAGGACGTGGTATAAATTGGGAGTGTTTATAAACTTGATCCAGACTTTGAAGAACATATCTTTGCTAAGGGGATTATTTTTACCAAATCTACATTGTAAAGGATGATGGGACAGGAACTTGAGGCCTGATTTGTGGTATAAAGTGGTTGATTAATAATTACAGCTGCATCAGGAAGTGGTACAAATTGGGAGTGTTTATTAAACTTGATCCAGACTTTGGAGAACATATCTTTGCTAAGGGGATTCATGTTACCAAATCTACATTGAATGGGATGATGGGACAGGAACTTCAATAAGGCCTGATTTGTGTCAGTCGCGCTAAACAGAAAATGGACAGGTTCCCAAACCATAGTGCCAGTCTTGGGTAAACGCTTTACACAAGAAGAAATGCCACCTGAACATCCTATTAGAAACTTGTAAGGATATTGAATCTATGCCAATACCGAAATTGCCAGACACATACGCGTACGATAGGAGGGCGTGGAGCGAGTTAGATGAAGAGCTGCTTCAGAAGCACTGTCAACACTGTCTGATTTATATAAAGATTCTGCTGTATAACTCGAAAAGAGGAGAGAGGTTCATCTATGATCTATCAACTTTATGAGAGAAAAAAATGTAGGTGAAACAACATAAGGCACCTCGTCTGAACCTAAGAAGGCATATAATACACGACGCGCCAGCAAACGCGACTTAGAAGGATGGCGAAAGATCTGAAGAGTTACGTTCAGAGCAAGAGATAGCCAAGATGAGGCAAGACTTCCTCAAGATGATAAGACTGCATAATAAAGTAAGAAGACTGAACTTGAATCAAAAAGAGAGAGAGAGAATCTGATAAGTATCAGGAAAGCTTCAAGTTAATCCGCATAAAGTATGCAAAGCAACTGCTGGACAAACAGAGCAGACAAGGTGAAACCAGAATTCAGCAAGGAAGTCGCCGACATTTGTTTCCAAAGTCAACGTACTGAGACAACAAACGCCAATATCATGAATATATAGATACAATTCTCTGAAAAAGATTCCAAAACCAAAACCACCGAAACAAAATTTCATCGAAGATCTCTATAAGGAGTAGTGCGACCCAAGAGAAATCAATATGCTCCTGGTACCAATGCAGTTCCGTATTTGGTGTATAAGAAGTGAACAAAAGTTATAGAACACGTACACATTACCTTCTATCTTCAAAAGAATGATATGGAAGATACCTCTATTATGGAGAGTAGGCGAGGCAGTTTTAAAAGAAGAGGCCCGAACCAATGTGAGTGGGGCAATATTCTTCCAAGTACTATATGGGTCATTCCACCAGGTTGGGACACAATGTGTGACATGAGCAGTGATGAGTATGTATCGTCAAAAGTACCAATGCTTTGATTCCGTTATTTTATGTAACATTCACCTTTAGGTGTTCAAGTATTTGACCAAGTTTGAAGTCATTCAAATGTGTCTTAAGAAAAATATGATGGAAATATGATGGAAAATGTATCACTTTGGCGTAACATTTACACGGTGTAAATGTTACGTCAGCATTTCACTTATTCACATTTTTTTCACACTTACAGTGAGAATTATTCAAAATCATTTTGTATACTAATTACAAGGCATGTATTGTATCAAAACAAAGTTTAATTATGGTAGTCAGTGGCTACATAAAGCAGGAATCACAGATTTTGTAATTTGAAACGGTGTAAATGTTACGTCAGCACTTTTAAAAATAGACTTTCACATTTTATGTTCTTTCTGCTTAATCCGGACATTTGCTACCATGAAAAAAGTTTTTCTTGTTGCAGTTTGTGTTTGTTAATAAGTACATATATTGAGTTTGCATTGTTAGTTATTTTTGTTTTGAAAATGGCAAAAAAATCAATGTAAATATAGGTGTGACATGAAAATTTACATTTTAATTGTTTGAAATTTACAATACTAAAATAAGTAATCATGCAAACTCGATATGTATGTACTTATTAAAAGACACAAACTGCAACAAGAAAAACGTTTGTTAATGTATTAGATGTCCTGATCTAGCAGAAAAAACAGAAAATGTAAAAATATATTTCTAAAAGTGCTGACGTAACATTTAAACCGTTTTTAATTACAAATTATGTGATGCCTGCTTTATTTAGCCACTGACTACCATAATTCAACTTTGTTTTGGTGCAATTCATGTACTGTAATTAGTATACAAAATGATTTTGAATATCTCACAATGTAAGTGTGCAAAAAATGCAAATAAGTGAAATGCTGACGTAACATTTACACCGTGTCAATGTTACGCCAAAGTGATACATTTTCCATCATATTTCCATCATATTTTTCTTAAGACACATTTGAATGACTTCAAACTTTGTCAAATACTTAAACACCTAAAGGTGAATGTTACATACAATAACTGAATCAAAAGCATTGGTACTTTTGGTGATACATACTCATGTCACACATCGTGTCCCAACCTGGTGGAATGACCCATATAGCAAGCAGACTAACTGTCTTGTATGGTTATAAATGGCTTCATCGATACAGATGGGACTCCTATACCAGGTGTTGAAGGTAGGTTAGAATACACCTAAGTATTGATGAAGACACTCCTAGACTCGATTTTTTGCAAAGAGAAATACAAAGATGATATTGAGTGGTCGCAATCGCATGGTTGGACCTATTACCATGATTAAACGCCTGCAGATTAGTGTAGCCAACAATCTTATTCAGTTTTTTCGCTGAAAGTATTGACCCATCGAATAAATAGATAGAAAGACAATAGATGATATCTAAAAACAGCCTTGAAAGGCAATCTACAATTATAATCTACACAATCTGGCTGGCTAGAAGCAATACAAAGCGATATTTGAAAGAAGGGGTTTAAATTTTTTTTAAAAAAGGCACAGGTTCACTTTAACTTCACTTCACCCTGGGTAAACTAGCTTACATGTTCATTTGGTGACAGATGAAATAGAGTTAAGATAGAGAAATCTTAACCTTGAGATATTCCTAAAGGTACTGGCTGGTAAGAGTGGACCTAAGGGTTCTAGTTATTTATTCATTATTCATTCATCAATTACACATTATCATGATTACATAATTTATTGTAATCATCACCCATAATTTGTCGACACAAATCACATACGTGTATCAAAATAATACAGAAATACCTATTACTATTATGTATCATTATATTATGCCTACTAGTTCAGACTTATATATATATATATTTATATGATTGTATTTCAAAAAGTCTTACAATCAAAATGTAACTTAATTTACTTAAATCTCAATTAATTTTCTGGATCTCAATTCTGATCATAATTATGCCTCATATGAAATCTCTCTGTGCTTTGACTTTAAATTGGTGAAATCCAAATATAGGGAGTAAAAGTATAGGAAGTTATGGAGTGACCTGATGTGCAGCAATGCAGCTGTAAATGATGGTCTCGGAGCCACTTAAACCACCACTGTGAGTCTGCCACTGTCCATCCAAAGTCGACGGTATCTCTCCACCATGTGCAGGATTCCAAAACGTAACAAAAACATTCTTTGGAAGAAAGTTAACTTTAGGTCACAGATATACTAGTCATGCTAGTATACCAGTATCGTTCAATACCGGAACGTAAAAGTTGCCAGTATCGCTCGATTAGTACGACTTTATTGTTCCAGTTTCGGTCGATGCTGGAGTCAACTGGACCCCAATTGTGTACCAGTATCGAGCGATACTGTAACGTTGTTATGTTCCAGTATCGGGCGATACTGGTACACATGCAATACCAATAGTGAGTTCTCCCAGTATTGAACAATACTGGTACATAATTGTATTCCAGTATCGCCCGATACCGGAACATTATATGTACCATATTAGTATCGTCCGATACGGGAACACAGAACACTCAATTAGTACTAGTATTGAGCGATACTGGGTGTTCCATTATCGGACGATACTAGTACAGTCCAGAATCTGGGACTTAAAGGGAAGCGGTCATGGTGAAGATTCTAACGAAAATTGAACAGCGCACGGCGACTATTTGAATCTAAACAAGTTGGACATTGGCGCAGTCTGTAATTGTTCTACGTATGTTTACATGCAAGCGGTATTGTGTGCGACTCTACAACAATCTCTTAACCCAATGTGGACGGCGCGCTCAATCAACCATCCTTCATTTGATTGAACGCATTTTCTATCGTATGATGTAAGTTATGTATTAGTTATGAGCTAAGGTTTAGCTGGTACAAAAAGTACACCTGTTCTCATTTCTTCTTCTGTGTGCGCACGTCAAATAAAGATGTCGAAGCAGAACCAGCCAGGAAGTGTCTCTGAATGGCCAGCCACGGTGTTACCGTCTTTGATTGGATGGAGATGAAGGACATGGTTGGTGTTTGGCTGTCAGTTATCTTCTGCTTGTTGCCTTTGTATGAGATTGGTGTATTTTACCTGTGCTCAGAAATAAAGATAAATAAAATGGATTGGTAATAAGCTGATATTTTGCATTTTCATCAATTTATGATTCAATAAATTACCGTATACAACTAGCCACTAGTATGACAATAGTATGTTAATAAGTTCAAAACCCCATGGTTGTTGACATTTATTTTGTGTTTAGCTGGATGGTGACTCCTAATGCCTAATGTCACAGGTGTAAGTGATGCGACTAAGTGCATTATAGTAGTTGTAGATGGTGGTGGTAGATGTAGCTCCTTTCCTAGTTTCCTATCTATTTTCCTTGGTGCTTGTAGCTCTCTTCATCTGATTCTTGACAATAACTGCTGCCGCTGGCTAGCCGTCATGCGAACCGAGAAGCCGAGAGCGTAAGCCTTCTCCTGTCACCATGGTCAGTACATAGCCTCTCCTTACTCAAAACTTCTACATGGCCTCCTAGCGGTCACTGGCGGTAACTGGTTATCTTGCGATTTCCAGGCTGACTATGTGGGGGATCTCGGAGCAGCAAGTGGCCCTAGAGGTGCCGTGGCAGTATGCAAGACCCATCGGCGTGTGGACATGCTCTTGTGCTCACTAACACTTGCCCCAGCTATGGGTGAAATAGTAGGGAAGTCTGTTTCCCTTTGCGGATGAGAGGTTTCACCTCCAACGGCTAAAGGGCGAATGGGGATTTGTAGTATGACTTACATCCAATCTCATCCCACCGGCTAAAAGACAACTGATGGCAGGACCAGCGACCACTATCAGTCAATCAGCTATAGAAAGACAAAATGATGGCAACAACTATTGACACTAGGGTTAAAGTCCCTGCTAATATTCTTGATGATGAGACCACCTAATTTTATGATGAAACTGATGACGTCGATACCTCAAAGCCTTCGGGAAGGGTACCGATTGATAGTGGGGAAGTCAGCAAGAAACCTAACTTTTTAAAGTGTAAGAAGACAGTGAAAATTTCGACAATGAATACAAGAACTTTAAAAGCCCACATAAACAACTTTAACTGTGCGCATTAGCCCAGTTGTACACCATAGATGTGATTGACATCCAAGAACACAGAATTGTACACAATGACAGCAATGATACAGTTTGAAAACCTCATAGATGGATATCAGCTTGTAACCCTATCTGCATTGATAAATACTGTCGGTGCTATAGTTGGTGGAGTTGGTGTTCTATATACTCAGTCCATATTTGCTAGTAGAGTATTAGTGTCTGTATCTTGCATATCTCCTAGAATTTTGCAAATAACTATCAATGGTTATCCTCAGTCTACAATCATAGTGTCGTATGCTCCAACAAATGTTGCAGATTCAGAAGTGGTGACTGATTACTACAATTCCTTGAGTGAGTGTACCAAAAAGGTGCCAGCACACATTTCAATGATTTCAATGCAAGAGTGGGAAAGGACATGGCTAAATTCACATATCACCAGACAACCAACAGTAATGGTGAGCAGCTATTAGACTATACTCTTGAGAACTACCTTGTTATAACTAACACTACCTTCCAAAAGAAGATGACAAAGCTGTGGACATATGTACTTCCGAGAGGTTATAGAGTTCAACTGGATTATATACTGGTCAGGAAGAAATGGAAAAACAGTGTGACCAACTCAGAGGCCTATATTTTCTTCGCCAGTGTAGGGTCAGATCATCGAATCATCACAGCCAAAATAAGACTCAGCTTTAGAGCAAATGGTAAATCCCCTCCAAAGAAGATTAAGTACAATTTGGAGCAAGCTTGCAACAGATCCCGACCTGCAGGAAAAGTACACGGTGAAAGAGAAAAACAGATTTACTGCGTTATGTGAGGCTGACAATGATATGGACCAAACCACAAAGTACAGCTATCTGACTCTTAAAGCCAATAAGGAGACAGCTGCTGAATTGCTACGTCCAAAAGAAGCATCAGAAGGCTTTCTGCTATGATGTGAATGTTGAGAAAGCTAGGCATCAGTTGAAGAAAGCGCATAGTCGACATATCACAGTGAACACCAAAGATAGCTGTGAGACATTTGAGGAAAGCAAAAAGGCTCTTGATGAAGCATATGAAGCTGCAAACAAGCGATACCTAGAAGTGAAACTCAATGAATACGGGGAAGCTAACAAACAACGGCAGCACAACATGGCTTGGGACATCATTAATGAGATCAGTGGTAGGAAGAAATCAAAAAGTAGTAGACTAAAGGGGAGCCACTAAAGAAGAAAGATTACAAAGTTGGCACGACCATTTTCAACAGCTTCTTGGTAATTCTCCGGTAGTAACTGATGAAGATGAGGATTTTGTTTTTGTTTTTGATCAACTACCAATTCGAACTGATTCTTTTGATGCTGAGGAATACCAGAAAGCTAAAAAGTCTTTAAAAGAAGGGAAAAGTTTTGACGAAGACGGAGTTCCTCCTGAAGTATTGAAACGGTGTGATATTGATCAGATAATTCTTGACTTCTGCAATGAGGCTCTCCTCAAAATCAAGAACCCAGAACAGTGGTCTGTTTTAAATCTTATACCTGTTCCCAAAAGTGGCGACCTTAGCAACACTGCAAACTACAGAGGCATCAGTTTGAGTTTCACATTTGCAAAAACATATATATTATCGTATGTTGCTTAACAGGATAAGACCGCATATAAAAGGCAAACTGACACCAAACCAATGTTGCTTTAGAGAAAACAGATCCACAGTGAGCCAGATTCTTGCACTCCGCAGAATAATTGAAGGGATACATGACAAAAACCTCCCAGCAATAATGACATTCATAGACTTCAAGAAAGCATTCGATACGATCCATAGAGGCAAGATTATCAACATTTTGAAAGCATATGGAATCCCAAACATCAGAGTAAATGCTATTGAGGATACTTACCACAACACAAAGGCCAAAGTTACAACTCCTGATGGGGACACTGATGAATTGGATATATTGGCAGGCGTTCTCCAAGGTGATACTCCTGCTCCGTATCTTTTCATAATAGTGCTGGGTTACTGCATACGAACTGCCATAGAAGGCAGAGAGGAAGACCTAGGTTTTACAGTCAACCCCAGGCGCAGCTGCAGAGTTGGACCACTGATGGTAACAGATTTGGATTTCGCTGAAAACATAGCACTAGTGTCTGACACTGCTGGCCAGGCGCAAAAACTTCGGGAAAGAGTAGAAATGTCAGCTCTAAGTGTTGGCCTCCACATGAACGCCAAGAAAAACCTACATGGTGTTTAACCATGTTAACCAACAGGATCAGGTGACCGATGGAACCAGTCTGAAATTAGTCAATGACTTAAAATATCTGGGATCCTGGACATCGAGCAGCTTGCAAGATATCAAAACAAGGAAGGCACTAGCATGGAAGGCGTGTAATAAGCTCAACAAGATATGGAGATCCAACCTACCAAGATCAACCAAAATTAAGCTATTCGATTCCAAGCTACAGTGGAAAGCATTCTTCTCTATGGTTCAGAAACATGGACAATAACAACTTAAGTTCGAAAGCTACTGGATGGATGTTACACCAGGCTTCTTAGATCAGCCATTGATATAAGTTGGAGGTTACACATCACTAACAAAGAACTCTATGGTGATCTTCCTAGAGTAAGTGAAATAATCATGAAGAGGCGACTGCAGTTTGCTGGACACTGTGTCAGACGTTCTGTTCGGGGATGTGATATCAGACCTAGTTCTTTGGAAACCAGTTCATGGCAAAAGAAATGCTGGACGACCGATGTTAAGCTATGTGGATATCCTATTTCAGGACACTGGACAAACACCTGCTAAGATAAAGACCTGCATGGAAGATAGGCGTGTCTGGAGAGCCATAGTTAATGCCCGACAGAAGTCGCCGGAGTGAGTGAGTGATTTTGTGTTATAATTATCTTTTGAAATTATGTGGCATGTTTGGTTGATGTTTTTGATTTTCCTGTTTGAACCTTGGCAGCAAAGCCCTATAATATAGTTGGTCACGCGAGAGATACTGTTGATTTTATCATGTATATACAATTGTTATTCGACCTGTCACATCTTCCTTCTAATTAACTAGGATATCGTCCTCATATTTTGTTGTGATTCATACATATGTATAGAAGTCGGGATACCATAGAAACGAGCCTTAGTAAATAATAAGCCCTCCTGTCGCGCTGAGATTCAATTTCACAATAGATGGATAGAATTAAAAATGCGAATTACTCCCCATCTCTTATCTTTATCGCGAAGCTTAACTTCATGATGAGTGGTCGCCTAGCAACGCATCCGTGAGAAAGGCTAAAGTCAATCTGTGAGCGCCTTTATTCACTAGTTGCCGTTAGTAGTTATTTCTATATTATCGCTAACACACGGTCAGATGATCATTTTCATATGACGGTATACAACACGGACGTGTAAATATTCCAGTAACACAATCAGTGTAATTCTGCGCGGGATTTGAGCTGTGGAATAAAAAACTGAATTGTTGATTACATCAGCAAATGCATCTGTTGTTTCAAATGTATCGTTATACAACACACTGATGAAGACACTAACATAAAGATACAAGATAACACCTTTGGTTGTTATCTCTGTTTATTTTGTTGGACTTGATTTTGCTGTATTAAGGATTCCAAGTGAACAGTTTTGACGAAAATCAACGATGGGAAACGGAGCAAGCTATAGTAAGGCGAAAACAATATTTCTGGACGTTAATGGCGATTCACAGAAGGTTTGTTATTACATTGGCGTTAATGAATATATTGTAACAGTTTATGTTTATCAAATCTGTAAAATAGTCGGCGGCCATAGGGTCTGCGAAACGATGTATACGTGTAGGTAAATATAGGACTCCTTAATATAATACTTTCGTAAAAGTTACGTACTGTAACAAATGCCCAATTTGTGTAAAATTAATACAATTCTTGTTCAAAAATTGGACACAACAATTATTAAGGAGTTCTATTTTCACACTGAGTGTGTATTTATATGTGCTGTGAAGAGAAGTCACAATAACTAGGCTTTTATTAAACCTCCAATATTTAAATGTACATTATTTCAATCGACTATCGAAAGTGTTGCGTTATACAATAAGTGTGGTCTATATTGAATATCAATATGATTCGTCCAAAGAGGTCAAACGAAAATGTATAGATAAATGGGAAAGCAAGTAAGACATATCCTATAGTTTAAAAAAATGGTCGGTTATTTTTCTTATACCATTCAAATGTACCGTCGATACAAAATTAAGATGGTTCCAATTACGCCTGACTCATAGAATTTAAGGTGTTAACTCTTTCTTTTTTTTAAATAGGGAGGATAGACTCAAATGTATGCACTTTTTGTAAAGAAACATAAGAAACCATACTACACCTATTTTGTGAAAGCCCGCCCATATAAGACTATGGGAAAATGTTATGAAATGGATTAAGGAAAAAACAAATTTCACCATCATTTTGGATAGACAGATTCAACTATTTGGGCTAGCCAACCATAACATGAGTGCTTTCAATGTAATTTTTCTACTATGTCGCTTTTATATATACAAGATCGAAATGAAAGAGGGGCTACCATTTATCGTTTGGTTCCGGGAGGAAGCAAAGCGATTCTTTTCCCTTGAAAAATATATTGCCATACAAAACGGGAACATTAGTGCGAGTTTTAACAAAAAAATGGAATTCCCTCTTACCATTATGGGATGTGTAGTTAATATCAGCAAAGGACCGTGAAATAACATTTAATTAATGCTCATTATTGTCTGTATTGTACTATTATGAAGAAATGTGATCTATATCACACGGTCATTTTGTCCAATCATCAGGCGAATTTATTTATATATTTATTTATAAGTTAAACCATTTGGAACAGTAGTTGCTACTCCGATCATCAGATAACTCACGCTAGTGCGATCATCTGAATTGTCTGACAGCGTGAAATTTGGAGTAGCAACTACAGTTTCAAATGGTTTAACTTACATTTCGCTCTGCATCGCACTGAGCACACTGCAAGAAGATTGCTTCTTTACCAGTATTTTTTTAATTTTTTTAAAAAATATTTATGTATTTATTTATTATTTAAACAAATAAACAAACAACCAAACCTCTCTATTAACAAACAAACAAATAAATAAATAAAACACCCCAGCAAGCAAATAAACAGTAACACATCCCAAACGAAACACATAAATCAAAGCAAAATTAAAAAATAACGTAACAAAACAACGCAACAATAGCACCAAACGTAACACACAGTCAACAGACCAACAGAAAACCAAATATAACAAACAAACTATAATAAATAGACAAAACAAAAATGAATAAATAAAAAAACCTAACAAACAATGAAAACAACACAACAACGAAACAAGCAAAGGAATACAAAAAGATATACAAAATACGCAGGACTTATCATCTGTTTCTATACTGCAACAATTGTCACATTTTTGGCGCACTTTTAATGTTCCTCAGTTGGAAAATCTCTGCATTCTGAATTTCCCTCACTAAACATTAAGACACGCCAATATACATCCCAGCCATTTCTCCTTAATGTTCTAATCACTGATAACTTTCATCACAAAATTTGAATTTGAATATAGTATTAATGGTGGCAATCAATCATATATTATACGTTAATGGAAATATGGAATGAACAAATTACTTATGATTCCAATTAATTATGATGAATTAATTGGCTGATTTAAAATTTTAGAAAATCCAGGCGGTCATTAACATCGCACTTTACAATGAACTTTTTAGGATATTGAATAAAGGGATGACTGCCTTAAGATTTTTAAAGGTGACTGGGACCAATGTAATATCTTGGAAAACCAAGGAATTGCAGGAAAGATCTTGGCCCTAATCATGCTAATTGAAATTATTAGATTCATCACAGTTACCTATAAACAATCTATCGTCAGTATTAACGATATGGACGTAACTTGTACTATTAATTCTTTGCGCATCGTCGGTCCTGCGCGTATATAAAATACGCGTTCTGCAAATGTGGCGTGCGTTCGTGGCGTTATAGTGCGTTCATAGCTGGTTCCCTGCACCCTGGATCCCCGGCCCAACTTATCCATAGGTGCAGGTACAGGCAACTCAATTGCCGACCGTGGTAACCGTAAGTTCAACACATTGCATTGTCGCTCTTTTATGACATAAGGTAAATAACGATCAACGCACTGTAGCTGAGACATCCCATCGAACGCTGAATGCATTGTCGCGATGGGGAACGCGCTATGACATGCGTGCATGTGCGTGTGAAGTCCGGGGCTGTGGTTAGCGCAGATACAGGTGTAGTTTGTGCCAATCAGCAAATTTGTTATAATTCTAAGCGTGACGCTGGCTTGATCGAATTTATTTGTGGATCCATTTTTTTGGTCAATCATGACTTTTATGCCAGCAAATTAGCTTTGAGTGAAAATCGGCGCGTACCTGCATGGATAAGTTGTGTGGAGCCCATTGATCCGGGAACCAGCATAAGCCAGGATATAGAATTAGAGCGTCCTTGGTTTTATACTCCCCGTCGCTATGCATCGGCCGATATCGGTGGACAAAAGTTGACATTGCTTCAATATCCGCCGAAGTCGGCCGATGCTCAACGAGGGGAGTATGAACTCGCCTGAATGCGTAATTGTTTCCTCGAACCATAGACAAACTATATGGATACACATTATTATATCCCGTATGGGGTGACTTAGTTTACGCGGCCGTCGTACTCGTCCCTGACTTTAGCGAATTGCGTTTTTCCTTAGCATGGGATGATATTTGATTGGTTCACACATTACCATGATTACCCGTGTATTCATCTCATTAGGCTACAAGGCCCGCTTAGCAACGCCGCTTAGCAACGCTATAAATTGATGCCCTAAAAACCGGCACCAAATTTAAATATTCGCCTTCCATTAAAGCTGGTTGCTATATGACATAATTCTCGTGTGCAACCAACCGGCTGTATTGCAATGCCCATTGAGTAGTTTAAACGCATGAGCGTGGATATAATTTGCAACATAATGGAAACTCACCCATGCAGTTAGCAAGTAGTACCACTCGTACACGCCCCGAATTTAAATATACAACCAGGTTTACCGGACCGAATTAATAGCGTACCTAAGCGGGCAATTTATGTCACGAGTTTGTATTCATGTGGTTTCGAATGTGCTTTAATTTTTATTCTTATATAGTGGGTGTGGTTTGAGATGTCAGCAGGCAATTTGATTGGTTTTTGGCCGATTTTCAGCCGACACGCCCATGCATTATGAGACAATGGTGCATAGTTTGGGGCGGGGTTTAATTCATTCGAAAAATAATACCTTCAGCGCGTATTATCAACGCGTCATCGCGTTAGCGTGCCCTTCACAAAGTCGCCGCCGTATGCGTTGTGGGTATAACGCAGCGATGACAGATGCGTGTTTGCTGAAGAACGCGATTAATTTGAAGCAGGATGTTGGAAAACTGCTCGCTGGATTCGCCGATTTTATAAAGGGGGAAATTTGTTGTTGTTTGTTTAAAATAAATCTAACAAACTGCGTTATTTTATGATAAAAGATCAAAATAACCAATAAACTAAATAAGAATGAGAATAAAACATCGTGTATGGCCGCCTGCGGCGACCATTCACGACTCCAAATATGGTACAGCCTATACATTATAAGACAATCGTCTATAGCAAAACAGCTAAGAACTATGTTTTATTCTCTAATTAAGAAAAAACACCGTATGTTTCACGACATACTTAATAGTGAAACCTTTCTAAATTAGTAGTTTGAATTCACGTAATAAAGACACCCATTAGTCCAACTAAATGAATTATACGAACTCATCTGCGGCCTGCCCAGTTTGTTTACCTAGGAATTCAATTTGCTTGTTGTCCCAAATAACCCCACTTTTCTCTTAGTTGAATGATGAGTTTGGATATAAGAGGGGAGGCCGGGGTTCCTCCGGTTATTATAAACACGCTCGGGTATGGTAGTCACTTATTAGATTTTGTTAAATTAAGGAAACTAAAGAAAAATAAAAAATATATATATTAAGAATTAATTTAAAAATCTAAACACGAAACCTCAATTTATTTTTTATTAATTCTTTGTTCAATTAGAGATAAAGGTATTGTTTTTAGACCATACGGTGTTTATATTGTCTGACATAAATGTGGGCGGTAGTATCATTTTAAGTAGAGCAACGACGCCGCAATCAGAGTTGTTTCACGCCATTCCAATGGGATTTACACACAGTAAAATTGGTTTTGCTAAAATGGTGATTATCATTACATTAATTGTCAAAATGTTCCTGAATAATCATTCTTTCACTCTGGGATAAGTAATTAAAAGTATGATACCGAGTTGTCAAATGAAAAGGCAAATTTGAATACAAGCATCACCTGTTACAGACCAAGAAGGCAAGAAGTCTTCAAGAAGTGGAGGCACGTGTCAGAGCCAAAGTGACAGGCTACACCGAAATGGTGGCCATGTCGAAGGAAGGCTTCATTACAAAAAAAATAATATCAGCAAACAACTAAATGATTTCTATTTTAAATTGCAAGGAAGCTAACATTTTATGTTATGTCTTAAAAACACCTTTAGCAGAAGACCGTACCTCATACCGTATTATTTGTGAACCTTAAGGCAAATGTTAATGACTTTTCAGTCCAATTATTAAGAAACAAAGGGTCTTCAGAACATTTTATTTGTGCAATATTTTTAGTTTGTGGAGTATTATTTATTTCTACAATGTTTATCTACCTTTGGCTCATTTAATATACCAGGAACCTGTAATAAATAACAGGCACAACAATGCCTTGCTTGTAGACTCTCACTCCATATCATCATGCTGCAGTAATAATATTTATGTCTTAACTTTGTACATCCAATTGGAATGGCGAAAAATGCAGACAGATTACAAAACGTGTTACAGTTTGCTAGTCGATTTCTTTCATTTTTGGGGAGGATAAACTAGATTAACAACGCTTTATACAGACAACAATAATTCCATGGTTCAATGCACGCATCAAGGTCAATTGACCGTTTAAAATCGTGCACAATGTTTTTTGATTCACCCTGTATAACAAGGGTACGGTCTAAAACAATACCATTTTATTCTCATTCTTAAACAGTCATACTTAAGGGAAGTATAATATATCAAGCACTGTAACTTTTAAACTAATAATGTAATGTACATAAAAGTATACAATCTTTCAAATGAATTGAGTCGGAGAATCTATTTTTTGGTATTAAATTTCCCCCAAAATAGTGATTTCTACATTTTTGCCACAAAATTACATTTTTGGCGCCAACATTTTACAGACAACCTAACAAAATCAGTTTTTGATTCAAAATTTCAAAATTTCACCAAAATCATCTTAAGTCAAGTATTTAGGAAGCACTTTTTTTTTGGCTTAACAATTTTTAGTTATGAAAATATTGACCAAAAAGTGCCAAAAATGTGATAAAAACATTTTTTTGTTTATACAAATCCAAAACTAGTCATCATTGCGACGGACGGAATTGATGTTTTAGATTGTCCTTTCTTTTCTGTCAGAAACCTAGACACCAAAGGTATACCACATGAATAGCAACCCAGTGTACTCCGCAAAAAACCCTAAAACAAAGCTTTGCAACGATAATGCATGTTGCCATAGCAACACATTTTATTGGCGAGACGCACGGAAATTGCGCGAGGGACGGAAATAATTTTTCCATTATCCTGCCTTTCCAGCTGTGTAACTGTACACTTTGAGTATACTGCAAGACAAAGCAACCAATATACTTCAATGGGAAAAAATAAAGCCACAATTAACCAAATTGCTATAATATGGTAACGCAATTTTAAAACGCGACGGACGGAATTATCAATTCCGTCCATCGCACTTACAAATTACATCGCCATAGCGAAACACCCAAATAGAAGCATTTTGTTTTTGCCTGTCATTAAAAGCACATAGGCAGTTCACTCCAAAAACCCACCCAAGGTGTCAAATCTACCAAAATTTAGGACAACTAAAAATGTCACTCAAATTCCGTCCCTCGCAAAAGGAGGTTTTGGATTTGGCCCACATATATAATACAGTGTCTCCCTAAAAAAGGGTGCGCATGTGTTCCACCGTCCACGTCATTGCCCTCATTGATTGCTCATTATTTGGATGTAATCTTTATATAATCAAAAAGATAATTAAGTTGGCTTTCAAATGCCGTTCATTTCATTATGTTTACTTTTCTCAATTTAAAAAAATTATGATTAACAACGAGCACTCAAAATCGGGTTTGTGCCTCTTTCAGAAAACAGATGCCTTTTGGGGAATGTGCCATTGTCATCGTTAAAAATTTCGTATTAGGATTTGGTTTTTTATACGAACTTTAAGATATCTAAATCGCACGCAGTTTGTTTTGTCTAATTTGCTTGAGTCTATACAGAGATATGCTTGTATGATCATGAGTAAACCAAGGGTCGCGTTCTTGCGCGTCCCCGCGTCCTAGGACCCCTCATTTACTTGTGGGACGCGTAAGTTTACATATTGAACTTCACTAACGGGTCCCAATCGAAAATAAAGGGACCCCTTAAATCTGACGATGTATGGACGTGGAAACCTTAAGACATTCTGAAATTGTCAATCTCCTACATTGTAAATTTGTTAATGTCCGTAAAAGATTAATACAATGCAAATCCTATATTTTAAAAAGATTTTAAACACATTAAATCGCTTTCGAATTGCTTCCGCAAAAGTTTCAAGCGATTTCCAAAACATTCTATAAGTATCTTCTACCGATTAACATGGACACGACATAGGTATATGAGTTACACGTTCTTACGCTAGTGTGCGTATCTGTGTTAGCGACTGTTTGCAACGAGGGTCACAGACTCACAGTTCAAATTCAACGAGGACCCCTTATATTTTTGGGGGACTCCTTAAATTTAGTTTTTGCAGTCCTTAAAGGGTCCTGAAAAATTAAATGGGACTCCTCACATTTTTGAGCCAGTGCTACCCCTAGAGTAAACAAAATCAAAACTGCCAGTTTTTTGACAGAAATCATGCATATGTAAAATTGCTGTTATGTTTAACGCTTTGAAGCATCTCTTCTTAAAAATTAGCACAAATTTGACTTTCTGTGATCAACTTTAATCAAGCATAATATTCGATAGGATAAAGCAAATGAGACAAAACAAACGTTCATTAAAAGGTAAGTTGGTCATCTTCAAGCTCATTTAAACGTCAATGAGTAAATACTTATTATTACATGGGGAAATTACTCTTTCCCCAAGCATCTTTTTTCCTTAAAAAGTGGCACAACTCGTTTGTAAGTACTCGTGATTGATCATGCATATCGCTGGATTGGGAAGAGCAACTACGATCAAATTAACGGCATTCGAAAGCCAACTATATCATAGTATCTTTAAGATTATATAAATATTAGAGCCAAATACTGAGTAATCAATAATAGCGATGACGTAAACACCCTTTTTAGGGACACCGTGTGTAATACACGACATAATTATTACAGTACAATCAGTTTACGAAGACGGAGTTCTTTTTATTCTTCAAATAGGCATACAAGATTTGAATGGTTACCTTATCTTAATTTGATTTTGCAGTTTGCCAACGGCGATGAAGTAGTTAATACATTTCAAATCATTATGATCATAAATGTTATTGTGATAGTTGAATATAACAATTTCAATGGTTAATACAAAACGTGTTGTCAGTTAATACGCGAAATGACTTGACTTGCGTAAGACCATGAATAGCTTCTTAATTCTATTTAACATTTGAACAAGAAATGGTTGATATAATAAAATACATTGCAAGTGTGACAAATAATAATTATTATCTACTTTACCAATCTTACATAAAAGTACTTTTGTGGGATAAATGTTGTGTGAAGGATTCCAATTTAATGAGATCAATCTCGCTTCATCGGTACAATGTGGAGTGGCGAGCCAAATGTTGGTCCAATTGAAAAAAGTAATGGGGGAACCTGAGTGACCAGAAGTTTGTACACAGAGGAGAAACATACAAATTGTTAATAATGGCTTTTCTAAAAATGTTGTGCGTACGAGTATTAACCCTAACAGACCCGTACCCCATGAAATCCCATTTCCCAGCCTGTCGGTTCCACCTGGCGCTGAGGTTTTTGGGTGAAATAATGGCCCCGGGCTACATAGCTGGGTGAGTACACTCGCCCAGCATAGCTTCCCCCGTGGCTCAGTTGGTAGAGCATTCGCCTGTCAACCGAGAGGCCGTGGGTTCAAACCCCTGGGCGTGGCACCTCTTGTTTTGTTGTGTGTGCTTTTTTTGCTTGAACAAAATTTCGTTGGAAAATCCACCGGGAGTGATAGGGTTAATAGAGACTTAATTAAAACAAACATCTTCTCTGTTGTTAAGTCGTCTGCGCTAATTCCAATCGATATAGAGCCCATTGCGGAGAGCGTGGTACTGTAAAATAACGGCACCCTTATGATTTAGACGATTACGACCGAAACGCCAGATGGAAACCAATTATATTTGTACATAAGGCAAATACTTGCATTTGTCTCATTCTATAATCTCAGGTTTTATTTACATCTTTTAATGAACAAGTCAATAACACTATTAGTCTAATAGGTAGAAGGGGTTTTCCTGCAACCCCCGGAAATATACTTCTAATCGATGTCTCTATATCAGGAAAAATGCGTAAAAAACGATAAGCTATGTTAAAAAAATGTGAAAATGTCCCACGTGTCATTTTTATGCAAATTAGTGCCGCCATTACCGAAAAATCTATTTTTCACTATATCTCGGCCAATAATGCAGATAACTGAACAAATAAGGTGTCTAGACCCATGTTTTGAGGGTCAAAGATCACAATAAGACTATTTTTGAAGTGACCACATGTGTCACGTGTCATTGTTATGCAAATTAGTGCCGCCATTACCGAAAAATCTATTTTTCACTATATCTCGGCCAATATTGCAGATAACTGAACAGATAAGGTGTCTAGACCCATGTTTTGAGGGTCAAAGATCACAATAAAACTATTTTGAATTGACCACATGTGTCACGTGTCATTTTTATGCAAATTAGTACCACCAAAATGGCCGCCAAAAATGGTAAAATTCCATATATTGGGATATATAAACCAACATGTATGATCAGAGTATAGTTTTAACAATGGGATGTATGTGTTAGACCACTAGAAACTCATATCTAGTATTTTTGCTTTATTAACATACTTTAAAACCAAAATGGCCGCCAAATTAATGACCAAAAATTGTCAAAAGTGGTCAAAATTCCATAAAATAGCATAATATCAACCAAAATGTTTGATGAAAATATAATTTTAACGATGGGATATATGTGTTAGACCACTAGTAACTTATATCCTGTATTTTTGCTTTGTTAAAACAGTTCAAATCCAAAATGGCTGCCAAAATGGCTGCCAAAATGGCCCCCAAAATGGTTCCCGAAGTGGCTACAAAATTTGTCAAATTCCATAAAATGGGATTATATCATCATAAATATATGATGAAAATATAGTTTTAATGATGAAATATATGTAATAGACCACTAGTAACTTATATCTAGTACTTTTGCTTTGTAAACATACTTAAAAATCCAAAATGGCTCCCAAAATGGTCCCAAAATGACTGAACAAGTTGTTGGAATTGCATAAAATTGGATAATATCAGTCAAAACATATGATGAAAGTATAGGTTTAACATTGTTGTGTATGTATTAGTCAACTAGTAACTCATATCCAGTACATTTGCATTGTAATAACATACTTTAAATTTAAAACCAAGATGGCCACCAAAATGGCCGCTGTAAATGTAAAAATAGTCTACATGTACATGAGTGTATGATGATCCGTAGCTATTGTAAGAGTGTAGTATTACATCAAATTCACCAAATAGTATGTTCTAAACTGCTAAGCTATTGCTTTTAGAAATAAGGTCCACCTCTTTGACAATTTTGATTCAGTATCACTTTCCAAAATGGCTGCCAGAATGGATAAGTTGATGTTAAATGACCTTAAACAATTGTTTTGCATTGTAAATGACCATACTATGTAATACCAATACCCTCAAATCGAATGGGACATCATTCACTATGTCTTTGATAAAGCCTAGGTGCTGTAGATTTAGTTTGAGTATTTTATATATAATATCCAAGATGGCTGCAAAAGGTTAAAATAACTGAGAAAAAACCAGTATTATATAGTTTATTGTTAGTGTTACATCAAACACGACCAAATTACTATATCTACAGCATTTAATTCATCCGGTAAACATATCTGTATACGGTATATGATAAGGTATAATTAAACGGTATAGACTCCATTTTGACAATGTGATGTTATTAAGATGGGCATTATAATGACCATTTCATTAAAATTACCCCCTAATGGTCAATAAAACTACCCCTATATTCCAAATGGTATAAATAGTAACCCCAGGTGGCCACCAATTGATCAAAATATGGATTATATACCATTCAATCATACCTTGTCACATACAGATACGTTTACTGGATGGATTAAAATCTGTAGATATATTCTTTTGGTCATATCTATAATGTAACACAAACAATAAAACTATTTTTCAGTTATTTTAACCTTTTGCAGCCATCTTGGATATTTTAAAAATACTCAAACTAGATCTACAGCCCGTGGCTTTATCATGGACATATATTGAATGCTGTCTTATTAGATTTGAGGGGTTGGTATTACATAGTATGACCATTTACAATACAAAACAATTGTTTTAGGTCATTTAACATCAACTTAACCACTTTGGAAGCCATTTTGGAAAGTGATACAGAATCAAAATTGTCACAGAGGTGGGCTTAAAAAGCAATAGCTTAGCAGTTTAGAACATACTATTTAGTAAACTTGATGTAATTATACACTCTTACAATATCTATTGTGGATTAGCATTCACTCATGTAGACTTTGTTTACATTTACAGCGGCCATTTTGGTGGCCATCCTGGATTTAAAGTATGTTATTACAATGTAAATATACTGGATATAAGTTACTAGTGGTCAAATACATACATCCAATATTAAAACTTTACTTTCATCATAGGTTTTGGTTGATATTATACGATTTATGGAATTTCGACAATCTGCTCAGTTATTTTGGGGCCATTTTGGGCGACATTTTGTTTTTGTAAGTATGTTAATAAAGCAAAAATACTAGATATGAGCTACTAGTGGTCTTATACACGCATCCCATCATTAAAACTATATTTTCATCATACATTTAGGTTGATATTATCCCATTTTATGGAATTTGACACTTTTTGCAGCCATTCCGGGAACCATTTTGGGGGCCATGTTGGCAGCCATTTTGGATTTTGAACTATGTTAACATAGCAAAAATAAAAAAAAATACTAATAATGATTTACTTGGGGTCTACCACATACATCCCATCGTTAACATTATATTTTCATCATACATTTCGGTTGATATTATGCTATTTTTAACCACTTCTGACCATTTTTGGCCATTAATTTGGCGGCCATTTTGGTTTTACAGTATGTTTACAAAGCAAACATACTAGACATGCGTTTCTAGTGGTCTAACACATACATCCCATTGTTAAAACTATACTTTGATCATATTTGTTGGTTTATATATCCCAATATATGGAATTTTACCATTTTTGGCGGCCATTTTGGCGGCACTACTTTGCATAAAAATGACACGTGACACATGTGGTCAATTCAAAATAGTTTTATTGTGATCTTTGACCCTCAAAACATGGGTCTAGACACCTTATTTGTTCAGTTATCTGCAATATTGGCCGAGATATAGTGACAACTAGATTTTTCGGTAATGGCGGCACTAATTTGCATAAAAATGACATGTGACACATATGGTCACTTCAAAAATAGTCTTATTGTGATCTTTGACCCTCAAAACATGGGTCTAGACACCTTATTTGTTCAGTTATCTGCATTATTGTCCGAGATATAGTGAAAAATAGATTTTTCGGTAATGGCGGCACTAATTTGCATAAAAATGACACGTGGGACATTTTCACATTTTTTTTAACATAGCTTATCATTTTTTACGCATTTTTTCTGATATAGAGACATCGATTAGAAGTATATTTCCGGGGGGTGCAGGAAAACCCCTTCTACCTATTAGACTATATTAATTAAAAATAAATTCGACATCGATCTTGCCATAGTGACCCAGATGATAATTGGCGCTCGTCAGCAGCCCTTGTCCGCCTCGCGATTCACCAAAACAAGGCAACAAGCGCAAAATCAAGCGAAAGCATCAGAAAGCGCGATTAACAGAACCAGAGTTAACGGTGTGATCACAGCACACTCATTCACAAAATCGCATGATAGCGTCCATAGCCCGATCAAAGCACTTTCAGCAATATTCACAAAATCGTGCAAAAAGCACAGGAACAGCACATTACAGCACAACGATGCACAATCGCACTAGGATAGCGCGAAACGCAAAATTGCGCGAATAGCTGCAGGATGGCAGAAGAATAGTGTGATTATATACAATTGCTCGGGGCAATTGCTCGCACTTTCGATTTGATTCCTGCTCCCATTAAACGTAATCTTTCCTGAACGCATCCGTCACACTTTCGCAAATGAGCTCTTTTGCCCTAGTTTATGTCCGTTTTAGCGCCTTCATGGAGATGATAAATTATCCAGAGCGGCAAGCCTTCATTCAATAAACATTCTTGTTCTTCTTCTCAGATTGTCTTCAGTCCACATTCCAGCTCCCGAGATATTCAAGATCTTCTTTGTGTTGCTGCAGGAGTTAGCAAGTAAGTAGGCTGCACCCATAACAGAGACAATGTATATAAGGTATAGTCTATCCATCTGAGACCGATCTTCCAATCATGTGACCGAGCCGTTCCATTGACTGGGAGAGGAGGCTATTTTCTGACGAAAATATCGATAGAATCAGTAGAGTGGAAAACGGCCATAATAAAAAATAATTATGTTGCCCACCTACTTTTATCATAACCCAAGTTGTGCCATGGGGAGTCAGGACGTTGCAAAGACAGGTATAGCTTTCCCTTCCAATTTCTTCATTTCAAAAAATGCTTTCAATTTGGCAAGCACTGGTAGGGCAGCATCTCATCTTTAATGGTCTTATTTGGTGCCATTTTAAGCTCTACTGTACTACAGGCCTCTATGAACTGGTACATGTAGAGTGATAGACCCCGATGAAGACAACCTTTCATTTTACAAGTCAGAAAATAAACTTTATTTAGTTTGTCAACGTTCAAATTGTATAATATTTGTTTAAAAATGAAAATCGTTCCCTTCAATATTGATACCATATCATTGTAAGCGTATGTGTTTCTTTCTATACTTAAAGGCATATTATGTGATCTTTTCCAGAGGGCGCCCTCTATTCATTATTTTTTTTAGAAAGTAGATTTTCTTGCAGATTTACATTTCCGATCATAAATCATACATACATTCCAAGTTACAGAGCGATACGATTCCTAATTACCTCAAAATCATGGTTTTAGAGTGAATTTAGAGTGAAAAATATAAAGTGTCCGGATTCGGACAGTTTATTTTCACTCTAAAACCATGATTTTGAAGTAATTAAGAATCGTATCGCCCTGTAACTTGGAATGTATGCATAATTTATGATCAGAAATGTAAATCTGCAAGAAAATCGATGTTGAGGGCGTTCCCTGGAAAGATCACATAATATACCTTTAACAAGGAAATCTGATTGAATCGGACATGCAGACAGAACAACATAGGGATACGAAGTTTCATATCATTTTACAACCATTTTATCGTAGGCCCGGCCAACCTGAAAATAAACATTATTTACTGTTGGAAACATTACAAGATAGCAAATAAAAATTAAATGTGGCCTCCTACATTAAGCTAAATGTTAAAAGTCCATCACTTTCGATCTTTTTCAGCTTTGTGATTTTATTCATATGCCGAAATCACAGGTGAAGATTATGGTAAATGTTCAAAGTCCATCACTTTCGATCTTTTTCAGCTTTGTGATTCTATTCATAGGCCGAAATCACAGGTGACGATTTCAAAGCCTTTTGATTTCAGATAATGCGCAAATGGTTCGATATTTGTCTATCTTTGAATGGTACACTAGACGTAGCTGCTATGTGCATGCGTGTGATGAGAATAATACGCATTGTAACAGTGTTGTGTGTTTTTGCATAAGGCAGCTTAATTGTTTCAATTCATATTATAGATGAGGTTCGACTGGAGGTTGGAATAAAATGGGATCCTTCGACAAATAGCAAATATAAGCCAGAAGACAGCACATCTTATTTTTGCTCATCTCCCCTGCCCATCCGAGCACCAAAGATCGCTCTTCGGTGGATAGACTATAATACTGTAGATTAATTCAAAAACATATGAACTAAAGACAGCAAAAAAAGTAACTCGGCTGTAAAAGCACCTATAATTTTAAAATTGTTACTCATATTCTAAAAATTGAAAATACCAGGAGACGGAAAATTTAATTACGGTGATTTTGACACCTTGTTTGTTTAAATCGATCGAGTATTGTTGTCGCGGTATGTGCTTACAGATGAAAAGTGCCCATTTCCATTGTTGCAGTAACTCCTATTGAGTTACAGCACAACAAGAGCAGCTAATCCAAATTCCCGCTATTATCTTCACGCTGAATCAGAGAGATCAATAGAAGTTACTGCAACAATGGAAATGGGCACTTTTCATCTGTAAGCACATACCGCGACAACAATACTCGATCGATTTTAACAAAAAGGTGTCAAAATCACCGTAATTAAATTTTCCGTCTCCTGTTATTTTCATTTTTAGAATACGAGTAACAATTTTAAAATTATAGGTGCTTTAACAACAGCCGAGTTACGATTTTTTTGCTATCTTTAGATGCGTAAACATAATCCAACGTGTCATTCTCTAAAAAAGGTGAATTACAAAGTTAATGACAGAATTTCTGGGTGAATTTTAATGTTGTTACTTCACACGGTTAGCTAATTATCTTTAAGGGGAGGGTTGAGAGGTTTTATATTATGGATTTGTTTTTTGGCTTGAAATCAAGCCCAGAGAGTTTTGCTTCAAAAATGAACTAAATCGGATATTCCTCTGCAGCAAAGTTATGATACATTTTGCGCGTCTAAGTCTGTCGCGAAGTCGAAAATTTCGTATATTAACGCATGTATTTAATTCTTATGTATTCTATTGTTTTAAGTATCTCATTTCTGGTCAAAAATGTCATATTATTTTATTTTATTACTCCAATAATTAATGCACATTTAGTGTTCTAAAATTAAGTGAATTTGATACAAAAAATAACGATTAATCATCTTTAATGAGTATTAATTATTCGTATTTACTAATGCCCGACTTTTAATTGACGATATCTCCGTAACTAATTTCGATCATTTTGCGACCGTGTGCGCAGGATATCTAGAAAACTAGAGGGGCTAGGACCTATAAATTTGGCCAGAATACTGTTGAGAAGATAAGCTTTAAAATGAATTAGAATGGAGACTCTAACCATATGAGAACATATTTTGTTACATCTCCGTAAAAATTTTAAAAAAATTCTGGTGAACACAAAATCAAATACTTACCATAGCATGCCTAGTTAATAGTGGCAAATTGCTTAGATCCTAGTTCATTGAATAGTCTTATTAATCAGCTTTCATTTGCCCTTTGTCCTAATAGTCTACGATAAATAGTGTTTGAGATATCTTGCGCACAAGACCCCCCCCCCCCTGGGATTTGAACCACGGACCTCCAGTACCAGGGCCCAGATCCTAGCCACTACATCACGTCTGTCAGTCGGCACTCGGCGATTATATTCGCCTCGTTATATAGCCTGGGTTCGTTTTGTATCCCAAAAACCTGCACGCCGGGTTATAAAAACATTTTTTCCGCACAGTTGCCGTGTGGTGTAGTAGAGTTAGGGTTTTCTATGATGAAAATTACAACATGGCATTTATAATGCGCCGTCAATCTATATAGGTAAAACTATTCCGAGGCGCAAAAAAACATATAAAACAAAAATACAAATTAACATGAAAAATACATAAACAAGGATGATTTGCATATACATGTACATGTATATACAAAAAATAAATCCTTATACTATCGACATTCCGTATATGATAATACACTGATTGGCATATCCATCGAACTTGAACATCCATACATAGATTATTATCAAACACAATTCCTAAGTTCCGAGCAGATTTTGAAGCAAGACCAGAAGAAGTGTCGATATTGATATGATGATCACTTATTTTACGTTGATTGAATCTGGAGGTCATAATTAAAAACTCAGTCTTATCATCATTCAATTTCAGCTTGTTTACAAACATCCACAAGATGGCAGCTAATCCGTTACATCTGTCCACGGATAACCTCTATTTTAAATAAGATGATTGCATTTGTCATTGCTGCAGAAATTATCGCACCTGTTATTAGGGTCAATATAAGCTCGTTCATCCTCAAAGTATTTAGAATTAGCACACTACATCCAACTAGTACTGGATTCGTGCCTGCCTCATACACGCCCATTAAAACAATTACAACGCACCTTTAGATGATCGTAGCTTCCTAAATAAGTGTCGGAATAGAACAATTCAAACGACAAAACAAAGTCAAATCAGTCGGTTATGATTTTGATTCGGTTTATTAATTACGGGGAAATGAGCGAAACGTAACAATAGTCAATGAACATTTCCGTTTAAGTGTGTGTATCATACAGATTTTCATTCTCGTGGCAGGTTACTTACTCATTCTCTTCCAATAAGCCAGTACTATTAATTGAATACTTGATAAATGTATTTCTTCATATCGTTATACTGAGTAATAATAACCGATTGTGACATTCATAACAACCACAAAAGAAAACTATACCACTCATTGTAAGTAGAGAAGAATAAAAAAATAATCTAGCAGAGAAGTGTCTTTAGATGGGTATTTTGAAATTCCGGCATTTTTTTACCAAAAACTGATTTTGTTATGTTGTCCGAAAGTTTTGAGCCAACAAACTGATTTTTTTTGGTCGAAAATGTTAAAAATCAGCATTTTGAGTGAAATTTGATATACATCATGTTATTAGTTGAAAAGTTACAGCGCTTGATAAATGTCATCATAAAAGGGTTAACACCTCCTTCAATTCTAATCTAATAGAACAACTCCATCAAACCTGACGCATCATTGGCGTATCCTCGTCGAAACAATGCAAACCTGCTTCTATCATGTCTATAGGGATGATTGTCATTTTTTGAAGCTGGACCTAAGACCATTGAAATGACAATAACTCCACTCCGCAACATCGTATCTTAACAATCGAGGTGTCAAATACGCAGAACAAAAGTATGCACTGGGTTTATAGTTGCTTCGAATACTCCATACAATTTCAGACCGTTAATTATTGGCCCATTTGGGCATAATTATGTTATACCCTACACACCTACATCGGTAGTATGCGTCGTTCTTAAAAATCATGCACTATGAATACCTCTGTGAAGGGTATAACAGAATTACTCCCAAAAGTATTGTCTCGATACTTTTTGTGATGAGTTTATATACGTGTAGTGGTTCCTGTCCAAGTTATGCTGTATATCAATAGTCCTGATTTTAACCATGAGATAGTTTTTATTATACATACGAGGGATGGTCAATATGTAATAATGTGGGATGCAAGAGTTATTCTATTGAGGGATACTGTGATCAATGCAAAGTATGAACTTTGTCTTTCAAACAATACATTTTTGGATTTTTTTTTTATGTTACGTCATTAGCAATCACAATGGGCCGTATTCTCGTACTAAACATGGTTTAAGCTTAAAGCCGTGTCTAACCATGAAAGTAACAGTTACTTTCATGGTCTAACTAAACGCGTGTCTAACTTAAACGCGAGTTTATCTTTTAACCAACGTGTTTAACAAAACACGGTTTTAAAAAACTCCGCGAATCTCGTCCCAGATTTGTCGTGCGATACTGTATACAGGTATTTATTTTTGTTGTGGCCCTAATGGATTACAATAGATATCGACCGAATACCTCAAAAGCACGTGTATAAGTTTTAATACTACACGATCTGAACGTCAGCTTGCAGCAAGCACGGTTGAGTGATTATTCAAGGCATACAGTTGGTGTATGAGTTTAGTTAAACGCGTTTTAAACTACCCCCATACCCATGTTTAAAGTAAGACACTTTATAGTGAGTTAGACGCGTATTTAAGGATATTTTTTTCGAGAATAACGTGTAGTTAAACGATGTGTGTAAAGTCAAAGTTAGACGCGTGTTTAGCTTAAAACAGTGTTTAACTACGTACGAGAATACGGGCCAATATGTTTTAACCACTGACAGAAATATGTCAATATTTGGCTGGATATGTAATATGTTGAAATATGTGCCGATTGATACGGTTGCGTATATCTCGAAAATGCAAGCATAGAAACAGATAACACTTGATACATAGTTCGAACACACAATATTCCCTGTTTGACACTATTATTTTAAAGTCTGAATTCCTTTTAAATACAAACGAGAAGGGACCATCTCAAATACGCTTTTATGAAGCAAAATCCGCAACAGTAAACCATGGAACACAACAAAGGATAAAAAAGAGCGGATGGGTTATAATAAGATTAATTGTTGTTGGATGTAAAGCAATAATAGTGGGAATTTCAAAAGGATTTGATCATGGAATTTTCTCAAACCGTTGAATTTATGTGTCGATTACTTTACCAATACATAGTAGCCTTAAAGATAGCGGTAATAAGAGGTTCAAAATAATTAAACACCCTGATTTAAGCATTATTCAATGTTTCTGATTAGATTTTGAGCTATCATGCGATTTGTTATCTGGTAAATTTCATTTTTAGCCGTGTTTGGTCCAGTTCAAAGTGATTTTTTTGGTTCATATGAATAAGTTCAGATAATTAGTTAACTATCCAATTAATTAATTCACCCAAACTGGTTCATTTCTCGGATTTTTCTTTATGTTTTGATTTTTCACAAAATTAGTGATTCACTGACATGACTGGGCATTTTTCAATGACAATGGGGTTATTTGAAATACTTATATTTTTTTACTTTTTAATTATTTGCCTCTCCTTACTTTTCCTCTTATACATACTACATATTTCAAATTACACAGGGATTAGAGTTGTTGTCTTATGTATCATAAATATGCAAAAAATATATCGGGATTTACCTGCTCCTGGTATCATGTTATGCAGTCTTCTTAGCACGTGTTTCACACAAACAATTCAAATGTCTCGCCACCAAACTGATTTGTGTTTACTTTAAAGGTCAACCAAAATGGTGATTGATGTATGTTTTATTCAATGGAGGATATTGTAAATAAAATGCAACCACAATTACCCTTTAATATTGCCTAGGAAACAAATAAAGAGGTTCTGTACTTGTATAATTTGTATCATACTGACGATGGCAGGTTACAACCTGTACGCCTATACGTCACAGGTGTTACTTATAGACTCGCACACGGAACCTCAATAGGTCGATAGCGTAAGCATTCACTGATAAACCTTTGTTTGTTCAGATCTATCGACCGAGTCCCAGCCGGATACCGAGTTGGGAGTTACACCATAGATAATCAAGACAGGGGTGGACAAGTGGGTTGTTTCTTCTGAAGCTATGTGTGCTTCGGACCAAGGTCGCTTAACACAAAAAGAATGTAGCCTTTCGCCCTGTCATGAAATAAAACGTCACTCTCGTTCCCAGACGCTTTAAATCGGCAGGTATCGATTTCAAAAACATGCTATTGTTCCTCGCGCAATGATCGCGCTCATGGGTTCGAGTTTAGGTGTAAAACAAAACTTGGTGAAAAAAGTGTCGATAAACTTCACAAATAGCGTTACATCTATCGCATCGGTAAATGTGTGTATTGTGCATGTTTCAAATATTAGAAGTATTTCAACTTTCACCGTTGCTTTTCTTTTTATAACGGATTTTATGTATCCCGTTAGCTGGTATTAGATAATGTATTTTCTTCAATAGACTATCAATCCCATACGTTTTACCGGGCTTTTGAAACATACTAGTCATGCAAAGTGTGGGCGAAACAGACCTGGTATCAGTTCCACACAGCATTTCAATAGAGATAATCATCCCATCTATTAAAGATACATGTATATATATATATGGTTACACTTTACGTACGTAGCAACACGTCATCCGCACATTACGAGCGTAGTTAATCCCACACTAAAAAAAGAAACACTGGCAATTATGATTGGTTGTATTTATATCTTTTTACCTGGACAATATATAAGAGTTATAATTTTTACATTATAATTATTTTTCTAAAATTGCTCCATCTAGTAGGCCTAAAGCATCCTTGAGTCACCCTTTTGATTGCCTTCAAGCTAATGCTATGACGTCATAGTTCACACTTAAATATCCTAAAGTGTATTGTTGGAAAGACAAAGGTTCATAGTTTGTATTGATCACACTCAATAGAATCAGTTCGCACTGGTCCGCTGGACCACGTGCTCCGTGGGTATCCAGTGCTGGATTTACCATTGGGCCAGATGGGCCCCCAGATTTGGGGCTTCCAAATTTAGAGAAAAAAAAACCGTACAAATAAATTACCAATACTAAACACTGGTCAATAGGAAGAAAGCGCAGTAAAATGTTCTCGCACTACGCACATTTAAGCCCCAATATGATAATTTTAGAAGCTCGTTCAAAGCCAAATTGTACCTCAATATGGTCAAATTAGTATAAAATAGCAATTTTTCACGCGCGTCAATTTAGTTACCGTGATTTTGTCAGCAAATTGGCAATTTTCGGGGAACCTTACTTCCAAATCCTGGGTACACCATTGGTGTCACCTGTTGTTCTCGCCCTTTATTAACTTGAGAGCACATGGTTTCTTCACGGTTAGTTGGGGGCCTCCAAATTTTGGCCTGGCCCAGGGCCCCCAAAAAAGTAAATCCGGCCCCGTGGGTATCGCAGATGGCAGCATGGAACTAGTGCTATTTATCCAACTTTATCCAAGGACAAATTTACCATGTTGACCTTGCATATTGACAATTTAGAAATGTTTTATCTATGTAATTACGTTAACCGCGCGGTAGATCTCGTCTCTGATTGACAGTACGAACGAATAACGTAATGATCATACTCGTTGTGGCGTGCTCGGCACGTCTACATTAGGGCGTAGTTGCGAATTTGTTTTAACTTCTGAGCAATTAACTGTGAAGGTCCCGATGACAGTTTTTAAATGCTATTCATTATCATGGTGTGCTATTCATTATCATGGTGTTTGAGTGCTTATGATATGAATTTATTGACCCTTGCAGTTCTGTTCAGTTCCACGTTTGCCAATAAAATTCACCTGTCATAGACCCTTTACTATGCGTGTGGGAATATTGATTCCTGGTTTACACAGAACTCGTGAACGTTTACTCAGTGACAGTTTTCACTAAAGCATAAGTGAGTGAACTGTATAATGTTCTGTTCTGTTTGGTGAATACTGTAATTATAGTTGGCTATTTATGGCGGTTAACACACAGGGACCAATCAAAGCAAAGCAAAGGAAAATTCCACAGTGTCCGTTTGATCTCCCTGCCCTGTCATTCGAATACTTATTTTTACTGCATGTTTATTGCCAGAGAAAATCGGACAGGACAATCGGTTGAATCGGCAATCAGTAAAATCAGGACAAATTCGCCATATTCAAAGAAATAACTTTGAAAAATGCTATAATTGTCAGAAATGTTTCGTAAAAATAGCAGATAGAATGAAACCCGTGTTGAATAGATTATACGGTTTTGAATATGATAAAACACGCCATTTACAGGAATTTTGAGGAGCTCATTTTGTCAGTTCAAGCTAAGAATATGCGAAACCATGGTGGAACTTATACATGCAATTCATTTTTTTTCTTCTCATAATAGAGTCAATACTGAACGCCCTTTCTGGGGAACTATATAGTATAAGTCGTACTCACCATTGCCATGGCCGGTACCATTTTAACTTATCATTTTTGTCAAAATGCTGACACACCGTGAAGGCCAACGATTATTTAATAATTCTTTCAATAGCGAGAACATTAGGCCTATGCAAAAGATACATATAATTTACATAAAACAACATGCAAATGTTAGGGTCCATATCCAAACTCTGAGTGCTTTTAAATTGTTTTTCTAGCGATTTCAAAGCGCTTTTCCAACGAAATACCGTTGGAAAAGCGCTTTTAAATCGCTAGAAAAACAATTTAAAAGCACTGAGAGTTTGGATATGGACCCTTAATGACGTTGATGTGTTGTGATCCGGGGTTATAGTCCCTTTGGGTCGTATTCCCGTACTATACACGGTTTTAGCTTAAAACAGTGTCTAAAAATAAAGCTCGTGTCTAAAAATAAACGTGTGTTAACTTTTAAACGACGTGCTGGTTTATCTTTTAAACGACGTGTTTAACAAAATCCGATTTCAAACTCCGCAAATCTCGTCCCTACTGTATACAGGTATTCAATTGATTATGGCCCAAATATCGACCGAATTCCTCAAATGCATGTGTATTTTCAAGACCACGCGATCTGTACGTCAACTTGCACTGGGCAGGGTTGAGTAATCATTATCGACGTACAATTGGTGCACGAGTTCAGTTAAACGCGCGTTAAACTACCCCATACCCCGCCCCATACTCATGTTTAGAGTTAGACACTTTTCAGTGAGTTAGACGCGTGTTTAATTTATTTTTCTTCGAGAATTGCATTTAGTTAAACGATGTGTTTAAAGTCAAAGTTAAACTCGTGTTTAGCTTAAAACCGCATTTAAATCCATACGAAATAAAGACCTTATTGTTTGAAATAGTGTCTGAAATATTTTCCCTCCCGAGTCAGTCAGTCACTGGATGTTTATCTGATTCAGTAACTGAGTCAGTTATGAGTCAGTTATGATTCATTGAGTCAATCAGTGAGTCAGTGACTGAGAGGGTGAGTGACTGAGTGGGGGAGTGAGAGGGTGAGCGAGTCAGTCAGTCAGTCAGTCGGTCAGTCGGTCAAGCAATCAAGCGATTAAGCAATCAAGCAATCAAGCAGGCAAGCAAGCATGCAATCAAGCATGCCATCAAGCAATCAAGCAATCAAATCAACTGTTGTTTATTTCAGGTTTATAAATATCAGCTTACGAGACCAAGATGGCGCCTTTGTATCGGTAGCTCCAACGATGCCAGTTAATACTGCAAGGTATGTAATAGATCGGATAAAAACAAATATATTGTCAGTTCATCATTATCATCGTCATCGTCATCATTATCATCGTCATTATTTTCAAAACAACACAACAATATATCAAATATTGAACATTTATGATCAACTCATCCTGCCCACACCCTCTACGACGGGTAACAGTAGCTATCAGAATTGCAGTCTGATGAAGCTACCAGCATGGTAGTGAAACGTCATAAAACAGTTAACATAAATCTCAATATCATGTCTCCAAACAACCCATGGAAACAATCATACTGAAGACAAAATATAGAATAAATTAAAATTCAATTAATATTAATTATCCAATGAATTCATGAATTATGGATGAATAGTGAGTAAGTGTTAAAATGTGATTTATATTACTTTATGAAAAAATAAAAATATATAAACAACACCATTTTTTAAGTCAGTCAGTTTAAATATTTACCGATTATAAAGTGAAATGCAGAATAATTCGTATATATATATGATTTCCTGTTTTATTTATCTCCTTCAGTAAACCCTATAAAGTACAGGCAATGGAAGAGCAGCAAGGCCATTTGTCAGGTAAGAATCAATGTTTATATAAATGAAATCATTTTATCGATGGATACGATATTTGGATTGGTCTGATTGAGTTTATCCATTCGTCAATGACCCTCGCAACCCTGAGCTGAAGGCGTGAGTGTCTTTTCGCATCATTATTTTCTGTTTACAAACAATACGAATTCAAATCAGAGCCTCGTGTGTCAATTAACGTAGTCGTCAAGGACGACTTTAATTGATGACAAAGATGGCGATTACGTACCGACTTTGATGACGTAAGCAATATCATAATTAATTCACAACATTATAAGCAGACGAGAACATTTTCGAAGCTTAACTTAATTTACAGTGGGGTGTGGGGTTACGATGGGGAATAGAAGACCTGTGAAAGAGCACATAATATTTGCGAAAAGGTCTTACATTTTAGCAGCAGGATTTATACGATTTGATTAATTTTGAATATATAATAAAATAAAATGCTCGTGCATTCGAAGTCCGCGTTATTTTTTTTATCATTTGCCCACAATTTTGGTCTTCTTGTTTGTCTCTGCTATTAAAATAGAATTACTTGACGTGCTACAGGATTGCCCGTTTGTTTTACATTTGGTTTAAGTTTTTACAAAATGTTCCGTTATTAACTAGCCACGTGCCTTTTTAACACTATTTTCTAAATGATAGTTATTAGCTACAGAAAAACACCTTTTTCGAATCGGGTGGTATCATCCGTTAGTTGTGTTGGTATCCCAATTTGGGTTGGTATTTGTTGACATGAACTTTACACCGATGATGGATAGCAATGCGGTCAGATGACACCCTGTCGAATTCCTCTATCGAGATTGGGCTAAACGATATGAACATCATACAACAACTATAAAGACGAAGACAATTATATGTATCTGATCAATAAACCTTTATAGAAACATGTTTTGTTTTTTTTGCTCTATAAGCATAACCTTTATTCGTTCATTCTAAGATTTATAATTATTAAATTCAACTGTTGCATTCAATATTACTTAAAGGTTCCCCTCTTTTTGTATAGAATAATTTCAATACTAAGCTCTTTTCTGGCTTTATTTGAAGCCACATACAGTATAGGGCTTCAATCTTTCTTTCATAGATTGAGCAGAAAATGAAACTAATTGCCGTATGGCCGAAGCGACCTATAAAATATGTTGCCGTTATAACCCACTAGGCATTTACATACAATGCAAACAAAATGTGAAAGAGTTGATGACGCCTTCTCATAAATTTAATATACATGACGTCACGAAATATTTACCCCTTGGTCACAATCCAAGGGGTAAATATTTAAATATCATAGTCATTTAGTCTTAGATGCTGTTTAAAGGCATAGTATGTGATCTTTTCCAGAGAGCGCCCTCTATTCATGATTTTTTTTAAAAAGTATATTTTCTTGCAGATTTACATTTCCGATCATAAATCATACATACATTCCAAGTTACAGAGCGATACGATTCCTAATTACCTCAAAATCATGGTTTTAGAGTGAATTTAGAGTGAAAAATATAAACTCTAAAACCATGATTTTGAAGTAATTAAGAATCGTATCGCCCTGTAACTTGGAATGTATGCATGATTTATGATCAGAAATGTAAATCTGCAAGAAAATCTGCTTTCAATTTTTTTTCCTCGATGTTGAGGGCGTTCTCTGGAAAGATCACATAATATACCTTTAAGGTGTCAACAGCATGCCCTTTGAACTCTGTTGCGTTCACATATTATATCTCGCATCTCCAGCAGCATTGACACCAATGATAAATACGTGTTTGTTCTGGGGTTTACATTCACATATGTATTTGTAAATTCCGCAACTATTCTTTGTCACTCGTTGAGAAGGCCTAGATCCTTCTTGTTACGTTATTCAACAACTCCCCCATACCTTAAGTACACTAACAAAGCGTTGTCGATTTGAGATAAACCCACTGTTAATATGCAAATTACTAGGATGGCGAACCTTATTTGGAAACCATAATGCATTATGCATCGATGCAAAATTGTAAACAAACAAAAAATGTTCGCAAAATGTGTTCATTTTTTCGCCCGTTTGTTCGGCGTATAAATGCATTTCGCCATGCAATCCTTAAGGTTAGCATACAGCTTTATATACGAAAATTTAGCTATATCCCTCACAAGTGGTAGACTATGGACATTAACTACAGCGCCTCCAAGTGACAGCATTTAACTATTGAACTAATCATCCATGACTGAATTTTCTAAAATACCAGTAGGCCAATAATAAAATATTGTTTGGTTGTCCTCGACCTATCTATCTTAATTCCGTCAGTTATAAAACCTCGCAAACTTATTCATAGTCAAATTACCCGCTCATGCTTAACCGATGAACATACCTGTATTGTATTAGTGCATTGGCGCCGGATTTGACTACAGATAGACCAGTGTGCAATGTAGGTATTCCTGTGTAGTAGCGTGTGATTATGCTAAGTTGACGTGAGTTCAAACGCCAATTATTAGCCGTTTATGGACAGAGTGTCGAATGGGAAATATGTTAAAATTCTGTTGTTGTTGTACTGGTTTGTTTTCTTTATTGACATCATTGTTCACCGGCCTATGGTGAGCGTGTGAACTCACGAAAAAGGTTTTAGAGACAACTAAATTATTTATATTTTGGGACTTACGGGAGTATTGATATTAGACGATTTATTGAATCAATTACTATATGTAAGCTATCAAAATATTCCTTGATGTATAAATAAGTATTATAAACAAAATTATTCTCTTCACTGCACACATTACATAGAAATCTTGAAATGAAATTATATTTTGTTGATTTTCTTTGAGACACGTTAATTTTCGCTCATCTGTATCGATCTGCTATGTTGCAGGGGAATGGCATTTGGCTCTCATCTCATTTATAATAGAGGTTTGACTAATATCACTATCAGTGGTAATTAAAACGACACAGTTTCTAAATTTGTTGCGGTACAATGATGAGAATACGGCTCAAATTATGTTTAAAAAAGATGTACTCATGTGCTTCGTCAACAACATTGGGACATACGAAATGTTCTTCTTTGATCGTGATGGCTACTTTAGAATATAAACTGAAACCCCTAAAATACAGATGACGATTTGGTTTCATTGAAAACTAGGTGACAAATCCAAAGCTAGTATAAAGATTGATATGCGCAAAATAAGTACTTGGCTAAATAAAATTAAACATATATAATAATTAGTTTCCAAAATTAGTGGTGGACTTAACACATATACATATTGCAATAAAAATGTGTTTCGTATTTGTATTGCAATAATAATAATTTTCGCTTCTATTTATAGTTGAGCACTATTTCTAGTGATGGTTTCCTTAAGACTTATTTTGTGTTGTTTTTCGTCGCTTAAAATGAAAAATAATAATGGAAACAATAGTCAATAGATGGTTGATCTGGTAGGAAATTATTATGGCCATCCAGGAATCTTTAAGCCTACGTTATTCCAAATCAATTGAGTTTGTATTTCCATTTGTGTCTGCACATTCAATATAGTTCTGACCGTTCATTTAAGGTGTCAGTCATGATGTGAAAATTCTTCACAAACATAGGTTGCAGTGCTTTGAGGCGGGGTTAATCATTAATTAATTCATTAACTAATTAAAAAATCGCACCAGAATAAAGGGCTGTATTGATTTAAAGTATCCCCAATCCTCATCTTACTATCGATCGATCGATCGATTAATTAATTAATTAAACAATTAATGAATTAAGTCACACACAAACCCCAAACAAAATTATGTAGGGGGGGGGGGGGGGGAAGAAATTACAGGTGATGTGTTTTAACGTCGTCATCTGGATGATCTTTAATGTTAAAATTCCCAATTGTTGCGCACTTCGCGCGAATTACTTCTATGTTTCATCAATTTAAGCTTGAAAAAACCTCAATTTGTCACACAATATGGCTCCGGGAACGTCTTTCCTAACTATTTTTATGATTTTAGTTCATAAACTGAAAATATTTTGAATTCTACATGTTTCAATATTATCAAACACAATTGGGGTTCAATCTCCTGAATTATTGTGCTTCCGCCGCCACTGTGGTTATTGAAGTAAACTGCTCACAAAAAGTATCGAAACACTTAGAAATGTTCCAATATATAACGGCTCGAAAGAGTATGCATTAATTGAAGCAAATAACCAAGTGCATAATTTTGTTCTGCGTATTTTGACACCTCGATCGATAAGATACGATATTGCGGAGCGGAGTTATTGTCATTTCAATGGTCGTGGGTCCAATTTCCAAAGTGACAATCATCCTATAGAAAGAGGTTTGCATTACTGTTTAGAATGATCAGATTCGTGATTTTCAATAGGGATGAGTGTCACTTTTGAAACTGGACCCACGATCATTGAAATGACAATAACTCCGCTCCGCAACATCGTATCTCAACGATCGAGGTGTCAAAATGCGCAGAACAAAATTATGCACTTGGTTATTTGCTTCGATTAATGCATACCTTTTCGAGCCGTTATATATTGGATCATTTCTAAGTGTTTCGATACTTTTTGTGAGCAGTTTATAATGTAAAATGTGATTGATTTGAATAATTATATGTATCCCGATATGTATATGGTTCTTTTAAGGCGAGTGTACTTTGCGTATGTCATATTTGATTGATTTTGTAATTAATCGGCCCTAAGAGTCTAACTGAGAACTAAATACATTTTCGTAGTTTATGACTATGATGCAAGACATGCCAACATTGTAAGTAATACTGACTTAAATACTAATAGACAATATAATATATAATGCTGTTAATCAATGGCAGTACATTAAGGGCGTAGCCAGGATGTCAATTTCTGGATAGGAATAAATGGTCAATAGTGATGCAATAATGGTCAGAAAAAATCGCTCAATTGTATTTTTAACATCAAATGATTTCTATTTGGCAACGAGTGCCATTACAATTTCTAAGATAGAGCATAGAGGGAAATGTTCTCAGATCTGTTTATTCTCCTTATTAAACCAGCGAATGCAAGGAACATTCTTTTAAATGCATGCGACGGGCGACGGGGAAAACCATGTACTACGAGCCCAAACGACCCACATTTTTCGATTTTCAATTTTTTGTCTTTTGTTCTTTTACACAATTTTGAATTTGTTAATGGACATATTTTGAATTTTTTTAATGAACATTTTAATTTTTTTTAAATTTTTTTTTTTTTTTTGTGGATTTTTTAAAACTGTTTTGAAAATGTAAAACCACCGAAATACATAACAAACAAAAACCGACTGACCGACCCTACCTGATAGGTCAGTTTGCCCGTACATGCAGAGTGGGTTTTTCGCCGTATGCAGGTATCCAAATCACAGAACCTAAATGGTTTCAATATCCCGTGTTTGTTGCTATATGGTAATATAAAGACAAAACATTTATGTTAAAATGTGTTATTTATTTCTTACAGGGAATGGCGACTTCTTACAGGGTGTAATGACACAGGTGGCTGAGCAGTTCAATCGGCAAGTAGTTCAATACAGAATATAGAATTGTTTAAAAGTAATTGAGATATGGCCACATTTGGATATACCGGTAATTGTTGTTACTTAATGAATTACGAGTATAGTGAACTATTGTTAATGATAACTTGTGCTTGAATGAAAAGTCATCAAAGTGCGCCATTACAAGGGTTTGATTTATTCACGTTATCAGTGACGTAATACTATCAAATTTAACGCGTATGTACCAACTTGATTTCGCCCACTCAGATTTGTTTAAAAACATCTCCTGATCTTCAAATCCAATTGCATTAAAGCATATTTTATATTTGAGTATTCCGTTGCATACCAAAAACCATATGCGCTTGGGCAGATACCTTTTTTTTGTTGTTCGTGAACACTTTAGAGACTTTTCAACAAGTTGCGAACATTTTACATTTCAAGAAAATGCACAAAGTATAACAATCCTTTCAAACATGTTTCAAACATTAAAACATAAGAATTATCAACAAGTTTTGAAAAAGAAATAATATCAAAATCTCAAATTAGAAAAAAGCAGACCATTTTTCTTTTTACACCTTTAATATACCTCTCAGAATATCTTTATGCTCTGAAGGTTAACATTTTTGGGACACTTTGTAAATTACAAAATATTTTGTCCCACTCCACGAATACCTGCCTGTGACCCTATTACGGCACGCAATAGTGTCTGCATGTAAAAAGGAGGTATTTTATGAATATTATGAAATGTAAGGCTTCAGGTTATATAACAAAACATTAAATTCCATTATTATTTGTCATCACTTCCGATGACGCACTTGACATTGCCCATCGCTTAATACGTTCTTTGTTTACACTTTACTCATAATTTCAACTCTGTTTTTATTCGTATTATATTTATTTAATTCTTTTTATTTTATATATTATATTTTGTTAAGATAATCTTTTGAGGAAAATTTATCGCATTACTTCACGCAGAGATAATTGATATATTGTTATGTTATGTCTGTATACATTATACAATGTCATAGCAGTGGCACGAGCCAAGAAGGGGATACAGGGGAAAAGGTGGATTTGCTTATCGGTAGGAAACTGAGTTTTGAATCATAGACATGTAACATTGTAATTGTTTTCATTAAACAGGCAAACATGAGAGAGCTTTCAAAATACTGCTCTTCATTGAGAGGATGCTAAACCTTCCTACCAATGCATTAACCGATGCTAAACCTTCCTACCAATGCATTAAAGGGGCATTGAGAGATGTATCGATATACTAAATGAGCAAATAACGTAAAGATAATCATCAACATAGCCCAAATCCAAAATGTCATACAATTCCGACATCGCCTTCATGCCAAACTAAGCAAATAACGGCACTTCCGGGTTGAGATTTGCCGCGAAAGTCCGTGAGTAAACGATAGCATAACTTCCGAATTCGGCACCTTAGTTTCGATATGATCCTATCGAAACTAAGAAAATCATGAAATTTTATATGATAGACGACGAATGTTGGTAAACTGTTTCAGATGGTAGTTAGTATATGCCTAAGTATAACTTTGATGCAAAAAAACTGATTTCCCAGATAATTGAGGGCGCACTCCCATACGTATCTCTCAATGCCCCTTTAACCAGTCCGGGCAAATTTCCAGATCTGATTTTTGTTCTGGAAAGATTATAATTAGCACATTATTGATATCGAATTTGGAAGCCTTAACAATAAGGGCTCGTATTCTCGTGATTTAAATACCGTTTAAAACTTAAACGCGTGTTTTAAATACATCATTTAACTCACCTAAAAGTGTCTAGCTTTAAACATGGATATGGGGTAGTTTAACCCGCGTTTTTACTATGCATACACCAACTATGTCTTGAATGATGACTCAACCGTGCCCGGTGCAAGCTGATGTGCATATCGCGTAGTCTTATAAATACAAGTACACCCCGATGCGTCTTTCATTTTCAGATCATTGGTTTCATCTAAATCAAATGTTTAACCAAATAACTAACCATTTTGAACATGCATGGTATCTCAATTTAAGACAATATTATGGCTCGTATTCTCGTACGTATTTAAACACGGTTTTAAGCTAAACAAGCATTTAACTTTGACTTTGTAAACAATCGTTTAACTTAACGCAAGTCTCGGCCACGCGTCTAACTTAATACTGAAAAGTGCAGTCTAACTTTAAACTTGATAGGGTAGTTTAACGCGCATATAACTAAACTCATCCACTATCTGTATGCCTTGGATATGATTACCATATAACCATGTCCGATACAAGCTGACGTGCAGATCATATAAGTGCATTTGAGGATTTCGGTCGATATCTATTGCGATTGTAACCCGTGGGCCACCATATATGGAATACATGTGTACAGTGAACGCACGATCAATAAATACATTAAATAAATAAATACAAATCGGAATAATTTCTCGGTAACGAAGTTGATCAAACCACGTCTGTCGTCAAAATACGTCACCCACCATGCACTGAAGTTATGCATAACAATAGGCGGTAATGAGTTCTGTCTTAACGTTAATTGCCATTATCGTGTTTACTGTCCCATAACAAAACTAAATATATATAAATTATATATAAATAAATAGATTTATACACACATGGTATATAGCTATACGCAGCAATGGAAATACCCACATGACTTTCCACCCGGGGTAGAGCGACCCGGAGTAGACCAACCCTAAGTCAACCAACCCTAAGTCGACCAACCCTGGGTGAACTAGGGTTAGGGCTAGGGTTTGGGATAGGGTTAGGGTTAGGGTTAGGGTTAGGGTTAGGGTTAGGGTTAGGGTTAGGGTTAGGGTTAGGGTTAGGGTTAGGGTTAGGGTTAGGGTTAGGGTTAGGGTTAGAGTTAGGGTTAGGTTTAGGTTTTGGTTTTGGTTTAGGTTAAGGGTTAGGGTTAGGGTTAGGGTTAGGGTTGGGTTAGGGTTAGTCCCTGGGTGGACAGTCCCGGGGCTGGACAGTCCCGGCGTTGTTTTAGAATGATCCGTCCGTCCTTGTTTTTACCTCCACGACCGCCAACCTCCTGAGTTTTTTAACATATAATTTAGAATGAATATAGTTTCCAAGGTGTTTTTTAAACAGTATTATGGTTTATTCCGTGAGGGCGCTATTGTAGTCCACCCAGGGTTGGTCGACTTAGGGTTGATCAACCCCGGGTCGCTCTACCCCGGGTCGCTCTACCCCGGGTGGAAAGTCATGTGGGTATTTCCATCGCTGCATATACGTATACGTGAAACTGTGAAATATAATGCGGTTATTTCGTCACGGGGTAAAAATCACGATGTTTGCCGTTAATTAGTCCTGTGTATGATTATTTGCGACTGTAAAGTTGTAATGAGAAATTGTTGCTATCTTGCGTTTTATAACAGAGCATTCAAAGTTAATGATCTCAAAGAGGAGGTTGCATCACGACTGACTGTCATGGAAAGACGAATGGAAAGTAAGTGTTAATATGTGGGCGGCAAATTGGGTTAAAAAGGTGTGAAAGTTGAAAAGGTGTCAAAAGCTGACGAAGGGCTCCATAACGACCATTTAGGCACGTTTCCAAACAGATTAGCAAAACAGATAAAAGGTCCTCAAAACCGGGGAAGGTTTCAAAACTGAAAACGTTTCATCAAATTTCGAAAAGGTCAAAATAGTCTTGTGAAGGACTAAACGATCAGTACACGTTTGTAAGCGTCATTAGCTATACTATACAAACTTGTATTTGAGCATTAAAATCGTTTTTAATAGTTTGACATCGTTTGTTTAGTTTTAAAAACAACCAGATTTCGTCATGTTATTACGCATTTTCTGTTATTTAGTCCGTTGTCAGTGGGTGTCTGCGCTTTTTCCTGTTTTGAAACCTTTGTCAGATTTCAAACCACCTCCGATTTAAAAACCTTAGTTAATTTTAGGGACTTGTTTTTTTATCCTTTGTTAGTAGTCCTATGTTTAGACGAATGAGATTTGTTCTCAATCTTACTTAATCGGCCTACAAGTCAAAAAAAGTTGATTGTAATTTTGTTCCCCAGAAACACTTGATAAACAAATTTGCCAGTCCAATGAAGCACAGATGGTGGAACTACAAAGTTCTGAAACAGGTCCATTCCGACACTGGTATCTCGAGTCGTGCAATGTTTTCACCATTCAATGAGCATGTACATGTTTATTCCTAGCTGACATTTATCCTTGCTATTAAAGGGACATTAAGTGGTGTTGAAAAGTTTAAATGTTTAAAAATTTACTTCAGAATTCAAGATGAACATTAAAAATCGCCATTATTGTTGTTTCTACTAACAAAAAACACAGCAAAACTAGATTAAAACAATATCATCGCTATTTATTGAAAAACGCCCTCTATGCAAATATGGTCCGCGTTATGTATCACGCGTACTGCACGGGGATACTGTCGGACGTAAAATGCTGGTCCCGCGGGACCAGCATTTTTTGAATCGACGTTTTCTTGTACAAAGAGAGCTGATTTTTCTTAATCCTTATAGGTGTAAGGTTCATAAATGTAATACAATTATAAAAATAAACTAATCTCAGTTTTTATCATAATTGAGGGCGCTGCCTCCAACACATCTCTTAGTGTCCCTTTAAAGGAGGTGTCCCGTAAGCATAAAAGTGTGCATTATATGTTAGAAATATAACTATCGAGCCCAACTTTTGTAATTATATAGAAGAAAACACCACACTTATGACAAAAACAAATAAAAACCGCAATCTCCCAACATGCCCTTTTTAAAATTCGCGGCGATCGAAAGTCCCAGTGTCGATGATGTCAAAGTTGTACAATGCACATGCGCAAATTTGAGCACTGATACCCATGACGTCATCGACACCGGGACTTTCAATCGCCGCGAATTTTAAAAAGTGCATGTTGAGTGATGGCAGTTTTTATTCATTTTTGTGACTAGTACGGTGTTTTGTTCTATATAATTACGTAACTTCGGCTCGATAATTATTTTTCTAACAAATAATGCTCAATGTTGTGCTTGCGGGACCCTTCCTTTAAGAGATTGCAGGTTTGACCGCAATATGCATGTTTTAATAAAGGACCCCATGTTCACACCTGTCCACGGAACGTTGAGTATCAATTATCCAAAGTGAGGAGCAAAGCGTACTAATTCATTCAAATGCAACATTATACCTGGAAGATTCAAACAATTAAGCACGTATTCGAGGTATGTTTCTACTCATCTTAAAAAAAAACAGAATCAATTTGTAATTTAAATAAAAAGGACCCCATTTTGGCAACTGTCCGGGGAATGACAACATTCAATAATGTTGAGGTAGCCAATTCTCAATTAATTCAGTAAGATATAAAAGTTGAATCAGTTGAATCTCACATACTCTTACTTAGTTTATTGTTGCAACGTGTGTATGCACAATTCCCGCGTTTTGTACAGGTTTTGTTCTAGTCAGTTGTTTAGTGTTAAAATTGATTTGATTATAGATTACTGAATCATATCTTGGAGTATTTCTGTTTGACCGCAAGTGTTACAGACTTTACGAAATGTTTGGAAATATTCTCTCCACGTTTTCTTTTGCATTTCACCTTGATGTTTCATATCTAATGTACTAGTAGTTTATATCATTTATATTTGAATCATCTTATTAATGTAAGGATTTGTTATACCCAATTTTCATCGTGCACTTATCTTAATGCATGCATTATTTAAAACGCTTCCCGCGTGCAGGCGCCTGCAGACGACATTACAAAATGTCACGAAATGTTTGAAACTAAACATTTCAATATTATTGAATTGTATTACCATATTTGGAATTAACATCAGAAATGCTTTTAAAATAAATACAAATACGTATTGGATCAGTAATCCTTGAGATGGACCTTGAAAGTTGGGAAAGGTTTCTGACAATTCTGTTTTGCATAATACGGTAAACTAATAGTATTCTACTTTGTATGACCGTATGTAATTTCACCGTCACACAATCGAACAAAACCTTCTGATACTTCGCCATGCCAAAAACCGTTCCCATCCGAGAACCCGCCCCATACAGTGGGCATACACGGTCTACTGACATGGGATCTACCAAAGAACTGCGCTTTAAGTACACTAGGGGCGATGCTTTTGATGCATAAATCACGCCACGATAGTATCACACCCCTTCATAACGCGCTAATATTGAATTTGCTGCCTGTACATTCAGAAACACATGAACGCGATATTTCTGTGACTGTGTAAGAGTTTATAGTTCATCGTGAAAACGATCAAATTATCTGTCCCTGTTCGAACGTATAAAGGCTTTTTACTACACGATATTGAAAGATAGGAAATAGCATGGAAATAGTCACATATGCGGAAATGTAGCTATATATCTCTGAGGACAATCTTTTGGGCGAGGACCAATGTCAAACTCGAAAAGCTGTAGACCGATCGGCGGCTATCCAGTGCTAGAAAATAGCCATTTTCAATTATCTCAAAATTCGATGAAGACGGTTTATAAATATTCACATACTTCGTATTTATCGTGTCTGCCATTGGGGTATTTTGATCCCCCGCAAAACCCCACACGAACAATTTGCTCATACTCATTCATCCCAGTTTTTGGATGTAGCGCAGTCACGGTAACAGTATACGGAGGTCTAAAGGTCAAATCCAAAGTAAGAAGACCCTTTTGCTTTTTCCGGGGTAAGATCAGAGGATGCGGAGCAGTCTGAGCCAGACGATGGTGGCCACGCGTCTCGGACGACCATGGCAACGGGAGCGCACCATTTTGAAATGTTTTTAACAGTCATCGCTCGGTTGACAATGAAAATGATTTAAAAAATAGCATTTACAATACAGTTGGATAGCCAACTCAAACGGTTTTGGATTTGAAAAAAAATCTTCTGAAAAAAAATCTTCTTACATATGATGAGTTGTTCAAAATGATAAGATTAACATTCGTGATTACGTCTTATTCCAATACGAATTCAAAATTAAAGTTTCGCGTGGCTACTGTTTTAGCTCTTGCCTGGTCAATTGTTTAATCCAAGGTTCAGGGGATCTATTTGCCTAAATTATCAGTACACATGATATGACTACAGATTCCACGCCAGTAAATAATTTCAGTCCTTGTGGACGACAATCAAAAGTTTTTTATCAGCTGGGCATCCTGTGGCCCATTGATTATAGAATTAATCAGAAATGATACTTATTGCTCCCAAATGATTAAAGTTGTAGTTTAATCCTGATTTTAGGACTATTACCTAATACCACAGTGGAAAAGAAATATTTTCAATGCATTTTGTAGGTTTTTTGGATGTATTTTGATTGTAAATGATCTGGCAACATTTCTCAACTTTTTCTGATAAATGAGGGCGCTATACCAATTGTCCAACTTTGGGGTCTTATTTCTCAGAACTTTCGGGGTTACCATATATATTTGTTTTGATTAAATGATCAAAGATATCATAAAATTTAAGGAAAATGTCAAATTGAAAAATCCAGTCGCTTTTTAAGCGAGAAAATGGGCTTTTTGTAACAACCCTTTTACATGTAAACGTATAGGGAAACCATTTAGTGGTGTGAAATCTACAGTGGAACAGAGCATAAATTACCAAATATTGAATTATAGTGCCTCCTGAGTGTTGTACAACCATGAAACTTTCAATCCTAAGTATGTGTATCATATATAATCAAAATAGCTTTGTTTTAAAGTTCTCTGTGTTGTTCATGAAATAGTTTCATCAGGAATTCAGAAGAACATGATAATAATTTTCGTTAGAAAATTCCAATTAGGAAACTTACTTTTTCCATACGGGTTTCGACAACACATCGGTTGTCTTCCTCAGTGGATTGTGTTTGATCCAGAGCTAGTGTTTCTAGTCTGTTTATTGATGACGTCATCGGATGATGACGCCCTCTGGATCACTGAGTCGTAAAGATGACTGAGTTGGTAAGCCCCCTCGTCGCCATTCATTAGGTGCTTATGTTGGTCTACGCCTCCTTTTCTACGAATCCAAATTGATTCGCGTATCCATCTAGTATTTCTAGTTTCATCTCTGGCAATAATCTTTGAGTCTTCCCATTTTATGACGTGGTTTTCTTTCACTACGTGTTCAGCTATTGAGGACTTGAGTTCTGTGTTCTCGGATTCTTTTCTTGTGGACCGAGTGTATCTCTGAGCGCCCATTTTATCAGCTTCCGTTTTGTGCTCCTTCTTGCGTGTACCGAATTTTCTGCCGGTTTCACCGATGTAAGTCTTATCGCAGTTGGCACACGGAATCTCATACACGACGCCAGCCTTGTCCTCGTTAGAAAGTTTGTCTTTGGGGTGGACGAGGATTTTTTTGAGACTGGTGTGTGGTTTGACTGCCGAGCTGATGTTATGTTTGCGCAGTATCCTCTGAACCGGTTCAGTGACACCTTGGATGTATGGGAGAGTGACCGAAGTTACCGATTTTTTGTCCGAGGCATTCGTCTTTTTGTTGACTTTGGCTTTGGGTTTCGACATTGCTTTCTTGACTTTATTAAAGGACCAGTCCGGGTACCCACACGTTTTGAGAGCAGATTTGATAATCTCTTCCTCCAAAACTTTGTCCGCCTCTTCAGTTACTACCTTGTCTTTTCTGTCAAGGAGAGTTCTTATCACACCGAGTTTGTGATGGAGCGGGTGGGCTGACTGAACCGGTTCAGAGGATACTGCGCAAACATAACATCAGCTCGGCAGTCAAACCACACACCAGTCTCAAAAAAATCCTCGTCCACCCCAAAGACAAACTTTCTAACGAGGACAAGGCTGGCGTCGTGTATGAGATTCCGTGTGCCAACTGCGATAAGACTTACATCGGTGAAACCGGCAGAAAATTCGGTACACGCAAGAAGGAGCACAAAACGGAAGCTGATAAAATGGGCGCTCAGAGATACACTCGGTCCACAAGAAAAGAATCCGAGAACACAGAACTCAAGTCCTCAATAGCTGAACACGTAGTGAAAGAAAACCACGTCATAAAATGGGAAGACTCAAAGATTATTGCCAGAGATGAAACTAGAAATACTAGATGGATACGCGAATCAATTTGGATTCGTAGAAAAGGAGGCGTAGACCAACATAAGCACCTAATGAATGGCGACGAGGGGGCTTACCAACTCAGTCATCTTTACGACTCAGTGATCCAGAGGGCGTCATCATCCGATGACGTCATCAATAAACAGACTAGAAACACTAGCTCTGGATCAAACACAATCCACTGAGGAAGACAACCGATGTGTTGTCGAAACCCGTATGGAAAAAGTAAGTTTCCTAATTGGAATTTTCTAACGAAAATTATTATCATTCTCTGTGTTGTCTTTGTATGATAATCAGCATTGTAACATTTCTTCTTAAACCTGATTTCGGATTGGTCAATACTTGATTATCCATACACGCTAATCCAACCAGCTAGTGGCTTACTCGCTTTTATGGCCTTAACTATTAGACTTACTACATGCCTTTATGGTGGTTCCTGTATTATGCAGGCTTGCATGTCAGCACATGGTCACCTAAAGCATGCCTAAAGTAACATACACCATTATGCTTATAACCCTTGACTGCACACTGCTGAATGGTTTTTCAAGTCTTTTAGCGCGGATTTCAAAACATTGGTCCCTTAGCGTGAGCATGTCCTTGAAGATTGCTTGTTTGCGTGCATGGCTGGACAAATATTAATAGCCTTTTGCCAAATCTGTGCACAGGTGTACAGTTGTATGAAATACATTGTTATTGTAAGAAAAGTTGCAAAATTAATGTATCTTAAGTTTTGATTAATATTACAGAAAAAGACAAATGAAATTGAGAAATGTGGCTTGACCATTTTATCAAGCATAATTTAAGGATTAATTTGAAACCTTACATAACTTAATTTGGCATACAAAAAGTGGTTCAAAATTATTCCATTTTACGCCTAATTAATTGATTAATTACGCGCATAAATTAATTACACAGCAAACATGTAAACGAATGGCTTGACAGATTTGTGTGGCTAGCCATTAACAGCTTTATCTGTGATTATAGTGTTTATTGTTTGTTTAATTTAATTGTTTGCTTGTTTAATTCATGAGAAAAATACAAAAACACCATTTGTGGTTTTTAAAAATATACCAAATGTTTGGAGGAAAATATTTCAAATACTAAAGGATTATTTACAGATAACAAACACAGGAGAAACAAAATTGTTGAGGTATTGCTCATCGGCTTCATCGATTTATTTTAAACCTTAACTGAGCACCCAAAATGGCACTCTTTTTCATTATCAACTATGTAGGTTCACTACAATTTATACTAGTAATTTTAATTACCTCATTCATTTGTAGAATTAAATTTAACATAGTTTTAAATTATTGATGACAAGTGACCTGTAGATTCACTCCAATTAATACTGGTAATTTTAATTACGTCATTCAATTGTAGAAATAAATTAAGCATAGTTTTTATTTATTCATGATATGTCACTACATAATATAGTAGTACCTTAATAATACATTGGATAGTAAATTTATCATACATACAATGTTTGTATAAATAGATTGAACTGACTGTAGATTCACTACAATTAATACTGGTAATTTTCATTACAACATTCAAATGTAGAATTAAATTAAACATAGTGTTAATTAATTCAAGATATGACACTACATAATAGTAGTACCTTAATAATACATTGGATAGTAAATTTATCATACATACAATATTTGTGTAAATAGATTGATCTGATCGTTCATTTGACGATGCTCATTGTATAATAATTATTATTAATATAATAAGTCGTGGAAATATAATTGTATAAATTGATAACAGACGTGTTTGCATCATCAACAACCATCACATTTTTTGGAAAAGTAAAAATACCTAAACCTACTGTATAACACCTAAGAGAGATATGCTCATGAGATGACACAATGATGGATGAATTAATGAATTGACTAAGGACCAATATTATATTAGATGAGTCATTTATAATTATTTTCAGCACATGATTCCAGGGATCTGTAGATTACCAACCCCTACCCTTAGAGAATAGCTCGGAGAGATAACATCTGCTAAATTCACATCGTCTACTGACTCAAATTTATGGTATTCAACATATGATTCCAATAACATATGTAAATATTTTAATGTCCTATAGTCTAATCTGCATAATTAATTGTATCAATTTAATGAATGAATGGCAATAATAGAGCGAGCACATAAATTGCTGACTCTAAAATTACACCATTCAAGTTTTCATATGAACACTTGCCCAAACAACTCCCCCCCCCCCCTCCCCCCCCCCCCCCCCCCCCCCCCCCCCCCCCCCTAATATTGTAAGAGCAAGTAGAACAATAAGTATCAACTGGAGCAATATACAAGATGGAAGTTTGTTATGTAAGGATATATTATATATCAAATCAGTCCTATCCCTTCTTGGGATACTCAACCTCCTCTGGATGCTCGTTGAAAAAACGCAGTGCTTGTTCCAGGTGTTGTCTGAAGACGTTGGTTCCTTCTGTAGACAAGTGCAAGCCATCAAACCTAAACAGGTGGCTAAACTTTATGGGAAGTACATGTGCATGTCCTATGACATGGGTATTCGGCATTGACCTGCAGATGCGTATAGCATGATTATTAATGTTGCGCGCGCAACCAGCACCTGCGCCTCTTTTCTTTTGATTATGAAAATAGGAGCGAGGCAGAATGAGCGACCATATGATGCGCGTGAGAGGAAACATATTGCGCACGCCAGACAGGGTGAGCTCGATGCGCTGCCGAACCACATGTATAGAAGTAGCAAATATATCATTTGTACCTAAGTGAATTATAAGAGTAGTGGGGAATGGTCTTCGAATGCCCCTTAGCCAACCGGCTACGCCCGTTATCCTCGCACCAGGGACACCATTCCAGAAGACCCTTCCTCCGCCACGTAGTTGAGTCTGTTTTAGGCCAGCGTATTTAATGATGGAGTCGCCAATGATCCAGGTTCTCAAATGTCCTGTGTTAAAATTAACAAAAATAAAAACAAAGCAGAAAAGGAAAGCAAAGCAAAGCAAAATCAGGATAATAGCAAAGCAAAAGCAAGCAATGATAGATTATGCAATGGGCAGCAATCTGTGGGGTCTGATATAAAGTTTGACAGCAGATGATTGCCAACGACCCATACTTTTGATTATGTCCATTGGGATGCCACTGATAGCTGCGGAGGTTGCTGCACCAATTCTAAAGCTATGTGGACTAAAAAATGTAGGACACAGTCCCATTGCTTTAATGCCCTTTTTTAACATAGAGTCAAATTGATATCGGGTCAGTGGATCTTTACCAAAATGAATGAACAAAGGTCCTTCAACCTCTGGTCTGATTCTCAAATAATTGATCATAGCACTGACAGGGCATAATAGGGCATCAGTCCCTCTTGCAAAGTTTAGAGTTGTTGACTCCCCATACTGGTCAGTTTTTGAGAACCTAATGGTCACCTCCATAAATTCAGGGGGACCATTGTTTATAACTATGTCCCTTATTGAAAGGATATTACTAACATCACCATTTTTAGATGCGACAGTAAACTCCCCCACCCTCAAAAAACCAAAAAAAGCGAGTAAAAAAGCTGCCCTAAAAAGGTAAGCCTCAAACGTAGACTGACATAAGCCATTCAATAAATGAGATAACTGACGGAGGATAGGTAATGATATAGGGCGTCTACAATCCGAGCGTTTGCCCTGTCTCCTACATCCCTCTTTAAGTTTTTTGATAATAAAATTATCAGCAGGATCCTGCCAACCATTCAATTTATGGATATATGCAAGGGCAGAGATATAAGTGTTAATAGTTGAAGGTGACTTGCCTTCAATTGATAAGCCCGCAATATAGGAAACAATGTGATCAATAGGGGCAGGCCAAAGGTTATTAAGGCCCAACTTTGAGCGAAATAATTCAAAAGACTCAACCCCCCTTTCATAAGTCACACGAGTATTTGAAGCAAGTGACGCTGTCAATAGGCGCTGAGTTTCCAACCTTAAAGCTCCCAGAGAGTGGCAGGAACTGGAGTTCCGTGAACGTCTGCATCCGGCGCTGCTTCCCGAAAACGAGGCATCTGGAAGCGGGATAAAGCATCCGCTATATCGTTAGATTTACCAGCAATGTGGCGCGCAGAAAATACCACGTTGCATTTCAGACATTGTAAGATAAAGAACCTGACTAGGCTCATAATTCTAGGACATTTTGAAGACTGCTTGTTAATGATAGCAATCACTGCGGCATTGTCTGAACGAATAATTATGCGCTTGGCTCGTAACAAATTGCCCCACAATGATATGGCGACTACAATTGGAAAAAATTCCAGCCAGGCAATTGAAGGTTTTTTGCGCAACACATTTTGCGGCCAATGACCTTGGAACCATTTTCCGCAAAAGAAACCCCCAAATCCTATACCGCCACTAGCGTCAGTAAAGAGTTGCAAGTCCTTGTCATCCCTCCAAAATTGCTCGGGTATTATAGCGCATCCATTAAAATCACGTAAAAACAATGACCACATTCCCAAATCGCATTTGGAACCCTTTGTTAGTCTAATTCTATGCCAAGGTTTCTTGAGGCCACACGTTAGGTCGATTAGACGGCGCAAAAACGCCCTACCTGGAGATATTGCCTTACACACAAATGAAAGGGAGCCAATAAGAGATTGTAATTCTTTGAGTGTAATTGAATTGCAATTCATTGCATAATTGACTTTGTCAGTAATCTTGTGTAATTTCTCGTCCGGTATTGACACTTCCTGACGAATCGAGTCAATCTCTAAGCCTAAATAAACGAGATTAGTTGTTGGTCCTACAGATTTATCAGCGGCCAAAGGAACGCCAAGCTTTTTGCACACATTCTCAAAACATGCAACAAGTCTGTGACATGAATGCCTATTTGATGTATCTGCACTACTAATGAAGCAGAAATCATCGACGAAATGTATCACCATATCAGATCCCGCTTCCCTTATTACAGCCCATTCTAAAAAAGATGAAAAAAGCTCAAAATAGGCGGGGGAACATGATGCGCCCATTGGGAGGGCCTTGTCAACATAAAACATGTCATTAAATTTAATGCCTAACAAGCTGAAGTCATCGGGGTGTACTGGTAATAGTCTAAATGGCAGTAAGTGCTCGTACCGGTTGCCGGTTAAATAATGTGAGTGAATCATTATGATCAACAGATGGGGCAGAAGTGAAAAAAGGATTCTCACCATCTATATTCTGCTGCTGGTGCTGTTGTCCACGGAACAAATCATTAGCCACCACCCGACGAAAGTTGACTGCTGCTGGGACATCGAGACTCCTTCCTGCGCCAGTATCTCTGCTAGTGGATGCCATTGTTCCCGCTACACTCGGATATCCTCCTTGATGCACGGTTTCGTCCGCTCCATTCTCCAACTCACGGCGTTCTTCATTGGAAACGTCGATTGACAGCGTGTCGCCATTTTGATTTTGTTCAGGAATGTTATTTACGCCGCCGCTGGTTGTTGGTATGCCGATCTGATTAACTTGAGACCGACTTCTTTGTATTCGTGTCGGGTTTTGACCGGTTTGTTGTTGTTGCGATCGTCCGGACCCGGATGCCGTTGTCTGGCCGAATGCATTACGATCAACACTGTGTACATTTGTTGATGATGAGGTATTGCCCTCGTTATTACGGCTAGATTGCAACAAATCTATTATTGCTCGTGCCTGCGATCTAGTCTGTCGAACAGCCGTATCACTACTTGTACCGGGATTTTTATTAACCGGTTGGCCCGCTGGTTGGGGTGGGTTTCTTGCAGCGACTGTTGTACTTGTAGTCGCTTTCCTTTTAGTGCCCTGGCCTGCCTTGGCCTTCTTAGGACGGCCCATGTTGAAAAAATGTTAAAGATCGGCGATTGAATTTTAATATTTACTCACTGTTTTATACCGATCGTAAAATTGAAAACTGTAAAATGTACAGTAACAATACTAATCCGTCGTGATGCACAATCCAAGAAGAATAAAACCACGTAAACTTCCGAGGTTTGTGTTTGCTGGTCCGATAACAGTTATTAGTTAATAATAATCAAAAGTAGAAGCGTAGCTAGCAGAAAAAACCAAAGCAAACCACCTTGTGATGTACCAAGGAGAATTTCACGGAAAGTGACTCAACACGATGAAGCCAAAAAGAAATGTGATCAAAACAATGGAAAGGTAAAAGCACGGAACCTCATCCAAAACCAAAACAATAGGCAAAAACTCGCGGGCATGAAAGCAAGGCTGCTGATTGGCCCGATGTATGGTAACCAAGGCACAGAGACGCCCACTGCAACAGGGATAGCCCAGGGGGTATCTGTTCCCGTAAATAAATTGGTTTATGCAAGTAGGCCTTCCATAAACCTTAATATTAAATTATCTGCTTAGACCATTGTTTTGAGCATATCTTTACCTTTAATTTGATACCTTGCAAGTATAGTTTGGATACATATATAGAACTACTTAATAATTTCAACGAGTTTGGTCATTAATTAAGCTTAATTAAGACAGAGTTGGGCTTTTTTTAAAAAGTAAAGATAAATGTTAACTTTTTCTCAGACAGAATTGTTAACAATGATTGGAACTTCATAACCTGTGAATTTGGTGTTAATGGCACTGTAGTGATTTTGTATTTTGCTATTTAATCGGGCTATTCCAGTTGAAACCAATACACCCTAATGGAAGACATGAACTTAATCGTCCACATAGAGAATGTAGATTTCAAATGGAGTCACCCATACAGGTAACCCCATTTGAAATGCATGTTATTGTTAGTATTCGAACAGCCTGTGGTGCATTCTCACATCATTTCTAGGTGTTTGTCTTTGCTCTGTGAATGAAATGAATCTTGACAGTGAAGTTTGCATTGTTTGGGGTTTTGACATTTACAGTAATCGTATGTTAAAACATGACAATAAGGGGTCAAATCTTTCACTCCAAAAACACAACACACCATTGTGTATCCCACATAAATATGTCACTCATCAACAGCTTTTATCATGAATAAGTTTGACCTAAATTAAGGCAATTAAACAAATTAAAAAAACATCACAAAACAATAGCTAAATTAATTTCAAATAAAAAGCATATTTACATGTTCTGATTACTTTCCTGTCTTTCCTAGTTTGTGCAAACTGTTAGCAAATTAATTCTCACCTGTCGACGGGGAAATATCCAACACAGCTTCTCTTAGCATGCACACCCCTACATGCATTTACATTCATTCAGAACTATGTGTTCACCTCACTATTTTCACCAATACCAGCACAGCACACATCACTTCCAAAAACTAAATTTGAAAATGGCAGTTGAATTATGATCTGTCAGATGACCTGACAATTAAACCTTGAACTGAGTTCGTGGTGAGCGTTTCAGAGGTTGTTATGGAGAGTGTTTGTGGAGAGCTTTTCGGGAATCGCTTTTTGGAGGTTAGGTTTTTGGACAGTGTTTTGGGTGTCTCATTTCAACTCACTTTTACAACCAAGTGTGTGGAGCTTTCCAATGATTGCTTTTGGAGCTGTTTGTTCTGGAAAACATTTTGTGTAATGACCAAGTTTCTGGAGAACCATTGGGTAACTCTCCAATGCAACTGGCTGCTCCTCAAAATGATCTCCGTTAGCGGATATGTTCGGATAACTAAATGCTCTCCACAAAGCACCGGGTAACTACCGGGTAGTTAACCGGTTAATTTATTTTTTACTATGGGCATTAATGAGAGGATAATATAATTAGTTAATCCGGCCTTCCTCTATGAGCGTGTTTCTGCTGGGGCACTGCAAAAAGTAAACGCTAATAAACGCTAAGTTTCAATCGGTCAGTTTTTAATCACCCCTGTTTCTACTCGCGAAAAGTTACCGCTAAGTTTATCGATCCTAGTCGATGGGTCACGACATTTGACATTTGACAATGCCACCGCACCTGAAAAAGATTGCTTCACAATGTGTATAACCCAGCTTGACACGGTTCACGGCGCAAACCGCAAAGATGAATCGCCTTTCTTTTTCTATTGGGTTTAATTGCCGATTATTGCCGGTTCCAAACCTGGTTTGTGAAGGTTTTTGGGATTACCAAAAATACCGATTATTGCCGGGTTCTGCCTGTTTCTACTGGGCAAACTTAGCGTTCATTAGCGGTTTCTTCCCCAGCAGAAACACGCTCTATCTGAGTTCCGAACTAATACAGGGTGTGTCAAAAAAGGTGTCCCATGTTAAACGTTGTTGTTTTTGTTTTTTGGCTGTATGTGAAATAGTAATAATCGTATTCAGCAATGTGTCATAAGAATGTTTTTATTTCTATTTTTAGCTTTCGTTATCAAATTCAGCTTTGGTAACTTTTCATTATTAGAATTATCTTCAGTGTGTAAATTGAACATAATCAATGAAATCAATAATATTTTACCAACTACATTGATAGCTAGTTCAATTTAAGCAGCAAAACATGCCTGGTCCATAGTAGGCCTATCCATGAAAACCACAACAACATGTAGGGCCTATCCTATAAATTATTATTCGAATCTCGAATTCATTTTTTTTTTCAATTGAAAATCAAATTTCTGTTCAAAAAGTGGCTAAAGTGGGATCCGCACCCTTGTTGCTGAATTGATATCTCGGGAGTTAGGGGGTAAAATTAATTGGATAAAAGGGCATTTAACAGAGCATTAATAGGGATTTTTCGAAAACAAAATAACATGGGAAGTATTTTTAATTATGTTTGTCCCTTATGAGAGACTTTTTTACACGCCCTGTATTATATGCTGAAGGAATCTGCGATTCGCACTACCAAACTATCCATAAATTCATATCGACTCGCTATGCAAACACACTTTGAGAATTCTCGGCCTGAACAGGCATACGGGATTAGCAAGTTCCTGTCAATACAAAGGTCAAATTACTCATTTGAAATGATTAAAATTGTTCAGAATCATTTATCGTTATTTTGTTAATCATTGTATAATGCACATGTTCTTCCAATAGCTGTGACCACATGAAATGACCATCGTAGCAAACCCTGTTAAGTTTCGTTGACATTCCTTGACCATTTTATTATCTTCATCATTTATAAGATTGAGATGGATTTTCTGCACAACCCCTTTGTTAAGTTTCTTTGACATTCCTTGACCATTTTATTATCTTCATCATTTATAAGATTGAGATGGATTTTCTGCACAACCCCCTTGTTAATTGAGTAGAATGTTTTCAGTGCCTTTTGAAATCAATCTCAGTGCTTTTTGAAATCAATCTATGATTATATTTCCATCCGCTCTCCGGAAAGATCTTCATTGTTCTGCAAATGGTAAGATCAAAGAAACTGCAGTAGATCAACTTATGTCATTGGGTTATTTTAATTCCAGAGACTCTTTTTCACATTTTTGTCGTCGTGATTTATTTATCTATTTGCTTTGTTTATTTGATTCAGTATTTTGTATATTATTTTTATTTATGCTACCAAAACCGTGTTTATCACTAAACAATGGCTGTAATTGATATTGCTTTCTAGTAATGACATGCAAGAATTTTGCACAATTATCATCTATGGGCTTGCTTCTTCTGCTACATAATTTTAGCAACTAAAAGCCGTATTTACAAATGTTGCTATTTTTGCTCTTTCTATTTGCCTTATATCGCAATTTCCTTTTGACCGCCACCTTTCCATTTTAATGGAATTTTTATTAACATATTTGTCGTCGTAAAGAAATCATTCTCGTATGGTCTTTCTAGGTATTTTTTATACGTAGATTTTACAAATGGCGAGCACCGTTTTTTACTCACACATTTTACACTGACCAGCATAATCACAAACCATCCTAATAATGCCCAATAATACCTTCGTACACATTGACCCGCATAATCACAAACCATCCTAATAATGCCTAATAATACCCTCGTCTAACACATGTAACATTCCTTGTACAATGCTGTCTATTTCATTGGCTTGCTTGTGGGCGAACTGACTTGTAACCTTTTTTCTCTGAAAGACTATACTTTTTGCCATAAAAAGCCTCGATTTCGAATACAAGTTCTACCATATAATACAAGTAAAATAATCTTACGTCTCTTAAATTTTGAGAATGCACTCCTTTTTGAATCTGCAATGTATATAAAGGCATCAGCATGTTTCATTTACATTTCACCTTGACTCGTGATTAACATGATTGATTTATTCAGTGTCCAAACCCTTTCAATTTGTAACATTTTCATTAGAGTTAAAAGCGTTTTTATAATCTACATATTAATAAGGGTCGTTTGGACAATCTATAGCTGAGTGCTTACACTGTAGCCTAGTAAGTGAGTCTGGTCCAACTGATCCGAAATATCTTGGTAACCTGTGAGGGACATTAACACTTTCTTTCTGAACCTATATAAATAAACTGCTCACAAAAAGTATCGAAACACTTAGAAATGATCCAATATATAACGGCTCGAAAGAGTATGCATTAATCGAAGCAAATAACCAAGTTTATGATTTTGTTCTGCGTATTTTGACACCTCGATCGATGAGATACGATGTTGCAGGGCGGAGTTATTGTCATTTCAATGGTCGTGGGTCCAGTTTCAAAAGTGGCAATCACCCTATAGAAAGAGGTTTGCATTACTGTTTAGAATGATCAGATTCGTGATTTTCAATAGGGATGAGTGTCACCTTGAAAACTGGACCCACGATCATTGAAATGACAATAACTCCGCTCCGCAACATCGTATCTCAACGATTGAGGTGTCAAAATACGCAGAACAAAATTATGCACTTGGTTATTTGCTTTGATTAATGCATACCTTTTCGAGCCGTTATATATTGGATCATTTCTAAGTGTTTCGATACTTTTTGTGAGCAGTTTATATTGAATTCACTAAATATAACCCCCTTTCACTCTTTTAAAGGTAATACGCGCGAGTCCAACACCCTCATATTTGCCCGTGTTTTCTTTGTTCCCCGATTAATCCACACCTTATCTACGAATAGCATGTAAAGTGCTCAACAAAAGAAAGTCATACACTTTGTTTAGGTCCTTTAGAGTAACTTCCGATTATTTTTTTACCAAACAGACTAGATAGACATTTGGATGAATCTTTCCGGCACAATTTGATACCAAAGTTGTCACCTAACAACAAAGATAAATCATGATTTAATAGCACCATTTGAAGAAAATTAGTCACTTTTCAAAAGTCACATTTTCAATACACTACGCGGGAAGAAAAGACCACATGTTACCTGTTCATAATCAAATAGCCCGCTCGCTCAGGCAGGGCCCAAAGCAGTTGTACTGTGGGATCATTATCCATTTCATTACCGGCCATTCAAGTGCCACGCACAGCATTTTCTCGCGGCTTTCGTGCGTTTAAAATGTGACTTTTGAAAAGTGACTAATTTTCTTTAAATGGAGCTAATCATGGTTTATCTTTGTTGTTAGGTAGCAACTTTGGTATCAAATTGTGCTGGAAAGATTCATCCAAATGTCTATTTAGTCTGTTTGGTCAACAAATAATCGGAAAGTACTTTAAAGGACCTAAACAAAGTGTAGTGTGTATGACTTTCTTTTGTTGAGCACTTTATACGCTCTGTGTTTTCAGAATATTGGTAATGGAAAATGCTACAATAATCGTTGAACTCTATTATATTTGATTTGTGTAAGCTTTCGGGTGTATAATCATTTGGTATTATCATATTACAGCGGAAGGTCTTAAGGCTATTGAAATAGAGAAATGTAAGATGGAGATCAGTCACCTCAAAGATGAATTGCTGGCGGCTAAGAAGTAAGTATTTATTTACAGTTTACAGTGATCTCGATTTATTTATCTTGCTGACGTTTCCAAATTCGTATTTTCAACACACTACGAGGAGAGAAAATGCTCGTCACAAGTGAGCGGGCTGTAAGATTCTGAACATTTGTTTCTATTCATATCCTTCACCCATGTATTACAGTTTCAATTTGAAATAGCGCGCGCTTTGAGTGCAAATGCGCAGTCAATAGTTAGGTCACCCAAGCCCTATATGAAAGCTATGAAGATTGTTAAACGGGGTCAGTCGTCACAAACATGCACAAACACAATAGCCAAACGACCTTGCTTTTGTCAACACTCCCTACACAGAGGACTGCAGTGCAAATCTCTACGATTTTCGCTATGTAATCTCTATGGCGGATTTCATTCCGTTGTATGAAGCTATGATGTTTGCGTGGTCTTCGCTATCTCCAAGCAGATAGAGCAATACGTACATGGACTTTTTTTTGTAGAAGAGGGTTCATTTCATGATTTGGTGAGGTTTAGAATGAGTTAGGATTCCTGTAATTTCGAAGACCACAGATTTTCAAAACGTGAATTTTCCAACATTTTACGACATAAATTTGGTCACAAAACGTCTTTAATACTATACATTTTACCGTTCTGCAGATGCTAATGACCCTCCTCTAAAATTCTACATGATTTTTAACACGTTTCTCAGTTTTTGAGATGCCCAAATAGACCATTTTCCGAAGCTATTTCTAGCAAATATTGTAGTCACTGAGACTCCATTGTTTTCTTGCGTATAACAAAATCTGACACGCAGCGTGACCTCCCTGCTGACTGTGCGCAGCTGCGATCTTAAGTAACGGGACATATTTGGTGCTTGATAACCTTTGGTCTTTTTTCCCGTGCAGTGTGTTGAAAAGGCGAATTTGGATACGTCGCGGATTTTCATCAAATGGTGGTGACTGCTAAGCATGGCTTATCATTGTTTTTGGTGGCAAATTTGGTACCACAATTGTGCCAAAGAGATTCATCGAAATGTCTATAATCCTGTTTGAATAATCGGATTTTACTAGGACCTAGACAAATTGTATGACTTTCTTTTGTTGACGTGTTTAGGGGGAGGGGAGGGAGAGGGGAGGGGGAGAGGAGAGAAGGGGAGGGTTTTGCAACCTTCATGGCAAACTGTACAAACTTCATGGCATACTGGAGAGACCATCATCATCATCATCATCATCATAAATACGCTTTCCGTCCGAATTGGACATTGCGTACTTAACCAACTCATTCCACACACTCCTATCACTAGCTAACATAATTAAATTGTATAAAACAGTGTTCATAATTCCGTTTAGTTCTTTCTTGATAACTGACCACCAGGAGTTCGGAGGTCGTCCTGGGTCTTTAAGTGCTGGATTAAAGTAGTCTGCCAAAGCTTTACGAGCTGGAGTTTCAGCATCCATTCTGAGTAGATGACCCAGAAATCGTAATCTACGTCGTTTTATGATTTGTCTCCAGGGCTGTGTCTCTGTTCGTTCATATAGGTGAGCCCGGAGTGACGTCACATACCGTTGACCACAAACTACGTGAATTCAAACAAATTCAGATTGCACCATCACCAAAACGGCCAAAATGTAACCCTTTTTGTACTCCCGCACTACCAAAACCCTATTGTATATTTCACGGACATAAATTATGCTAATGAGCTCATTAAATGACGTCACTCACATCATCGGGTTTTGCCGATGATTGAAATCCGTTGATTGAAATTCTAGGTCGAGTAAAATGATGTTCTTATTTGTTGTCTGTGAGCTTTTCTGATTTTTTTCCCGTATTGGAGTATTTTTTTATTGAAAATAGACAGTTCAAATTAAACGTTGGTTTCAAGTTCAAGTAACAGCACATGTATTAAAGGCGACAGCAAAGGCAATATGCAAGCAACATTTGAGAAAAACGATGCCCGACTTTGCAAGAAAGTGTACGGGGAAGTGTACGGGTGAACATGACAAACCAAAACAACCTAGTAAATAATCACCTCCGTGGCGCAATTGGTTAGCGCGTTCGGCTGTTAACCGAAAGGTTGGTGGTTCGAGTCCAGCCGGGGGCGTTGTTACTTTTTGCATTTAATGCAGATCGACAAATCACAGTAAAAATATAATATTGACAAAATCACAGACCACTTACACAAAAATCGCATCTGCGCATGCTCCTGTCGTGATCGAAATCTACCACACAAGCAATGGACGAGTTTTATAAGTGTCCCGTGAAATGTTACCATCGAACAGAATATTTGACAAAGTGATTCCTCTACATACTCATGTTATCATATTTACACACAATGCAAGTTTTCACATGTTTTTTACAGGTCAAAGTCTGAAAATCTAGTGAAACATTTTACGAATTTCGGAAATATTGCTCATGTAAACAACTGTCGCTTACACAGCCTCACATGGTCACTAGGAACGTTCTTCTGTATGGTCGAGTAGAGCGTAGTAATTGATTTTGATGCTTTGTTGTCAACGGCAAATTGAAGGTCCGGGCTGACCTATAGATATGTGCTGTTTATCTTGTCCAGTTTCGTCACATTCATGAGTTGTCTCAGGAATATGCGTTGCGTAACATCAACTTTAGTGTCCATATTGGTAGTCATAGTCTATGTGTCTATTCTTTCCCATTTTATTACAATATTTTTACATTGCGCCAGAAGTCATGCCAAATTCTGCAAGTGTTCAGCACCGATGCAAGATGAAAACCGAATCGTGGCCAAGCGGGATGTGCTTAAATACCGTAAAGTAAGTGTTACCTATTTCAAAAGTCCGTCAAATTAACTATGGTTATTAAATTCCATGGACTGAACACGTTTGGTTTTAAAAAAGCAAAATTAATCTGCAACTGTAATGGGGTTGATGTTGTATGACTATATTGCGATTGGTAATTACCGTAATGGATCTACGGCACATAATCTCATGGCCACAGCTCGAAATACGTGGGCGCACTTCGATCAGGCTGCGCACGCATGCTTGAACTCACAAAATACTGTCAAACAACAACACCAAAGCACCTGATTGGTCAAATTTAAACTGAAGCCTTTTTAACGATCGTCACGATGCGCCGTAACCACCAACGCCGTGGTTCCGCTGCGCCGTAACCACCGACGCAGTGGGGCGTGATGGTGCGTGAATAAGCTCATGTTTGTTCACGAGTTTTTCAGTTCTCACGTTTGAGCATCAACCAATCAGAGCCGTGAGGTCGAGATTACGTAGTGCGCACCACGGATGACCGTTGCACCGTTTTGAAATGAGGTTGAGCTCGCGTACTTTACGCGAGCTCAACCTCATGTGACGTCGGTCCATTGGGCTAAACAGTAAACATGGTAACCATGCTAAATTCTACCATGGAAGTAGCCTTCCATGATTCTACCACAAACTACCAACGATTTCCGCTGGTTGCTATATCGCTTGCAAATGTCATCAGATTGAGATAGGTGAACATAATGTGCCATATTCATAAGCTCTGGTACAATTTACAAACCATCTCTAATACCTCAGCAATTGGCAAGTCCACAATGTATTTACCAAGGCGTAGCTGCGGATTCAAAACGCTGGGCTCCACAGTTTAAAGAGAATATGTATTATGATGTCGCGATAACGACATACTCGCAGAGGGTGGGCATTCTCATATGTACTGAATATGAGTTAAAACTTTCCATGCGATAGGTTCACCATATTATACAAAATAGATTTTTCAGAAACCTGTCCCAACTTTTAGGTCTATCTGAACGATTATTGAACCAATAACAGGCGTGTTTCAATGTATTTCAATCAATGTATGCTTCCCATCTATAAAGCACCACTCATGAAATCACATACATATGCTTTATCCCCAGCATATTTATATTGTGACTGTTTCAAAACAGTGACAATATAAATATGCTGGGGATAAAGGCTGCTTTCGTGATTTCATAAGTGGCAACAGCAAAAATTTGAATTCTGAAGTGTTTTTTTTTATTTTAAATTCTTCAAAACTGCGTATCCCTTAAACCAACTAATGATATGGAATTAATAATCAATGGCTACAGTTTATTTCTCTATTACTAATTGTAATTCTAATGTAAATAATGTACTAATGTTAACGGGTTTTTTATTTCAACGTTATGCATCTTATAGTATACTCTTTCCAGCGAGACGATCACGTATTTAAAGAAACCAGCATTTGACATATGGCATTGGGAATCAAACGAGGTAAGACACACCTACGCTTTCATGGACCAGGTCATTAGATTCCTTCAACCACCTTCACGCCTTATTGGGGCCTTGGCACTTGGATACAACGATTTAATTGCATGAATCTTCAGAAATATGTAGGATTCGTAGAGATGTACATTGGCTTTGTTCATTATTAGTGATCTCTCACAGCTTCTACGGCTCTCAAACTCGACACTTCATAAGATTTCTTTGACGAACTTCGTTATGGTCACCTGGGCAACTTTTATTTACGGAGACAGCGAGGCCAACGAAACACAAAGTTCAACTCATTATATACCATGAAACAATTCAGTTTAATCCTGTCCTTACTTTCACCTGATCCGTTATACATTCTTCATTGATCCTGTTAGGTTAATCTCCTTTAAATCATGGTTAAATGCTGAATCTATGAAGCTTCGGTAAGAGACAATTTCGAAACCTGCTAGCTATGGGGGCTGCCATATTGAGAGATAACGGTCCCACAATGCATAGCGCCTAATACCGCAAACTTTAAAGGGGCGTTGCTATTTACCGCAACAAACATTCTATAGAACTTTGACTTAAATGACTTTGGACATTACATTCCCGGCCCTCGATTGCACGACATAGGGCAATCTGAAACTTAACAATTAACAATATGCTATAGTCGAGTATTGGTGTTTGTGATTCTGCTGATCTTATTAGTCGAGAAGCTGCAACATATCAAGATGTGGAGCAGCAGGGTACTGCTTCGGTGGTGGCATAACTGACACAGTCGCCATACTATTTGTCTCAGGTTAGATGGTGTTGCGACTTGCGAGTTGATCATGCATGGATTTAATCCGAAATGAAAGTTCTGGGGTCCATAAGTACAGGAGGTCTGGGGTCCATAAGTATACAGGGGGTTTGGTGTCCATACATACAAGACTCTGGGGTACATACATACAGAAGGTATGGGGTACATACAAACAGGAGGTCTGGGGTCAATACATACAGGAGGTCTGGGGTACATACATACAGGAGGTCTGGGGTCAATACATACAGGAGGTCTGGGGTACATACATACAGGAGGTCTGGGGTACATATATACAGGAGGTCTGGGGTCCATACATACAGGACTCTGGGGTACTGGGGTACATACATACAGGAGGTCTGGGGTACATACAAACAGGAGCGTCTTCCATGATGTGTCGACTAGCTTTGCATTAGTCTCATCGCAACCACTGTCCTTGTTTCGCGCATCCATAGAGGAAGATCAACATTTCGACGAGGGTCTACATCTTTAACCAGACTGTCCAGTAACCTCCTGTGCTCTTTCAATACCTGACTTTATTCTTTCCTATTTTTGCCATAGATGTTATGCCTGCTGGAACACATGTACCAAGAACTCGGTTTAGTGAAAGAGTTCAGCATGAATCCAATCGTGCTCAAACGATTCCTGGTAGGTATATTAACCACGACACACGCCTTTCAATCCTTGTGTTAAATCTCCCGTCATATTGGCGAATTTTTGTATTGTATAATTTTTGAAAAATGATATCTCAAATTATTCTTCTAATTGCATGGATTCCAGAAATGACTAGACTAGAGTGTCTGTTGTACCTTATAAAGGGGTCAAAAGGTCAGGTTCCATATTGGTCAGAAAACCATGACTTTTGACCTTTTGAAAAAAATCCTGGTGGTAAAAAAATCCCCATTTCTAGAATTCTTGTGATCATACGAACAATATGAGATATTGTTTTTCAAAATCGGAGCAAGTTTAAATTTTGACCCCATATGCAATGGTCAACGACCGTTTTACGTTTTACTCGATAACTCGTTATTTAAACATCGTAAGTGGCGCAAACTATACATTTTCGGAATCCTTATGCTCAGCCGAACAATTTGGTATGCTTTTTAGTTCCCGCCATTTTTGAGAGGGGCATAGGAGCTCATTTTCTTTTGAATGGTTCTGGTTGACAAATTCACCAAGAAACAAAGGTTCAAACAAATGGTCACGGAATCCATGATTATGACCTTACACTAGTAGGTTCGTAATCTTCTATTGACACACGCGTTGAAATGTTAAGAAATACTTAAGTTGAAACAAATGAAATCGGGGTCGTATGTTGTGGTTTTCCCCTGACATCTTCTGAATTCCTCATAATATTAATAGACATTGGGATAAAAACAGGGCATCTCTTTAGGCCAAAACAAAAATTGTTATGTTGTCCTCGACCGCCCGCTCGTCATTTTAGGGCCGCTCCGATTTTTTTTTTTTTTAAATCGTATTTTTTTTTAATGAAAAAAATCAGGGGGTTTTTTTTCAGATTTTTTTTTTCTTCAGATTTTTTTTTTTTTTTCAGATTCTTTTTTTCTTCAGATTTTTTTTTTTTCAGTTTTTTTTTCCAGATTTTTTTCAGATTTTTTTAAAAACATTTTAAATGGCATTGAATATTAAATTAAGTGTTTATCTCATATATGTGCGGCTCTTAGAGTGATTTTAACTTCTTGTTGGCTGAACTTTGAGCTTCTGCTGGTAAAAGAAAATTTAAAAAATTAAAAAATTAAAAATCCGCCCGCCCTCTCTGAAAGCTGTCGAGGACAACATAACAACAACAAAAAATTGGCCTTATATATGAGGCATACTTTCAATAAAAAATACATCTTTTGAGCGTCTTTTCTAATTTTACTACTCTTATTGAACCACATGGAATAGTTTCGTCTACCATTAAATATTAATCAGGATCGTACCAGGATTTTTTTTCTCGTGGGACGCGAATTTTGTCGAAAGTGGAGCTTTTTGTCTCCACAGTTTAGACATTTTTACCAGGTGGGGGAGAATTTGGCAAAAGAGGATCGATCTTTTTACCAAAATGTGGACCTTTTTTCAACAAAAAACAATGTATAAAAACATTTCTTTCGCTCGCAAACAGCATTTTATTGGACCTTTTGGTGACTTTTTGAGGAATTTTGAGAGGAGGGCGAACGACCCTACCATGAATGCGCCGGGTATTGATCATCTCATTGCATAACTCCTGTCTCTTACCATTGACCATATCAAAATTACTCCTCCGAATTGTAGAGTACATACTGAGTCCCCATATCTGCGGCCGCCATCTTTGAATTGCCGCATGTCGTATTACCATTTTTATATGTCGATTAACAGCTGTGTGTACAAGAAAACTACAGGAACAACCCTTTTCACAATTTCCGTCATTGTTTCTGCGTGACACAAATGATGTATGGAATGATACAGCTGTGTGAGTTACATACAAAGTTTTCTACCTTGGAGATGGCCATACTCATGACGTCAGCAGTGTGCCACGATCTGGATCATCCGGGATACAACAACACGTGAGTTGTGCAGGGTTTCTATTAATTTTGGGATAGGAAAGTCCTATACTGAACGTACGTAGATAACAGGTCCCGTTTGCATAAATTGAAAATGCAACATCGCCACTTACTTTATGATGATCGCCGGAATGAAAGGAATTTAATTTATAGACTTGCATCAAAAGTCCGTCAGACACACACAATGACGGTGTGGTGTTAAGGGAGAAAATGAATTCAAATACATAGAATAAACAATGAAACGTGAAATATCATTTATTTTATGCTTTGTAAAAACCGTCCTGCACGTACGTTTTATCAAAACTTTCAAAACCGCACAATTATTTGCGATCCACGATCGCCTGGCCCGGGTTCTATTCCCGGTCCCGGGGACTCCATTTTTCTTTCATCGGATAATGCTTATCTAATGAAAACCACGGATTATTGCTCAAACAACACACAGAAAACACTATGTAAAAAATTATGTAAATATAGAACTCCATAATTATTATGTAAGAGTTTACATAAAACATGCCTAAAATATACCCAAGCTTGTGTAAATTCCTATGCAAAAGCTTAACACAATTGTTTACATAGTATTATGGAGATCTATTTTTACACAGATTGTGTATTTTTTACATAATTTGTGTAATTTTTTTACATAGTGTTTTCTGTGTGAAGGAGCTATATAATAGAAACGTTTATAAAAATCAATACAAATAAACATGCAAGACATATCTGAGTTTCTCTAAAATGCTAAAGGCCACTTAATGTTGCTTTTCACTTTTTCACTATATGTGGATCCATATAACTATCACATAACAGATTGCAGATCAAGATTAAGTTAGTATGATTTTGGAATATTTAGTTATGTGTTATTACATTACGTATTTTTGTGAAGAACGCACTTTCTTAAAAACCATTGAGGGCTCTCTTCTCGACAAGGACCTCTCAATGCATTTAAAAGCATTCACTACACATATGAATTGACTGGTCAACTCGTTATTTTATTCTATCATTATCATAATGTCAAAACGCTGCTAGTTTTTCTCTTTTACCAAGAACCACTTGAAAATAGTTACACATTCAATATAAGGACCCTTCTACCTTCCTACTACCATTATTTTGCCTTTCAGATATCAGATAAATGCTCGTACTGATCTAGCTGTTAGATACAATGACATATCACCACTGGAAAATCATCATTGTGCGGTTGCTTTTAAGATACTAAGTAATCCTGAATGTAACATCTTTGGTAACGCTGCCCCTGAAGACTTCAAGACAATCAGACAGGTACGTTTAGGTTGAAGTTTATGTAGTCATGTATTTCCAAATGTCCTCCGTAATTCTCTTTTACTGCACAACTAGTAGTCCAAACTAGTGGGTATGAATCATGATTGAGTTGTACGTAAGAATTATACATTACGATAGTCGCCAAAGTAATATTTTATATTACCATACATATAAACACACATAAAAAGTTACCAGAGAATATAATGCAAATGATTATTTCTATAAATTAGCTATCCCTGTACGTATTGGTGATGCATAATATTACAATTCACTTATATGCACGATCCATACGGTCTAGTTTTGCAGTGAGGCCTCACGTACTACAATGCAGTGCCGTCACGTCTGACCAGGTCTGACTAACTGTTTAGTGGAAGTGAAATACTTCTTTTTCATTGGCTCTGCTAAGCTTTTCCGCCTCATGAGTCATATCACGTGTCCCGCTGCACACTGTCAGAGTGACTTTCCTGATGTTTTGTTCCAAATGTCTTATGATGCAGTGGATTACGCAATGAAAACAACTGTCGCTTGGAGAACATACATTACATTGTATTATGGCCACCCTTCCCGTTGCATGTCCAGATTTTTACATTTTACACCATCTGAGGTTCGAATAAGCACATCGCAATAACTACTTATTCTACCCCATAAAAGTATATATTTTCTGAACGGTAATCTCACAGGGAATCTAAATATGCGATTGGAATTTGCATAGGAACTAATCTGCTAATGGTAACATGTTGTGATTAAGAATGTTCAAAGAACATCGATTTGTTTTCTTCATATTTTGGTTAAAGCTCAATATTTGTTTTTATTCCTATCCCAATCATCATTTTACTGTGCATATTACTTCCTCATGCAATATACCCATCAGAACGTAATGGTTGTCAAGTGTAACTTGTTGAGATATACTATATCGGGAAGTAAATGAGCACAAACGTTTACATTTCAAATTTATAAGAGTTTACACATATATTTTTTTGGCTATTCACCCTACTCTATTTTAACCAAGATTTTTGAATCCCCCTATTTGAGAGCTTTCCAAAATTGTATAATTTTGTTGTCATAGTCATGTATGTAAAACCGATGAATAAGGGCAAGTTCACTGTGTAGTGAATAGGGAATTGTTACGTAATAGTTGACACGTTTGTTGAAACAGAAACTTATAGAATATAAAACAATCTATAAAATGAGAGCAAAATCAGTGTTTGTATCATCCAGAGATGAGGAGTTATTGTAATTTGAACGTAGAATTGGGAACATTTTCTATATTCCCCATAGAGATTGTACACAACGCCACCGCCACCGCCGCCATTGCCACCACCCCTGACTTTCGAAATATAATCAATCATATCTCAGCCAAACAGTTATAGAAATACCTGATTTATTCACACAGTGTAGCTAGATAAAAAAGCTTTCAAATGACACCTTAACCATAGCACTACCACATATAGTTGTTGAGTTAATAGAGGGAGATGGATGATTCGTCACCGTGAAAAATGCAACGCCGCCACCCTTTTTGGGTGGTCAGTTCAAAACACATGGCCTTATATGTTCGAGAAAGTTTATATTACAGTGCAAATGAGTATTATATATTTAAATTTCATCCCATTTTTACTTGATTCAAAAAGTATACATGACTTAAAGGCATATTATGTGATCTTTTCCAGGGGGCGCCCTCTATCCATAATTTGTTTTTAGAAAGTAGATTTTCTTGCAGATTTACATTTTTGATTATAAATCATAAATATATCCTGAGTTACAGAGCGATACGATTCCTAATTACCTCAAAATCATGGTTTTTAGAAGTTGAAAATAGATTGTTTGCTAGTGAACAATCTATTTTCACTCTTTTTCCACTCTAAAAAACATGATTTAGGAATCGTATCGCTCTGTAACTCATAATATATTCATGATTTATGAACAGAAATGTAAATCTGCAAGTGATCTGCTTCCAATTTTGTTTCTAGGATTGAGGGAAAGATCACATAATAGACCCCTAACTACTCTAATGAAATTCATCTCATTTGATTTACTTACACAGGGTATGATCAGCTTGATACTTGCTACTGACATGGCCCGCCATAGTGAAATACTCGATCAGTTCAAAAACCAAGTTAATAACGGCTTTGACTTCAACTCTGCCGATCACCTTAATTCGGTAAGATTTGCACAATTCTAGATACACGGAAAATAATAGCCGTATAATGGAATACAGTGTAATTCAATTAGTCAACAATGCATTTAAAAGCTATTTTGGTCGAGAGAGTAATGATGTTCGTATTGCTGTTCCACGAATTACTGGACCTCTCAGGTAGGTAATCAAATAATATGCTACGTTGCATCTCATTATAGGTGATAATAAAATGAGTCACGTGTTCTTGTACTGAGATGCACAATATTTTATTACAATATCAAATATCCGACGTTTCGGCAGGGTCGGTCGTTTTTTATTTTTGTGTTGTTGTTTTTCAAAAAAATCGGGAAATTATGGTGAATTTCTAGCAGTTTCTGAAATGTTCAAAGAAATGCAACCAATTTAAAAGGTTTCAAATACAACAAAAAAGTGTAAATATTTTCCAAAATGTTCTATTTTTGTGTGTGTGGAAAATTAGTCGAAGAAAAAGGAGCGGTCGGGCCCGTACGGGTGGGTTTTTCCGTCATCTAATGTATGTGAATTATTGTTAATAAAGCCTTGTTTATGTGTATCACTGTTAATAAAGCATGGATGACATTATAATGATCATGATGAATTGATGATTGCATATTGTGTTGTATAATTGCAGCTGAAGATGGTTTTAATAAAGTGTTGTGACATCTCTAACGAGGTACGCCCTATGGAGATATCAGAACCATGGGTTGATTGTCTCCTGGAGGAGTATTTCATGCAGGTAAGGTCAAAGACAAAATGGAGGTAATATTTAACAACTCAAAAAAAGCATGTATGTATATTTCTATGTGGATTATTTATACAGCTCGTGCCATTATTCACACATCACCTTCAGTGCCCGTGCATTGATTTTACAAATTTATCTCGGAACAACACATAGGCCTATATATTGTACCAATTACTTGGTTCAGTGCTCACCTACATTCTTTAACATGTGGAGGTCTCGATTATGCAATCCTATTTTTTGTGGCTGCAATTCCCGGATATAAATCCGTATGGTTTTGTTAACAAATCAATGTCTACAATTGTACTTTATACATTTATAACTGCCAATTGTTAATATTGCATACAACTCTGTAATTCTATAAACATTTTCCATCTGACTTTGATGACGATTTCCCCGAAATAAGCCAAATGTACAGCAAGTGTATTGTTTGAGAAGAGTTGCAGCATGATATTTCCAGTCTCAGACTTAACCCCCATACCAACAATTTAAGCAAAAACACGTATTCTATTTAATTTTATTCCAAAATTCATCAATAACAATTGTTTTATGTTTTGTCGCGTTTAGAGTGATCGCGAGAAAATGGAAGGACTTCCGGTGGCGCCCTTTATGGACCGTGAAAAGGTGACAAAACCGACCGCCCAAATCGGTTTCATCAAGTTTGTACTTATCCCGATGTTCGAAGTAGTTGCAAAGGTAAGTTTTTTCTCTCCATAGGCTTAGCATTACACATGTAGGGAAAACATTTTAAGAATATGGGCGCTCGTAGTTTTAGTGGGTGGATGTGTCTGATGGCAGTTTGGCAGACTTTTAAAGGTAGATGTTCTGATTGTTGGCCCGATTTTCAAGTTTATGTTTTCTATTTTACATGAAAGATCATCCTTAAAATTGTCTTATTCCAAAATTTGAGTTGCATATAACTCCAATGGTTCTTATTTTGGAAGCACACGGTCACCAGAAATTTGCCCATCGAGAAGTACACACTGGCGGGTGGTTAACCACTTTTGGCAGTTATTCACCACATTTTAGCCTATAATTTCTAAATGGAACATTTCTGACGTAATAAAAAAAAAGGTATGGGGACTCTTCTGATATCAAAATATCTTGATGTGAAAAAAGAAATCATAGCCCAAAAAAGTGATCAGAACATACATCTTTAAACTGACTGTTCTATAGAAAAGGCAAAATCTGTTCATCAGTATGTGTATAAACTAGATACTTGTTTTTAGATAAAACAAAGTAGGCTAAATCTCAACGATTTCTATTTTGAAATAATTAAACTGACTAAATTTTCAAAAAATACATTTATTTCACAAGAAAATGTTGTCTTTATTCCAAATGTATAAAAGTACTAAACAAATGGCTTTAGTTTTGCAATGGATAAAGATATTATATTTGGCCTCATGAATGCAGACGTTTAGATGTGATTTGGAAAATAAAATATGGTTCGTAGCTGATTTTGCTATAGGCCTAACATTGGTCTCATATGTATAGGCCGTACCATATTAATGGAGTCGTGTATGGTCGCCGCTCATTCTTATTTAGTTTAATGGTTATTTGTAAATCTGTTTTCATAAAAAAACAACCGCATTTAAATTAAAAAATGTAATTGAACACAGAACTAAAATGTTTAATTAAACGAATTTAACTGCACATCCCCAACCTGTGATTATGTGAAATTCGCGCCCGGTTGTCTGTGTCGAAAGTGCTGATGAGATAGCCATACCCAATATTGTGACGTCATTGTAACTAAAACCGCCTCATCAGATCAGCAACAGGTCGTTGGACGGTATCATGCAGGAATTTAATGCATAAATCGATAATATCAATACCTGAAACATGCGGACATCTCGTAACTGTTTCGTCATAGCTTTGATCAAAATGGCGACGTCCATACATGTGATTGTTTTTCTTTGCAAAGCCGATGTTTGTATTACGCGGTACTTTTAAAAAACTTTAACCTACAGAAGTGATCTGTATAATAATTATGCTACATCTGAGCGCTAACGTCCCATGGCACGGATTTCCCGCATATGAACGAATGCACAGCGTACACCCAAAATGTTCACACGGCGAATACTAAGCGTATTGTTCACAAATCACAACGCAAGTCACACGCTCAATATTTTACACGCTCAACATTTTAAACAACAGTTTTAAGTTTAAAAACAGTTGTAATCCGACAAAGGTAATAGTAGTAAAAACGAGCAGAAACTCCATAATTCAAACGCTAACCATACCCGCAAGTAACAAGTGTAAGATATTTATATAGGTATATTTCCTGTTTATTGTCATTTTTATACCCATCAGATTAATGTTAATTAATAAAGAATGTACCCATGACGTTTATCGTTATTTTAAAGCTGTTCCCGCAACTTGAAGATCAAATGGTTGAACCTCTGCGTGAAGCCCTCTATCGATACGAAGAGTTGAAATTGGTCGAGGATGCCAGCAAAGAAATAGTGAACAAATAAGTGAAGTACGTAGGTATATTCTTCTGATTATAATGTACTCTTTGCTTATAGCAGTCAATAAGTTAGGCAGCACTAGATCAAAATTGTCTGTAATTTCTGTTAGAGATGACCAATTTCTAAGATCCAAAATTTCTAACAAACTAAACGTGTGTATATATTACAATCACAAACACTAATTAGAGAATTGTCCATATGAGGGAAAATTCCGAATGACAAGAACAACAACCGATGATTTCAAAACAAATTCACGAAAACAGTTGTTAAGTAGTCATTATTCTCATTCATTACTGAAAAGCTGCATATTTATCAAAATGATTTATACCGATATAATTGCGCTATAATTAATTAGTTTTCTGTTTATTTTATCCACCCCTTCTTAGTTATTGAAACAGTCCAAGTCGGGTCATCCCCTCATTAACATTTTTATCATTCAACCAATCAGAAATAAGCTTTAATCGTATTTCCTCATAACTCATTGAATATTCAGTTAAGGGGCGCGAGGCTTTGATTGGCCGGTCAATGAGCAAAACAATCGAACACTTTGGCGACGTACTTTCGGGAAATTATTAGTAACCTGCTCTCGGCGTGCGCGTTATCATTAAACGATTAATTTGATTGGAACGCACTTGGTACGCAGCTATCGCGATTATTCATGAAGTAATGAATAGCTAATAGCATTGAGATTCATAGCCAGATAAATGCAACCTTATTACCTGTGTAGATAATTCTGGCACTCCCTTTGAAGAATCACTGGTAATCTAGTACGTATGCCTCATATAAGTGACCTGTACGTAAGACTACTATATATTTAATCATCATACGAATAAAAGAAGCAACCTTAAACATTGAACTAAGACTATAGCAAATATTTGCATTGGCTTACTTCGAGTTTTACGTCATATTCAAAAACCCAATACATCGATCAAGAGATCGCTTGACTGGAATCGACCGGTCGCGTCAGCTCGCGTCAGGCTCGCAAGCTCAATAGTATCTCGATGCGACCTTTGGTCGCCATAGGTCGCATCGAGCTACTTAATCATCGGTAGTTGCCAGGCCCGTCAGATGGGGGGGGGCGACGGTTGCGATCGCCCCCCCCCCCTTTTTGATCTTGATTTTTTTTTTTTTTAAGGAAAAATTTGCGTTTTTCTTAGTTTCAAATATCATTGATAGTAAAACTACTCATAAAACAATGACAACAGTGCTTTTTTGACTGCAACATTTTGTGTCCGTGCGAATTTTTTTGACTTCTACCCCCCCCCCCCCCCCCCCCCCCCCCCCCCCCCCCCACACTTACGTGAAATTCACGAGGTGACTGACTTGGAAAAAATTTGGGGCAACCTTTTACGAAAATGTTGGTGAAAACGCCCCCCTTGGGCAAAAGTGTCTTACGGGGATGGTCGCAGGTATTTTACGCAGACGACAACCTGCATAATGGCTGCTGATTGGTTATGCTATTCGAGGCAAAATAACCTCCCCCCATTGGTTGAAAAAGTACGGTGCTCATTTTACGTCATGAGCGACTGATCTTTCGAGTTGAAATGAAGTCAACTGGCCACGACCGGTCGTTTTCAGTCGAGCGATCTCTTGATCGATGTATCGGGTTTTTGAATATGACGTAAAACTCGTCATAAGGAGCGACTAAACCGTGAAGCGACCTTAGTATGTTTTCAACATAAATTTCAACTCGAAAGATCGGTCGCTCATGACGTAATGAACACCATACTTTTTCAACCAATGTTATTTTGCTTCGAAATTAGCATAACCAATCAGCAGCCATTATCCGGGTGGTCGTCTGCGTGACCCGGAAATACCTGCGACTACCGGCGATTTTAGTAGATCGATACGATCTATGGCGACCAAAGGTCGCACCGAGATACTTTTTGAGCTAGCGATCGAGTCCCAGTGCCGCGACCTGTTGTGACCCGAGTGACCGGCTAGTATGATCCGAGCATTAATTGTTGCCTAATCCACAATGATACATGAAAGCGGATCCTTAAGATTTTTGTTAGTAAAAGTTTACAATACAGCGTGTATCAAAAAGAACGCAACACTGTTTTGTCGAGAGCTGTATGGTCACAGTAAAATCACTCTAAAACTTATATATTCTGTTAGGTCTACTTATTGGCTATCACATAGTCAAATTACAACGATATCGATTATTTATTCGCTGAGATATTAAAGGTATAATTAGAGAAGTGCAATACACGTTTTACATCGTTCGTTCTAAAAACTTGGATTTTCCTGTCCGATTAGTGTTATGGGTTAACAGTTTAAGAACTATGTAACCTTAATGTCTGGAATGGTTTAACTTAATTTCCTTTGTTTGAGTAAGGTGGTACATAAAATCATTGAATCGTGTAATCTGATAATCAATCGACCATTTGAATACGTCAATATGCAATCACCCTTTTAAGTTTTGAACCACCGATTGATTATGATCGCCACATAAATGTCTATGGTACGTTCTTTCATAAATTAAAGTTCATAATCGATGCATCTTAAAACAAGGACAGCATTTTGAGGTTCGAGCAGCACCATAATATCCCATTCTCATTCACAACAGACTAACAATGACTGATACATACAAGACAATTACTACCTTCACTGGACTATTCCATTTATTTATCTTTTGAATAATGTGCCATACTGTTTTATTTATGACATTAACGAGAGAAAAAGAGAGAGGATTTGCTAACAGACTTTGTAATCTGGATTTTCAAGTTGTGTTTAATATTATCTATCAACTAATTTATTGCCAGATTTAATTAATATTGATATGATACTGAAATAGCCAAACATTTGATACCTTTAACATCACATTTTCTTCTCAGAATAATGAGTTTGATTCCAATTATTTAAGTACAATGAGTTATTAAAGTGTCTTGCTAATATTCACCTGACAAGAAAATAAGGCATACAGGATAAACGATGTAAAACGTGTTTTGCACTTGTCTACGTGTATTGTTGATATCTCAGCGAATCAATTATCGATATTGCTGTAATTTGACTATGTGATAGCCAATAAGTACACATAACAGAATACTTAAATTTCAGAGTTATTTGTGATTTGCCGTAATCGGAGAGCTCGCGACAAAAAGTGTTGCGTTTTTTTTAAACACCCTGTAGATGTAAAAATAACCTATTCTTATTCCGCCTTTTATAACAATATTCACAATTAAATATTAACTATAAGAATAGATAAATACCGTATTCGATAAAACATGCCTTAAAAGTAAAATACAAATTATACATCGCTAACAAACAAACAAATTTCAAAACCAATTTAATTTCTTTTCTTTTGTATTTGTTTCTCAATTTTGTTTCAGGTATTGACATTCCCCTAGTTCATGGAGATGAAAGTGACATGGATGTTATAGATTTCATAATATCTGTTTAGAATACCGACATATATCGTGAAGCCGGGCCTCACAGTGGAATCATCTGATGTCACATATTTGGTGTTGTCCCCTTTGTCATCTGAACCTATCCAATATGTTTATCATGTGTTATCTATTCGTAATCAAACGGGTCTATTTTTGTTGTATTGTGATATTACGTCGAACATAGCTTGTGAGTAATGACATGTCTCAATCTATGTATTGGAAACAGTAAAACTTATTGTTTATTATTTCAAGTATTGTAACTGTGTATTAGCACTTAAAGGTATATTATGTGATCTTTCCAGGGAACGCCCTCAACATCGAAAAAAAAATAGAAAGCAGATTTTCTTGCAGATTTACATTTCTCGATCATAAATCATGCATACATTCCAAGTTACAGGGCGATACGATTCTTAATTACTTCAAAATCATGGTTTTAGAGTGAAAATAAACTGTCGGAATCCCGAAACTTTATATTTTTCACTCTTAATTCACTCTAAAACCATGATTTTGAGGTAATTAGGAATCGTATCGCTCTGTAACTTGGAATGTATGTATGATTTATGATCGGAAATGTAAATCTGCAAGAAAATCTAATTTCTAAAAAAAAACATGAATAGAGGGCGCTCTCTGGAAAAGATCACATAATATGCCTTTAATTCTGTGCTGCTGCAAGCGTAGACTGGGTCCCCGCGTCCCGCTATATATGGCCGCCATCTTTAAAGTTTGAGCACCCTCGCAGGGGCCGTGTGGAAAATAGGAATTCATGAAGATCGAGTCTACCGCAAGCGTAGGGAAGGGTATCTGCTACAAAGATTCAGATCAGAGGGTCTCAGTTTCGAGCTTTTGGGGAGGCACGAGTCTAGTGCTATATGGGTAAAAGATGGCGGTTCTTTTGAACCAACCCATATACTCCACTCAAATTGTAGAAGTTTCGTCGTCGCGATCAATCGTCTTCTAAAGTAATGGCTTGATGCATTTGTTTTAGTTGTTTACATCGCGGAAGTTGTTAGTATTGTTCCCATGATGAAATGGTGAACAATGTTACCATGGTTACGAGGGTGTTTATTCTCCTAGTCACGTGTTAAACCCATTTATCATACCACCCAATGTACCTTCGGTTCATAACGAGAACAAAAATTCAAATAAGCGGGCATAGCAATTGCATTAACCTATTACTCGGAAGTTAACGCATTCCAACATGGTTTATGTACAAAACATTATGAACGTATTACGAAATAAACAAAAGTAAAGCGATTGAAAAAGAAGAAAAAAATCTGAGCTTTTTTGAGGGGTTTAGTTGGCAGAATGCAAGAATCAATGTGATATATGGCCATTTCTGCTGGGGAAGTACCTTTGTGTTCAATTTTCTTAACATAATTATTGTTTTAACAAGGTAAATCAGTTAATAACAATTTATTAATTCCAATTTCAAGACTTCTAAAATAGCTTAAAATGTGTGGAGTTGCCTATATTTTTTATAAATAACTAATATCTCAACTTTGCTAAACGTTCTTGCATTGCATCGACGCACCAATCTCGGACGACATTTTGTAAATACCTAACCTCTGACCCCAGTCTTGTGTTTGAATTCATGTATGTGAACGAGCCAGCGCGCCAGTTTCTCTATTTTATTTAGAGAATAATGACTGCGTAACAACTGTTCTCGTGAATTTGTTTTTAAATCAGATGTTTTTGTTCTGGTCTGAGAATTTGTCCCTCAGGGGCGCAAGGGACAATTTCAAATGACCAGAACAACACAACCAATCAGAAATAAGCTTTAATATCCATTCATTACTTCATGAATAATCACGATAGCTGCGTACCAAGTGCGTTCCAATCAAATTCATTGTTAGATGAGAACGCGCACGCCGAGAGCAGGTTGCCCGAAAGTACTGCGCCAAAGTGTTCGATTGTTTTGCTCATTGACCGACCGATCAAATTAAAGCCTCACGCCCCTAAACTGAATATTCAATGAGTTATGAGGAAACGCGATTAAAGCTTATTTCTGATTGGTTGAATGATAACAATGTTAATGGGCGGATGACCCGACTTGGACTGTTTCAATAACTAAGAAGGAGTGGACAAAATAAGAAAACTAATTAATTATTAGCGCGATTATATCGGTACAAATCAACGATTTGGATATAAAATATGCATCTTTTTCAGTAATGAATGAGAATAATTACTACTTAACAACTGTTTTCGTGAATTTGTTTTGAAATCCTCGGTTTTTGTTCTGGTCATTCGGAATTGTCCCTCAGACCAGAACAAACACCTCTGATTTCAAAAACAAATTCACGAAGTCATTATTATATGTTACGCAGTCATTATTCTCTAATCATTGAATTGATTTGCGTCAAGTTAAATCACGCGAGGTCAATGTACCGCTCAAAACGGTTAATCGGAAATCCGTGGTGCGCATTGCGATTGATCAAGCTTACTGCTCCGATTCATTGCGCAGCTGATCGTTGTGTGGGTGTGTGTTTGACAGACTAAGAGGCTACGTCGCACATCCATTGTGTAAAATGTACATACCTATGTTGAAACATCTATAGTCGAGCATCAACCCATATGAGGACATGTTTATATACACGTATTATTATTTAGAAATTACAGTCAATCTCAGGACAAAATTATTTATGATTTATGTCACCATACATGCGAGGACATTTGTATGGTTTTCATATTGACGTCTAATGGAGTACAGGGCCATACCCCTTTAGCCCCCCCCCCCCCCCCCCCCCCCAACAAAAAGAAGGTGTTTGCTTGTCCTCGTCCGACCGACCGTCTCCTACGGTCCCGACCGCGACGTTTTAAACTTGTTTTTCCATTTTTTTCAACAACAAAAAAAGAATTCACCTTTTTTCGTTGGTGAATTTTTAAAAATTAAAATGGAAGAAGAACATGTTTTGAAACACCACTTTTTTAACATTGAGATATTCTTCTTTTGCATTTGTATTGTTATTTGTCAGTGTTAAATGAGATTGAGTCTCATCTTCAAATAATTTTAAAAAAGTATGATAAATCCTCCAGTATCGGCAGTTCATATTTCGTTTTCGTCAGAGTGTAAAAACGCCATTGCTTTACACGTACGTAGGCCTACGGGCGCAGTCCCGCGCAGAACTCTTTCTGTCTGTTTAAAAAAAATTAAATGGCGGTTTCTGCGCAAGTCGGAGCATGTTATAATCATGACGTCACTTTTATGCTACGTCTTGTTCCCATGCCATCGAGTGTTACGAAAAGGCGCCAACAAAAATGACTTGGAATAAAACTAGTGGTGCACCACGGACACAAGGAAACATATACAAAAATCGCATCGTAAGAAGATTTAAACATTTATGAAATACATCGTGACTCGTGAGCGAAATACATGTCTGTATTTCTTTGTGTGTTTTGTTA
>CM069449.1:69687614-69899405 GCA_035610835.1 Ophiura sarsii | reverse complement strand
CCTTAATAAAGGTCAAATCTAAAGGTATACCTTTTTTTACTTTTTTAACACATTATTTGGCTGGTAAATACCACATATCAATGGAAAGCTTGAAACACATTTTATCAGCTACAATAACTTATTCTGTGATTAAAACTACTCTCTTTGAGAAATGCCATCTGCAAGTACGAAGTTTCACGTATTTCGTATGACATCGGTGTTCCCCACCTTACTGACCTTTTAAAAGGTATGCTATCCCCAAAGTATTCCAGCTAGCCGGTAGCCTTAGTCCCACTCTTCAAAGTGTTATGCATTTTATGGATGAAATGTCCGGCATTTTTTCATAAAAAAGCTACCAAGAAATTGTATGTTTTCCCAGAGCGTTACACTCAAATTACCGGATGTGGCAATCAACGGTAACATTATTACCATTTCTCGACTATTGAGGGCAGTAGGTATAACTATAGGAAAAATATAAGAACGTAACCTATATGATGGGCGAAAACCTTTTTGATTGATTCGTAGAACCGGGTCTAGGTGAGGTCGAATTCTGTTAAGGAGCAGCCTGTTGTAAGTTTTTGCTACAATGGACGATAAGCAAGATTCCCCTATAGTTATTTCCTTCTCGTAAATCTCCACTCTTTGGGATTGGGATGAGATTTAGTATGGACCACTGGTCTTGTTTTCTCCCATTTATCAGCGCATCATTGCAGAAGTTAAGAATTATATCATCCAGGTCACATCTTTTGAGAACTTCCGGTGGGATCTCGTCTTTACCGGGGCTTTTGCCTTCAGTAATATTCTTCTTGGCAGCGTTGTATTCTTCCTGATCAAAAGCGTCTGTTCGTATGTTAAATTCCTGAAACAATTGACTTATTTCTTCTTGCTCATTTGTTATGACAGGGGGATTTCCGAGTAGTTTCTGGAAGTGGGTATGCCAGGATTCCAATCTTTCTGTCTGTGTTTCACCTTTGATCTGTCCCTTTTTAGCTGTGTTGCGATCTCGTTGATAAGGTCCCAAGATGCTTTATGCTGACAGTTTATGTTGGAATTTTCTACTTGCTTGATCTTCCTTCCTAGGATCTCTTCATTTACCATCTGGTATGTGCTGCTTAGGCGGTTCTTCTCAGTTTGCAGCTCCGATCTTGATATACATGATCCTTCCTGGATTTCAATGAGTTGAGCCTTTCGCAGTTCATTCCTGGCTTCCTAAATCCTATGGTCATTCCAAATGGCTTCTTTGGGTCCACCTCTAACAAAGGGGCTGGAACTACTAGTAAAGGACAAATAGTGTTGCCCTACGTAAAGGGCACGTCTGAAGCCTTACGAAGAACGTTTGGACAGTATGGTATAATAGTTTGATTCAAACCCACCCAGACACTAAGACAGCTACTTGTCTCACCCAAAGACGAAACCGAGAAACAGGACATAGCTGGGCCGGTGTATTATATCCCTGAAAAACCCGGAGGGGCCAATGCGAAGAAGCATACATTGGTGAGACTGAAAGATCTTAAAAACTAGATTTCTTGAGCACCGCGGCCCTAGCTCGACCTCGTCTGAGGTCTCCCAACACAGCCACATCGAGTCACCGGGCCATCACGTAGACTTGGAACAAGTCAAAATATTGGACCGTGAACCAAAATACTTTGAGAGGGGTGTTAAGGAGGCCATCCACATTCAAGTAAACCAACCGTCACTCAACAAGGACGGGGGCCAATACAAGCTTCCAAGAGTGTTCGACCCGATTTTGGAATCACGTGTCCGAAAGGTCACTGACCCCAAATTTGAGTTGCCAGTCTCCAGATGAAGATCAATGTGATCGGTCGAAAATTCGAGGTATGTCAAACCATTGTGTTAAGATATTTCACTGTTCAACCGTTCAAATTTATTAAAACTTGAAAGTTTTTGTGAATTAATGTTCTTACTTGCCATTTAATCATGAAATGGTGCATGTTGCAGATCGAATCACTAGATCAAATATATAAATATACAATCCAAAGTGTTACGGTTACGAATCAATATAACCAACCTCCGTGCGCATGTGCGGAATAATGACACCCTTGGGAGTTATTCTTACATCGGTTTAACACCAAAAACCTAACTCAATGTGCAGTGTTACATTTTTAAAACTCTATTTTTGCAGTCACCAAGTGGTGTCAATTTAACACCAAGACGCTTAACACCAACTAAGTGTAACATATTCAACACCAGAGTTTTTGCTGTGTAGATTTGATTTGTGAAATTACCAGAAAAGAACATTATATTTTGTCTTGAAAATTGCTTTAAATGTTGAGTATATCAATCTATCAATAATTCAAGATTAAAGGGCAATTAATTTTTCCCAGGCATTAGAGTTGAGTAATGCTCCTTTAATATATATCTATCAAAGGTAGACAAGCTCTACTCATTAAAGATCATCATCATTGGAAAAGCACATAACTAAGTAAGAAATATTCAACGAACTTCATCACATGCATTAACCGATACCATTTTAACATAAATCAGGGATATAATTTGACCCCCTTTCCCCATATAAATGGTTTGTCGAATTACGTAAACTAATCAAATAAGGACACGATTTTTGTGTAGAAAAATGCTTCAAATGCTGTGATGCATCATTCCTTCAATGTTTAGAGTGAATATTAAAGTGGTACAACTCTACTATAATATTTTCAAAATTCTCATTTTCCAATATACAGCACTATAAAAAAGGACCAATTGTTAACACACACAATGTCGTACGACCCAACGCATTTGCACTGTGCGATCGATAGCCCCGTCAATCCTGACTATACACACCCACAGAGAGACCCCACTTGGTCCTTTCTTCTCGTGCTGTGTATTGGAAATGAGACTTTTGAAAAAATTCTTTAAATGGTGCTAATCATGGTTTATCTTTGTCGTTAGGGGACAAATTTGATATCAAATTATGCCTAAAAGATTCATCTAAATGCCTATCTAGCCTGTTTGGTCAAACAAAAATTGAATATTACTCAAAATGACATAAACAAAGTGGTATACTTTCTTTTGTTGAACCCTTTAGATACTACATATGTAGTGGTCTATTACCCTAGGCAAGTTACATTATCTTTTATTAGAAGTGAGAATATGTTATTTTTTTCAGTAAAAATCATAACTTTGGTAATATTGAATGGATTTCCTCCATTCAAACATGAAACTAAACCTACTTTGGCACTTTCTTTTCATTTTTTGCACTTAAATTGCTGAAATCAACAAAATATGTGTTAATTTCATACACAAATAATGTCTTCACTCACATGCCCATATCTTCCTTATCCTTGACCACCTCCCTGAGTGAATACACAAATAATGTCTAACTCACATGCCCTTATCTTCCTTCAAATGAATTAAGGTTGACGCAAATTATAATGGTTTCCGAGGATTGTTTTCATCTAAAATTGGTTTGCATCTTGAAAAATGTAGCTATATTTTTTTCTTTTTCATTCTTTCCCTTCCTTTCCAAATTCAAGATGGCGGATAAAATGGACGCCAAAAGTGGCCAAATTGAGAAATTTAATCATATGTATCGGCTAAAATATAAGTCAAAAGCATATACGAGGGTCAATCAATAATAAGTTCTACCTCCTACCACATAACTTTGTTATTATATAAGACAGTCTTATGAAATGTTACACAATTGCAGCATGGAACCTCAGCTACAAATACATTGTAAATTGATCTGAATAATGGTTGTACTTTTCTGGATATGCAGTGGAAACCAAACTTCCATTTAGTTTGACGAAACGGATGAAAAACAGCAAAATATCGTCTAAGTGCTATTCATTTGACCTATTTTAACCGTTCTAAATTCTGACTATAAAGCAGACTGATTTCTTACGAGAAATATGGCCTCTGATTGGCCAGAACCAGATCAAGACAACCATTAAGCTTACCCCTCCCATAGATAACCCTGCAAAAGTCATAAGAACTAGTAGATCTTTATTCTGAAGGTTGCACATTAGGAAAACTCATAAAGTGACGATTATGCTAAAGATTTAATAAACGTTACGAGGCATGACTGTGGCTTGACTTGTTACAACACAAATTTGACTGATTAGCAGTATTCCAGTATGCCAAAGGCAGAGCAATACATTCGAGTTGATATTACACTATTTGCAAGCCTACACGAGTTAATATTGCTCAAATCTTATTTAGGGTAGGATGGGGCAACTGGTCCGGTTAAGCATATTTCATGATATAAAAGATTAAAGCTCGTGTAAATATTTATGGAATTGCTATGAAAATATCACCCATGTAACTGTTTACATATAACATATAATCAATGTTAACAAATATCTAAAGAAAAGGCCAATTACCACTAACTGAAAACTTTACTTGGCACGGAGCAGTTACCCCATCATTGGGGCAACTGGTCCTATATGTTCCAACGGTTAGAATACACAGTACAGAAATCAGTGAATGACAACACGGAAACTAGGCAGTATTTTCTTTACAAACACATTTTCATATTATTTATCATGTAAAAAGGATACATGTCTCATGAAACTCATGTTGTGTACAGTTTTCGTGGTTAACTTGTAAATAGCAGTATACTAATAGTGTACAAAGCAAGCGAAATTTTCGACTGCACACTTATTAGATAAAACGGTATGAACCTAGTTAAATGGTTCCATGGTTGTGATATTTAGATGCCCCATACATTTGTCTATATACCCTTTTCTTTAATGATTTTATTTACTTCATATAATCATCATTTAGGACTTATAATAAACCATCTTGATATTTAGCCAGCTTTTCATGTTACAGGGTAAGTTAGTCAATATGACAATGATGACCCAACGGTTAATATACACAAAAAGCAGTGGATACAATACATAAATCATGACATTTTGTCATTGCAAATACCTTACAGACACCATTCAAAATATAATAAAGATGTAATTCATAATACCGAGGTTTTAAACCATTCTAAAGCAATTTCATATCATATTGTAATCCTTCAATAGCAGAAATAGTGGTATTAGACCCGAAATGCCCCAAAATGTCTAAAAACTAGAAAGAATGTGAATTATTTCATATTATATTCACATTTCAATACCGAGTCATGTTTTATTGACACTAACAATACCAGATGGATCAGAGAATCCATTTGGATCCGTCGAAAAGCCAATAATGACATGAAATAGCACCTAATGAATGGCGACGAGGGGGCCTACCAACTTAGTCACCATTGATCCGGATTACGTCATCAAAATCATCACGTGACGTCACCAGAAAATCAACATATTTTGGTAACACTGGATCAGCGGTCATACACCATTGATAAAGACATCCGAACGGACGTCGCAACTGTCTGGAACAGTAAGTTCAAATTTGGAATTATTCTATGAAATTTTATCATTAATCTTTTTTCTTTCTTTTTATTTGTAACTACATACCATAATATTACCAAACAAAAGTACATGAATGCGTCAAAAGGATCACTTTCATTATTAGTGCTATTGATTTACAAAACATGTAAAGAAAATGCTTTTGTAATGGTAACGAATTAAAAGCCCTGAAGTCTTTTTTTTCTCTACCCTGTCGAAAGACCACAGGTAACTCAAAATGGGCAAAAATTGCGGTCATTTTGCAATCGTTTTTATTAAACATTAGATTGCTAATAGGCCTATGCACTCACCTCCTATTTCAAGATAATCGCAATCATACTATATGTGTAGAGGTGCACGGTTTGAATCATCAGTCGTTATACCGGGACATCAAATGACACGAACCTGCGTCTTTCATCCCGTCGATAACGAAATGAATGGTAGATTAGATAGGTTTGAGTGTTCTTTCGTACCACGAACCTCGATACTTCTAGCAAGGCAAAGTTCACAGGCGCAGTTCAGGCGGAAAGAAATCCATCACAAACCACAACAATCATGACAATGGTGAAGCAATCAACGAAACATAATTGACAAAACCAATTCGAACGCATCCTTTAAGCCAGGTATCGCTACAATTGTTTTCCGTTGAAGACGGGCTAAGACTGAATTTCCACCTGAAATAAGCACTATTTGGGCGTTATGTGGGTATGCTTATTGTAATAGTTAAACATGCAATGCCAATATGCAAACAATTATAGTTGATACACCTGAGACGTTATATATTTTTTTAAATAATTCTTGTTATTTATTCATTTTGTGCTGTTGTTTATTAAAGTTAGCTGTTCATATACATGTAAAGCGATCAGATTCAGATGAACACAATTTGATGTAAGGAAATGCATTTTACAACTTATTTTAACATATGGTTTATACTAACCTGAAAACGTGTTTTGAACCCCCAATCATCCAATGATCAAATTGAGTCACCATGCAGGTAGTAACCCCATTTGAAATTAATCTTCCTGTGGGGAAGATTAGTGTAATATTTTCCGTTATGGGGTGTTTGGATTTTAGATAGGATAGCCCATTTAATGTGGTTCCACTTTAGCTTCATTGGTCATTTTGATGCCCAGAAAGTACAAACATGAGAAGCTACAACCATAAAACAGAATATGAAACACCAACACGGTGCCCCCGGTTAAAAAGCCAACAAACAGACACAGGCTCTCATCGAATAACTCGTGTTTGTTTTGATTCGTGACAAAAGCAAAATATTGTTGTTATCGACAATGCCATTATCAAAATCACGGTCTAATAGGTAAGCTTCTGTTGTCTTCTTCCGGTGAAACGTGAATCCGTTTGCACAGGTGAGGTTTGTGTTGTGTCTAAAATCTCAATATAAACATGTAGGGGTGTTCCTTCTTGTGATAATATATGTCACGATTTCAAGTCTATTGTTGGGCGACACGTTTTAACACTCGTCCTTCTGAGCCTCCTGAACACATAAACATGACCGACCTTCAACTGGCATTGTACAGCAAAATATCATGTAATGCCCGATATAGGGGCTTCCGGTCGGACGTTTTTGTTTGTTTTTTCTTCAAAAATGTTAGGAAATGTGCCGCCGAGTCAGAAATTTGAGAGCGGTAGTGGGGGTCCGATTTTTTTTGAGCGCTTGTTCCCTACTTTATTATTCATGAAGTTTTAAAGGCAATCACTATGATCGTTGTAATTATGGTATTATCTACGGAGATGTAACAGGCACCCTTATATTATTCGAAGTCAAACCTAGGTCAAACGCCTGTTCAGAAATGATCAACTTCCATTTTGGCATGTAGGTTGATACGATCATAACAACATATGTTTGTGGATTAAACCCGGATGAAGCTTTTGGGCGCTAATATATGTCATCCTAGTTGGCTGCAAGTACAGTAATTGTATGCTTAGTACCTGTATGTTAAAGTACCTGTATGGGAACTGTAAAATACCTGTGTGGTACAACCAAAGTAACTGCATACTGGCATTACAGCACTGGTACTGTGCAGCTACATGGTGATACCTCACTGGTATTATAACATAATTAGTACCTATACATGCATTAGGCATAACTAGTACCCATACAGGTACTACACCAATACAGGTACTACACCCATACGGGTACTACACCCATACAGGTACTTTACACCCATACAGGTACTACACCCATACAGATACTTCACCCATACATGTGCTAGGTATACAGTGCAGATATTACAGCCATGCCGATACTACACCCATATAAACTGCTCACAAAAAGTATCGAAACACTTAGAAATGATCCAATATATAACGGCTCAAAAGGGTATGCATTAATCGAAGCAAATAACCAAGTGCATACTTTTGTTCTGCGTATTTTGACACCTCGATCGATGAGATACGATGTTGCGGAACGGAGTTATTGTCATTTCAATTGTCGTGGGTCCAGTTTCAAAAGTGGCAATCATCCTATAGAAAGAGGTTCGCATTACTGTTTAGAATGATCAGATTCGTGATTTTCAATAGGAATGAGTGTCACTTTTGAAACTGGACCCACGACCATTGAAATGACAATAATTCCGTTCCGCAACATCGTATCTCAACGATCGAGATGTCAAAATACCCAGAACAAAATTATGCACTTGGTTATTTGCTTCGATTAATGCATACCTTTTCGAGCCGTTATATATTGGATCATTTCTAAGTGTTTCGATACTTTTTGTGAGCAGTTTATATACTACACCTATTATACAGGTACTATACCCATACATATACTACACCCTTACAGGTACTAGGTATACAGTGCAGGTACTACACCCATACATATCCTACACCTATTATACAGTTACTATACCCATACATATACTACACCCTTACAGGTGCTAGGTATACAGTGCAGGTACTACACCCATACATATCCTAAACCTATTATACAGTTACTATACCCATACATATACTACACCCTTACAGGTGCTAGGTATACAGTGCAGGTACTACACCCATACATATCCTAAACCTATTATACAGTTACTATACCCATACATATACTACACCCTTACAGGTACTAGGTATACAGTGCAGGTACTACACCCATACATATCCTACACCTATTATACAGTTACTATACCCATACATATACTACACCCTTACAGGTGCTAGGTATACAGTGCAGGTACTACACCCATACATATCCTAAACCTATTATACAGTTACTATACCCATACATATACTACACCCTTACAGGTGCTAGGTATACAGTGCAGGTATTACAGCCATACCGATACTACACCCATACATATACTACACCTATTATACAGGTACTATACCCATACATATACTACACCCTTACAGGTACTAGGTATACAGTGCAGGTACTACACCCATACATATCCTAAACCTATTATACAGTTACTATACCCATACATATACTACACCCTTACAGGTGCTAGGTATACAGTGCAGGTACTACACCCATACATATCCTAAACCTATTATACAGTTACTATACCCATACATATGCTACACCCTTACAGGTGCTAGGTATACAGTGCAGGTACTACACCCATACATATCCTAAACCTATTATACAGTTACTATACCCATACATATACTACACCCTTACAGGTGCTAGGTATACAGTGCAGGTACTACACCCATACATATCCTAAACCTATTATACAGTTACTATACCCATACATATACTACACCCTTACAGGTGCTAGGTATACAGTGCAGGTACTACACCCATACATATCCTAAACCTATTATACAGTTACTATACCCATACATATACTACACCCTTACAGGTGCTAGGTATACAGTGCAGGTACTACACCCATACATATCCTAAACCTATTATACAGTTACTATACCCATACATATACTACACCCTTACAGGTGCTAGGTATACAGTGCAGGTACTACACCCATACATATCCTAAACCTATTATACAGTTACTATACCCATACATATACTACACCCTTACAGGTGCTAGGTATACAGTGCAGGTACTACACCCATACATATCCTACACCTATTATACAGTTACTATACCCATACATATACTACACCCTTACAGGTGCTAGGTATACAGTGCAGGTACTACACCCATACATATCCTACACCTATTATACAGTTACTATACCCATACATATACTACACCCTTACAGGTGCTAGGTATACAGTGCAGGTACTACACCCATACATATCCTACACCTATTATACAGTTACTATACCCATACATATACTACACCCTTACAGGTGCTAGGTATACAGTGCAGGTACTACACCCATACATATCCTACACCTATTATACAGTTACTATACCCATACATATACTACACCCTTACAGGTGCTAGGTATACAGTGCAGGTACTACACCCATACATATCCTAAACCTATTATACAGTTACTATACCCATACATATACTACACCCTTACAGGTGCTAGGTATACAGTGCAGGTACTACACCCATACATATCCTACACCTATTATACAGTTACTATACCCATACATATCCTACACCCTTACAGGTGCTAGGTATACAGTGCAGGTACTACACCCATACATATCCTAAACCTATTATACAGTTACTATACCCATACATATACTACACCCTTACAGGTGCTAGGTATACAGTGCAGGTACTACACCCATACATATCCTACACCTATTATACAGTTACTATACCCATACATATACTACACCCTTACAGGTGCTAGGTATACAGTGCAGGTACTACACCCATACATATCCTACACCTATTATACAGTTACTATACCCATACATATACTACACCCTTACAGGTGCTAGGTATACAGTGCAGGTACTACACCCATACATATCCTACACCTATTATACAGTTACTATACCCATACATATACTACACCCTTACAGGTGCTAGGTATACAGTGCAGGTACTATACCCATACATATACTACACCCTTACAGGTGCTAGGTATACAGTGCAGGTACTATACCCATACATATACTACACCCTTACAGGTGCTAGGTATACAGTGCAGGTACTACACCCATACATATCCTACACCTATTATACAGTTACTATACCCATACATATACTACACCCTTACAGGTGCTAGGTATACAGTGCAGGTACTATACCCATACATATACTACACCCTTACAGGTGCTAGGTATACAGTGCAGGTACTACACCCATACATATCCTACACCTATTATACAGTTACTATACCCATACATATACTACACCCTTACAGGTGCTAGGTATACAGTGCAGGTACTATACCCATACATATACTACACCCTTACAGGTGCTAGGTATACAGTGCAGGTACTACACCCATACATATCCTACACCTATTATACAGTTACTATACCCATATATATACTACACCCTTACAGGTGCTAGGTATACAGTGCAGGTACTACACCCATACATATCCTACACCTATTATACAGTTACTATACCCATACATATACTACACCCTTACAGGTACTAGGTATACAGTGCAGGTACTACACCCATACATATCCTACACCTATTATACAGTTACTATACCCATACATATACTACACCCTTACAGGTGCTAGGTATACAGTGCAGGTACTGGCAGCAGGGTATTAGTAGTTTTTAGTATGATGTCTGCAACCTGAGAATAAGACAGCGAGACTTGAATGCGATTTTTGTGTGTGTAAAAAATGCTATGCGAAATGTGGTACCTTTTTTCTATTTTGTTAATATGAGACGAGCTCTGTGAACAGGTATATTTTAACACTACCATAGTAGAACAATCACATTACATTGAACTGTATTTAATGTCTGGGTGTATTTGTATGTGGCAATTTTACTCTTGTAAGCATTTGTTTAATACCAAGAAAGAATGATTTCAATATAGTTCCACCGAATTTTCGGAATGGCCTAATTCTCCTTAATACCACCTTCAGAGACAAGATTTAGCCAGAAAGATGTGTACATCCTGAATTAATAAAAAAAATCATGCATTAATTATAGAAATTTAATTTAAAATATATATTTATGAGGCGAATGGACGCATTGCTAAGCTGCATGCAGAAAATGCATTAAGACGTCTTTATAATGCATAGATAGTTGTTTCTAATTCCTTAATACCACCTTCAGAGACAAGATTTAGCCAGAAAGATGTGTACATCCTGAATTTAAAAAAAAAATCATGCATTAATTATAGAAATTTAATTTAAAATATATATTTATGAGGCGAATGGACGCATTGCTAAGCTGCATGCAGAAAATGCATTAAGACGTCTTTATAATGCATAGATAGTTGTTTCTAATTTCTTAATGGAGACACCAATTTATTATCTTATTCCCGATCTATTCAAGCATGCAGTAGAGGCAGCTACTATATTCTTAAACCTCAAAGTAGTTGGATTTTGAATACAATTTATTCTACCTTTCCTTTTCTCAACGATGTGTCGATAGAACAGTGTAGAAGGAGACTAAGCCCTTGAGCCATACTCCGCTCTGTACAGCACTCATCTCTTCACATAACAATAGTTTCACGCTACATTCCATGTATATCTGTAGAGGCTTCAGGGGGACTATGGCAGTGGGTCTTTTCACTCCAGGTCGGATAGAAGTGGCCATTCGGAACCTCTTGGATACGTCAGTGATATCAAAAGAATCTCAGGAATATGTAAATATAGAAGTGTTTAAGAAAATAGCCTCGACGGCAATCAATTATATGGAAAAAGATATGGATGTCATTGTCAGCCTATAACAAATATTGTAGGGGAAGGCGAATTCTTACACATTTCTCGCCCATAAACCCACTTATTTAGAAACGTTTCCAAAAATGTCCATACAAAGAATCCTTGTCTGTACATTTTGCGAAGAACTCCCCCCCCCCCTTTCCCTTTTGTAATTTACTCTCATCATATGACGCCTACGTCTTGCAACGGATTCTCCAGGACTGGAAAGTGCCAGTCATTGGGTGGCAGTCGTTTAGCTTTCAAAAATATGGGTTTATTGAGTGAGAGCGAGGCACTCTGTCTTCCAAAAAGGTGGAATAGCAGTGCTTTTGTAAGTTAAATCCATTGTTTTCTTCATTTTTTCAAAGTGCCTGCATTTTAATTGAGACCACCATTTGAAGTCTGTCAGTTCACTTTTACTTCTTGCTTCCCCCAATATGAAAAACTAGCAACGTCACTGTGATAATCAGTATTCGGTTTCCATGGCAACTCTTAGAGATCGTAGGAGTCCGTAAATTATTGAACAGAACACAACGCATGACTAATTTCCGTGTCGTTTTAATGACAAGATAATTTCATTATAGTTCTCTCTCTCTCTCTTAAGTAAAGGACGCACTTTATTGTGGGTTCGGAAACCTGTCACATAAGTTGTGGAGGACCCTTGATGTTTTAAGCGGGAGTCATGATCAAAGGAATCCTTACGGTCATCGTGCTGGTATCCTTACCTGGTAAGTGTAGATCTAAACGTATAACGTAACATTGCCTTTATCAACCGACGGTACGGATGTGAAAACGTAAAGATACGAAGAGATTCCGTATTTGAGATTAGCTGCCAACACGTAAGTGTTTGTAAATGACCTCCATATAAGTATATCCTCTACTTGCAATGTCCAGATGTTTAGTGCTCCCATCAAAATGGCAGCTAATCTAAAACCCGGACGGTCGATAAATACTATAAGATCAGACCCATTTCTTTTACAGTCTGACAAACAATAATCCTTACCGGTATCCTTAACCGGTACCCAACTAGAGACTAAAAACGTCATTATCCATAGTCATTTAATTTTGTTTTTCAATTTTAAGCAACAAATTATGAACATCGAATTTAGCATTATTTAATATTATTTATACTCGTAGGTTATCAAATTGTCATGAATGTAATTTAATAATTGGGTTTATTGGTGAAACAATCATATTTTCTTGTTTCATCCGTGAGATAACAAACATGACATAAAACGAGTAAAACAAATCTGCTAGTGATAGATATTATGTCCATTTCCCTATACCTTAGATAACAAACATGACATAATACGACTATAACAAATCTGCTAGTGATAGATATTATGTCCATTTCCCTTTACCTACGATAACAAACATGACCTATCTTGACTAATTCAAATCTGTTAATGAATACGACTATATCAAATCTGCTAGTGAAAGTTATTAAAGTCCATTTCCCTATACCTTAGATAACAAACATGATATAATACGACTATAACTAATCTGCTTGTGATGGATATTATGTCCATTTCCCTGTACCTGCGATAACAAACATGACCTATCTTGACTAAATCAAATCTGTTAATGAATACGACTATATCAAATCTGCTAGTGAAAGTTATTAAGTCCATTTCCCTATACCTTAGATAACAAACATGACATAATACGACTATAACAAATCTGCTAGTGAAAGTTATTATGTCTATTTCCCTATACCTTAGATAACAAACATGATATAATACGACTATAACTAATCTGCTAGTGAAAGTTATAATGTCCATTTCCCTATACCTTAGATAATTAACATGACATAATACGACTATAACAAATCTGCTAGTGAAAGTTATTATGTCCATTTCCCTATACCTTAGATAACAAACATGACATATTACGACTATAACAAATCTGTTATGATAGTTATTATGTCCATTTCCCTATACCTTAGATAACAAACATGACATAATACGACTATAACAAATCTGCTAGTGAAAGTTATTATGTCCATTTCCCTATACCTTAGATAACAAACATGACATAATACGACTATAGCAAATCTGCTAGTGATTGATATTATGTCCATTTCCCAGTACCTGCGATAACAAACATGAATTAACTTGACTAAATCAAATCTGTTAATGATAGTTATTATGTTCAATTCCCCTAAATATGCGATAACAAACATGACCTAACATGACTAAAACAAATATGCTAATGATAGTTATTATGTGCATTGCCCTGTACATGCGATAACAAACATGACATAATACGAAGACTATAAAAAAATCTGCTAATGATAGCTATTATGTCAATGTACCGATATCTTAGATAACGAACATGACATAATACGACTATAACAAATCTGCTAGTGATAGTTACTATGTCCATTTCCCTGTACCTACGATAACAAACATGACATAACATGATTATAACAAATCTGTTAATGATACTTATTATGTTCATTTTCCTGTACCTGTGATAACAAACATGACATAATACGACTATAATAGATCTGCTAGTGATAGTTATAATGTCCATTTCCCCATACCTACGATAACAAACATGAAATAATACGACAATAACAAATCTTCTAGTGATAGTTACTATGTCTATTTCCCTGTACCTACGATAACAAACATGAAATAATACGACTATAACAAATCTGCCAGTGATAGTTATTATGTCCGTTTCCCTGAACCTGAGAGAACGAACATAACATGATAAGACTAAAACAAATCTGCTACTGATGGTTATTATGTTCATTTTCCTGCAACTACGATAACAAACATGACATAATACGAGTCAATACGACTATATATGTATATAACAAATCTGCTAGTTATAGTTAGTATGTTCATTTCCCTGTACCTACGATAACAAACATGACATATTACGACTATAACAAATCTGCTAGTGATGTATATTATGTCATTTTCCTGTACCTGCGATAACAAAAAATGACATAATTTCTCCTAAAACAAATCTGCTAATGATAGTGATTATGTCCATTTCCCTGTACCTGTGATATCGACTAAACAGACTACTAGTGATAGTTGCACTGCATTAATAGCAAGAGAAGTAAAACATACTTCCCAATACCTAAAACCTGTATTCTTGTCGTCCCTTATACAGAGGTAATGTCAAATGTAGGCCTACATGAAGGTATAATACAAATAACCTCAATGTCTATATGAATTGCTAAAAATGACATTTCTGGAATCACAGTAATCAGACGAACAATTTTGTATGTGTTTTTCTGATAGTTCTGTATAGGCCTAACCAAACATCGGATATAGGATAAACTATACATTTTTGTTATCCACGAGGTCATACGAACAAATTAAAGAAATATACATATACTCCCTTACCTCGAACCAAAGAATAGTACCAACTCGATTATTGTAGATTAAGGTTCACGGATGACAAAAATGGTTGGTTCTAAGAATATAACCACAGCCTAAGATATTACTTCATAACACCATGCACTATTTGATACAAAATAGGCAAGACAACCATGATCAAAGACAAAGGGATAAGAGCCACTCCTCCTTCCGTGTCCCCTCCATCTTAAGTTTGTCTTAAATTTACTATTTGTGACCAAATTAAGCTCATCATAGATATATTATCATTAAGCTCATCATAGATATATTATCAGCAAGTGTGATATTGCCGTGCATCGTGCGCATCTTGCCATATTTTTTTTTCTCCCCATGAAAAAGTGATCAGCGAAGGACATACTAGAATTGAATTAAATTTATGATGAGGATATTATAATCAATTATTATCAAATACAAAAACAACATTTGGGTGACTCTTTTAAATCTATAATACAATACCGGTGCATTTCGGCCAAATTCTATTTTAATGCAAATATGTAGTTTCAACACCTGTAAAATATCAAGCTATGCAGTGACATGTATTGACCAATATGAAGAAGACGTGAGCGCAAGAAGGCATGTATTAACCAATGTACTGATGTATTACAAGTGACGTATTTTGATGAGGTGTCTTGCCAAATGTTAGATGACGTGCCTTATTAAATATTGGTATTTTGATATGAATCTTGTAAAATCAGGATTTCTATTCAATTTAATTAGTTATGTGATCTAAATAACTTTATAACTTTATTATGTATTCTTATAAAAATGAATCGAATGAAGTTGAAGTTAAAGTTGAATGAAGCATTAATAAATCAATCAATCTTTTGCGCCACCTTAAACCTGTGACGAATACCTTTACATCCGACCCTCGGTCTTATATTAGTTTTTTACTCTTAATGTTACCCTAATCAGCCGTAACACTGTTCAAGCAAATGATTTGGTACCTCTGGTCAGATCATTTGCTTGATTTTTATCCCATCAGGACACAAGTATTCCGCAACTGAGACGAATATACCTTTAATATATATTCGTGTCAGGTCTGCACGGATCGACTGTTTAAAGTAACAAAGAAACGAAAAGAAACCAACATCTTGTTTGTTCTTTTACTGTGCAGGATTTCTTGGTGTTTGTACGGGACATGTTTGTGCAATAAGCCAGCAACCAGATTCCAGTAACGATTTCAAGATTCGTTGGGTATTACCTTACACGACGGAAGAGCTATGTACTTGTACGAGCGTCATACTTGGCGGGATGAACACAATTACATCACCAGGAGCAGAAGATCACTTTTACACCGACAATCCGTCGCTTTTTGTGAACAATCTAGATGAGAAGAGTTTAAGGAGGTTACTAGGATGTCCTGAAGTGACCGGTAAGTGTAGACTAACTAGACATATTTGACTTGTTAAGGTTACGGCCTACTAGTGTGTGTGACAACTAAAGACAGCAAAAAAAGTAACTCGCCTGTTGTAAAAGCACCTTTAATTTTAAAATTGTTACTCATATTCTAAAAATGAAAATGCCAGGAGACGGACATTTTTAATTACGGTGATTTTGACACTGTTGCAGTAACCCCTATTGATATCAAATCTGCCCATTTGCGTTCAACCCGCGTCCAGCATGCCATTGACAGTTTGCCCATGGCGATGACCTGTCCTGTCTGTCTTCGGACCTTCTGAGCATTTGGAGTTTTAAATTCATCCTTTTTAATTGTAAAGAAGTACGCCTGTCATCCCCACTAAATTTGTCCCGGATTATGCTAATCAAGTTTACAGCACAACAAGAACAGCTAATCAAAATGCCCGCTATTATCTTCACGCTGAATCAGAGAGATCAATAGGAGTTACTGCAACAATGGAAATGGGCACTTTTCATCTGTAAGCACATACCGCGACAACAATACTCGATCGATTTTAACAAACAAGGTGTCAAAATCACCGTAATTAAATTTTCCGTCTCCTGGTATTTTCATTTTTAGAATATTATGAGTAACAATCTTAAAATCATAGGTGCATTTACAACAGCCGAGTTACTTTTTTTGCTGTCTTGTTTACATAAATACCGGACGAATAGCAGTATCGTTACCAAGGACCTTACCCCGAGATTCAAATTAAATAAAAGTCATCAACGTCATTACAATTGATTTTACAATGAATAATACTGTATTATATCTAAAGGGTTCAACAAAAGAAAGTATACCACTTTGTTTATGTCATTTTGAGTAATTTCCAATTTTTCTTGGACCAAACAGGCTAGATAGGCATTTAGATGAATCTTTTAGGCATAATTTGATACCAAATTTGCCCCCTAACAACAAAGATAAACCATGATTAGCACCATTTAAAGGAAAATATCCCATTTTCAAAAGTCGCATTTCAATACACAGCACGAGAAGAAAGGGCCAATTGTTAACACACATATGCCGTATTTATCCCGTACTGATCACCGCGCATATCCCTCAATGCGCGGGCTAATTCAAATGTAAACTGATGCATGGGTGAAGGATTTGAATGTAAAGGAATGGTATGGATGGGTAGAACATGGACAGATTAACCAAATCTTCTCGTGCTGTGTATTGGAAATGCGACTTTTGAAAATGGGATATTTTCTTTTAAATGGTGCTAATCATGGTTTATCTTTGTTGTTAGGGGGCAAATTTGGTATCAAATTATGCCTAAAAGATTCATCTAAATGCCTATCTAGCCTGTTTGGTCAACAACAAATTAAAAATTACTCAAAATGACATAAACAAAGTGGTATACTTTCTTTTGTTGAACCCTTTATCACGAGTATGCTTACTTGAAATGAATTCATAAGTGAAATGTTTGGTTTTTTGCTTTTCTTTACCATTAGTTACATTTATAGTACAGAATATTCTTTAAACACGAAATATGCTTAAAGGGCAAGATCCTCTGAGACAGTTGCCTTCAATTTTTGAGAAGGTGATTTTTCACACATTCGTAATGCTTACACACGTTCTTACAACCATCTAAAATCAATGAATTTGACATATTTCATGTAGCCTATTTCATAAAATTCATAGTGTTTTTTAATAGGGATCCATATAAACAGACCTATGACCTGAAGTAAAGTGACGTGCCCTTTCGCTCTGTGCTCTAAGCTTTACCCTAACTCATACGGTCTTGAAGTTAAGATGGACCGAAGAACGAGGGAGGGATAAAAGCGAGGACAACAATGTTTTGTCCACGGCCCCGTGAATTGAACTCGGACTGGCAGGCGAGCGATTCAATTACCACACCACGAGCGCTGGGCTACCCAGGCTAAATGTTCGGTGACTATCTATACCCGGGGTATGGCATACTCCCAGGAATGTTCCTAATGTGGAATGGTATCCCTGCAACGTTGGAAACATTGTGCAACACTCTTCAATTAAATAAGTAGTAGATTTTCCCGTTTTTGCTATTCAGAATGTTACATGGAGAAATTAGGTCGAGACTACCGCGGTCATATATCAAAGACCATTAACGGCAAAGTATGTCAGAAATGGACAACCCAGACACCACATGGTCACACCAGGACACCACAGATGTATCCTATGGCAGGTTTAGGAGATCATAATTATTGTCGAAACCCAGATTCTGTGCCGGGAGGGCCGTGGTGCTACACTGAAGATCCTACAGCGAGATGGGAGTATTGTGATGTTGGAGATCCAAGTCTGGGTTGTTAAGGTAAGCATAAGATTTACTGAGTCTTACAATCCCATCACATTAAAGAGCCAAGATAAGTTGTTGAGGTTAAAGGTGGAGATCGCGCATTGTATGATCAGATAATGAAATCCAGAAATCACAAAGACTAAAACAAGATTAATGTAATGCATAAATCATAACGAGCGGTACGCACAATTTTATCTCGCGATCACAAAATACAATTAATCAGGAAAACTATAACTCACACTGACCCGCCCAATATATGTTTGATGACATAACGAGTTTTCTAATGACATTGTGTAAATACATGTTTGTTTAGTTTCATTCTTATTGTGTTACATGTGAACTAGCTGACATCCTATATTTTAGTTGTTACGTAAAATAGCCCACTTCAAAATAGAGGTTATTCATGTAACCGATTCGCAGCCATCTTGTCAGAAATACTAAACTGTGTTTAAGATTTGCAGAAAGCGGATGCACCTGTTTCATGATATTTATTTGAGCACAATGCATACTACACTGTATGAACAGGGAGTCGTGCACCAACTCTATTGAATATAGAATAGGCCGAGTACGAATCCCTTTTGCTGGTTGTTCCGCCTGGCTACATGGATAACCTCTATAGATGTACTTCATGTTTTAGAACCGGTATAAGAACACGTCTAAACGGCTATCATGTCTATAACTTAACGATATTTAATCAACTTTCTTTTTAATCTCAGATGCGGAATCAGACTATCAGAGCTCAGATTTGGAATCGGATTAAAGTTCAGCCTCAGATGCAGAATCAGGATTAGGGCTCAGATTCGCAATCAGTTCAGAATTCATATTCGCGTTCAAATCAGAGTTTATTTTCGCAATAAGATCAGAATTCATATTCGTAATCAGATCAGAGTTCATAACGCAATCAAATGAAAGTTTATATTCGCAATCAGATCATAGTTCATTTTTCGCAATCAGATCAGAGTTTATATTCGCAATCAGATCATAGTTCATTTTTCGCAATCCGATCAGAGTTTATATTCGCAATCAGATCAGAGATGATATTCGCAATCAGATCAGAGTTCGTATTCGCAATCAGATCAGAGTTTATATTCGCAATCATCAGAGTTCACATTCGCAATCAGATCAGAGCTCATAATTCACAATCAGAAAAGAATTCATATTCGCAATCAGAGTTCTTAATTCTGAATCAGATCAGAGTTCATATTTGGTATCAGATCAGAGTTTATATTCGCAATCAGATCATATTTTGTATTCGCAATCAGAGTTCTTAACTACTCTGAATCAGATCAGAGTTCATATTCGTTATCAGATCAGAGTTCATATTCGTAATTAGATCGGATTTTTCGTATTCGCAATCAGAGTTCTTAATCGGAATTAGATCTGAGTTCATATTCGCAATCAGATCGAAGTTCATATTCGCAATCAGATCGAAGTTCATATTCGCAATCAGATCAGAGTTCATATTCGCTATCAGATCAGAGTTTATATTCGTAATAAGATCGGATTTTTCGTATTCACAATCAGAGTTCTTAATCGGAATTAGATCTGAGTTCATATTCGCATTCAGATCGAAGTTCATATTCGCAATCAGATCGAAGTTCATATTCGCAATCAGATCGAAGTTCATATTAGCAATCAGAAATCATAATTAGGATTCAGATCAGCGTTCATTATAAGCAATCAGATCAGAGTTGATATTCGAAATCAAATCAGAGTTCATATTTGGAATTAGATCATAAGCGGAATCCGATTAGGCCTAAAGCTCAAAGTCACATACAAACGTTAGTGCCAGAAACTTTATTTTATACTTCGTAAATTGAGAGAAAATGTCACAAATTCTGAGTCATATAAACACAAATTTAGCTGTATGCATTCGATGGAAGTGAGGTAAACACTTTAAAAAAACCTGATAAGAACCTCATATGTATAAAGATTATACTAGGTTAAACCATAATTATAACAAAATCACTTTTTCCGTTAAAAATATAGTCAGTCAACCAATAACTATACTCTGTTTGGCCATCTCGAGACAGTGACGTAACCGCGTATTCTACTAATTGCATCACATAACGCGCGCGAATACTCGCGGCGCTGGCGTACACACACGAGCGTTGAAAGGCGGAAGATACACACGCGTGCGTAAAAGCTGCGCCTGTTCAGTTACGTCACTGTCTCGAGATGGCCAAACAGAGTATAGGCGTTAATTTGTATAGGGTGATCAACATCATAGAAAGGCGTTTTAGAATACAACAGAATGTGTTTAGTGTCATTCTATTGATGTTCAAATTAATTAGTTAAGAAATAACCTACGCAACATTGTTTAATTTGGTCAAATATATATCATACATATACAATACAATACAATACAAATGAGCATTTATAAAGCGCCTTTTCATCAAGATCAAAGCGCGTGAGAAAAGCAAACCCAATGGAACAAAAGGATAATGAACAAACAAACATCATATAAAGTACAATATGATACAAGTTACACGACATTTGGATACAAATATGTTTTGACAGATTTCTTGAACATGTGTAAAGAGTCCTGATTTCTTATGAGAGCGGGAAGGTGATTCCATATTGCTGGAGCGACATAGGTGAAAGTCCGATTACTGGCTGATGTAAGAGTTTTGATGGTTGAATGCTGAGTTAGTTGTGTAGTATCCGAAGCCGATCGCAGGTTGCCACGTCGTGGTTTGTTCAGAGAAAGGCAAGATGATAGGTAGCCCGGTGCTACGCCTGAGAGGCACTTAAACACAGTAACTAAGATTTTAAAAGTCACACGTTCTCTGACCGGCAACCAATGCAGCTCCTGGAGACAAGGCGTTGCATGATCAAATTTCTTAGCCATACAAATGAGCTTAGCCGCCCAGTTTTGGGTTCTTTGTAGACGTTGAATGTCACAGGCGTTTGAACCGAGGAGCAACCCATTTCCGTAATCTAAGCGTGATAAGATCAACGCACGCACAATTAGGTGACAAGTATCATTGTCCATAAATTTACGGATCCGGGTTATGTTTCTGAGTTGGTAAGTCAGGCTAGAACATAAGGTTTTAATGTGAGAATGCATGGACATAGAGCTGTCAAACACAACACCGAGGTTGCGGACGCTGTCAGATGGCTTGATAACTTTGTCGCCGACCTGAAGAGAAACAGAAGGTACCTTGCTTTTGAGATGGTCTGGCACAGCGATAAAGAACTCTGTTTTCTCTATATGTATCATACATTGTTTTATTAAACGTACTGATAAACATGTTTCACGATCTCACGAATTTAAATAGTGCGACATTTCAACAGGGTGAATAAAAAAGTGCACGGGTTCAAACGGGTGTTTGACCGGGGTGTGTGCGTTGAATCATGACATTGGCAGCTAAATGCAAAGATCAAAAATGTTGATTCCTGAGTTGGTGTACACAAACAGACCCGCCCAATTATTGCTTGACCCCTGGTTAAGAAACCAACTCCTCTTATAGCATACCGGGGTGCTACAAGAAGGGTATCACACGTGTCCAAGAAATCACGTAATAAAGGTAGTTTTTCAAGCTGGGGCAAGTTACGTACGTAAAGTGAATAGGGTATGAAACAAGCCAAATTAAGAAAAAGGGTATACCGTACTTTTAAATCATTGGCTTTCGTATTTAGGGTCCTTATTTGCTCCAGCCATGATACATGGGCGAGATATATTTCTCAAGTTGTATCCTTCGCAAGAGATCTGATAAATCAGCTCGGCATTTGTTTCAGAATCCTTTTTATTAGGGAAGGAAAAAAGGGTTAGAAATTTGTCATACGCGGTAAGAGGTTTCATTATACAAATTACTTAAATCAACATATTTTGAGTACTTGTTTAGGGTATCAAAATATTTTGAGTACTTGTTTAGGGTATTGGAAATACTAATATTACTTGCTTAGAGTGTGTAAAATACTGTGCTATACTTGTTTAGGGGGTACTTTTTAAAATTAACAAGATTACGTATTTAGGGTTCTTTTTGAGTCCTTGGACGCCCCTGATACCCCCTTGTAATGACCACTGAGCACCCTGGGTATAGCATCAACTAGTTTATTGAGACTAAACTGCTCACAAAAAGTATCGTAACACTTAGAAATGATCCAATATATAACGGCTCGAAAGGGTATGCATTAATCGAAGCAAATGCATAATTTTGTTCTGCGTATTTTGACACCTCAATCGATAAGATACGATATTGCGGAGCGGAGTTATTGTCATTTCAATGGTCGTGGGTCCAATTTCCAAAGTGACAATCACCCTATAGAAAGAGGTTTGCATTACTGTTTAGAATGATCAGATTCGTGATTTTCAATAGGGATGAGTGTCACCTTGGAAACTGGACCCACGATCATTGAAATGACAATAACTCCGCTCCGCAGCATCGTATCTCAACGATTGAGGTGTCAAAATACGCAGAACAAAATTATGCACTTGGTTATTTGCTTCGATTAATGCATACCTTTTCGAGCCGTTATATATTGGATCATTTCTAAGTGTTACGATACTTTTTGTGAGCAGTTTATAACATGGAAATGGTGGGGGTGGAAGTTTGGTGGAGGGGTGGGGGTGTGTATGATTAGGAATACGATGCTATTGATGACTAGGGCTCGAGCAAACTGGATGGTTTGATCTTGCAGTGACGCAGTGGCGTAGCCAGGTTTTTCTCAGTGGGGGGGCAAAGGGGGGGCCGGGAGTTTTGGTGGGGGGGCAACAACCAAATTGAGGATTGAATTTCCTTGTGTTGTGAATAGGTTAGTCCCAAATTATTTCAACTGACATTTCCCACAGGGGGGGCAACAGGGGGGGCAGAGAACCCCACAGGGGGGGCAGCTGCCCCCCCTTGCCCCCCCTTGGCTACGCCACTGCAGTGACGGGATAAACAGCAAATGTAAACGCGTAAATAGTGCAAGCTGTTTAATCGCTATAGCCAAAATTACAACCAGCCTTTCATACGGATATCTATATTGACAGATGTAGCTGACACGTCGCTTTGTTGTTGTTGCTATGCCCTGTCACACCTACGGCTATCAGGCCAGCTTGCATTGCGCTGAAAAAGATATCAACATATGAATAACACGCAAGAAGAGCGCGGAAAACTGTCCGAAATTGTGACTCTTTTAAGGTATAAAACCCCTCTCACATTCTGTTGCAATTAGGCCAAGCTTGTATTGAGCTTACAAATTATTAAAACGTCAAGAAAAGCATTTAAGGTATCCAATGATTGATTGGTAACGCAGTGTATTAGGTCGGGAGAGGGTCCTCATAGTCGTTCATAGTCGTTCTTGAGCGACAGAGCTCGATACTGGAACGTTTTTATCCCCGCATGGACCATGTAAATTGTTCCAGTATCGGTCGATACTGGAGAAAAAAAATTTTGTACCAGTATCGCTCAATGTTGGAAGCATTACTAGCAACATAAATGTCGAGATTGGAATTGATAGCACTAACAATAAGCACAATAGAGATGGTAGTGCAATACCGTTCAGTCATTCGACGATGAATCTTAACGATTTAGTACGACAAACAAATATAAGGGGGAGGGCAACAGCAACAGAAACCCTGGTAAGAGAAGGATTGATGGTAAGATGACAAAGATTAAGCGAATTCAAAATGAAATACATAATTTTGAAAAAGAGGATATCCTATAATATTATTATTTTAATTAAGGCTGTAGAAGTTTCATGGTCATGTATAAAGATAGCCACGATCTCTAACAAAATGAAATACTCCATGTAAATGTGCCTCATAAGAATGCGGATTTGGGTGGACGTGGATTCTGTTCCCAAATGTATTTTGGTGAACAATGCTGGAACGATTTCTATGTTTCAGTATTGACCGATAGTGGTACACAGGTTACCAGTATCGACCGATACTGGAAATTGAAATGTATCAGTATCGGTCGATAGTGGTGTATAATTTTTGTTCCAGTGTCGGGCTATACTGGAACATTTTATATATCAAGCAACACTCGAACACTTACTTTGTACCAGTATCATACATACATACATACACCCCCACCCCCTACGAGATTTTTTAAAGCGCTATTTCATTTAGATCACGGCGCTGGCAGCAAAAGAAAAGTACAATTAACAACAAAAAATGTACAAATAAAAACTAGTAGGCCTACTATGTATACATAAAGAACATTAAATAGGAAACAGGTGAATTGTTCAGGTGTTTCTTGAAAACTTGTAAGGATTCACAGAGTCTGATGTTGCTGGGTAAATCATTCCACAGCATAGGTACAGCAACAGTGAAATATTTATCTGCGGCAGAGTTGTTTGTACGTTGAACAACGATTAGGAAAGATCGATCAGACCCGGATCGAAGACCAGGTCGTAATATCAAACGATAGGTGTTCTTGTCTGGAAAGCCGCTATGCCATCCATCCGGGCGATGCTTCCCCCGGTTGGATCCAGACTCCTGTAAGCTGTCAAACCCCTGTATATAGTGCACCCTGAGTTTATTTCGTCTTTTTCGTCCAGTCATCACCATTATTTGTTCCGGAGATCGTCTTATTCTCTCTCCATTGTCCACCTTTTTACTTGCACAAACTTGCTGTATGACGTCATCACTGCACCACATCCAAGTTTAGCTTTACAGCTGTATATGGATTACACTACCAAGTACCAAGTACCAAGTCTTGGACGATACTTGTAGGTCTACATTCTAATCTTGGACATAAAGTACACTTTTCCTGTTTATGCTCAAAACATGGCGCTATACTGTAAAGACTCAGTATGGGAGTGCAGGAAGTGTACATCCACAGAAGATTTTAATGTAAATCATCTTTAGGCAGGTGCTCTTGTGCAAACCATTGCTTCACAGGAAGATTGGCAAAAGTCGCGCAGTCAAAATGATAATGTCACGCTCCAGCCGCTGCTCCTTGAAAAGTATTGTACCGTTTCAGAGTCTGTACCGTTTAGAAACTAGTATGCTGCCCTCTATTGTTTAGAAACATTAATTGTACATTCAGTTGAAATCGGTACCTCCTATGGAAGTCATTACCTTAAAGGGGTACTAAGAGATGTGTTGAAAGCTGCGCCCTGAATTAGGATGAAACCGGGATTTCTACATTTTTACAATTGTTTTACATACACAAACTTACAGCTTTAAGGATGAAGAAAAATCAGCCGTCTTTATGCAATACAACGTCATTTCAAAAACAAAATATTCCATCCCGGCTCGGACAGCATTTTATGGTAAACAGCGTTACGCTAATTTTCATTTCGATTCAAATTACATACAATATTAAATAGAGGGCGTTTAAAAAAAAAAGTTTCAATAAATAGCGATGATATTTTAAGATATTTCAACATTGTTTTAATCAAGTTTTGCTGCTTTTTATACTAAATTGCCCATCATCAAACCGGGCAAGGGGCAAAGTTGTCATTTAAATGGGAATTAAGTAAATCCCTTAGATTTTCTCTTTCCTTTTCCCTTTTATCTCTTCCTCTCTTCCCTCTCTTCTTCCCTTCTCTTCGATTTTTTTAGCCCGGTAGTTTGAGCTGGCCTTCCCGGTCAAAGCCGTCTGGGGGGGGGGGGGGGGGGGGGGGGGGGGGGACTCCCCGCTCCCTGACCCCCTGGGAGATACGCTACTGCAATAATGATTATCTTTAATATGAAATAAATTGTGTAAAATAAAACAAATAGGTATTAACATCTCTTTATAGTACACCTTTAACCTTCATCCTACTGAGACGTTTTTGTAACACAGTGTTTACCAAGGAGGTGGTTATCACCCCCTAATAATATCTAAACGGAGATGCAATGTGTGCTGATCTTGTATATGTAATTGGTACCATGGTATAGCTAGAAGTCTCCTCTTTCTATACATATCAAAACAAGTACTGACATCCCACGCATGACGTCACTCAACATGGCCGTTGTATTCGTCTGTACAGTGAAATATACATGTAGGCCAAAATTGAAATTGTTGCCAAAAAGGTTCCTACACTGACAAATAATTTGGTGTCATTTTGACACTAAAACAAGTGTCAAAAAATGGGTCCTCAGTTGGCCACCTAAAGGTGTCAAATTGACACCATTATGAGTGTAAAATATGACACATTTGGGTGTCATATTCATTTTGACACCTAGGGTAGTTACCTGAGGACCCATTTTCAAAAAATGTCATTACACCCCAAATGGGGTGTAAAATTGACTCTCTTAAGTGTCATATTGAGATACATTTACACCCTAATTGCAATTTTCCCATTTCCAAAAATTACACCCCAATATTGGGGTGTAATTTTTGGAAATGGGAAAATGAGTATTTGTCACCTCTAGCACATGTTTACGAGCCGGTAAGACTGGTAAGTACCGATCTGCTCCATTTCCAGACATTTTTGATAATAATTATGATACAATTAGCGTAATGTAAGACGTCCGTATGAAAAAGTAGACCACTGAGCCAGATGAATCGGGCTATATGTAATGTTGCACGTATCATCGTATGCATGCATGACGAACATACACATAGTAGGCCTACTAGTAGGTCCATGCACTGACACACACTCCAAAATGAGTCCTGACACAACAGGCTAACAAAATGCTAGTCTCTGACTATGAAATTGTAATTTATTTCATCAGTTAGTTGGCGCAATATTAAACAACATGAACAAGGCTTACATTATGCTAATTGTATCATAATTATTATCAAAAATGTCTGGAAATGGAGCAGATCGGTACTTACCAGTCTTACCGGCTCGTAACATGCGGACAAAATGGCGACGAGAAAACTTTTGCGTGCCAAGGCGCATGCGTTGATATGTTGATAGACACCCAATTTAAAAACTCTAAAAACCGTGAGCTTTCCCGCCAACTATTGACGCCCTTGGAGTTATTTCAATTAATCTGACACTAGTTTTGGTGTAAATCACTAAATGATCACTGAAAGGTGTCCGTCGGACACTTAACGGTGTCACCGTAAATTATGTGCAAACCCATATCATTGACGATTACACCAATTTTGGAGTCAAAATAACACCTTTGTAACACCTTTTTTCAGTGTAATATCGAAATTTCCCCGGTTTGTTTACCATAAGGGAGGCAAACTATGTTTCTAACATACTATAGGATTCAGGACCATAGTAAAGATGTTTTTTTCAAAATGACGTTTTTTTTAATATTATGGTGGCACACATCCCCCTCCCTACCCTGGGACTTTGACGGCTTACCCTATCATGGGTAATGTGGTACCCTCAAAATATTTTCGTCAAAATGTGGATGGATGTTAAAGAGATCGCCTAGACGCCCTAGGTCACTGTCTTTTGAGTTTTCGCGCCACCGCCGAAATTTCCTAGAATTCACACCTTGTGGAGAAGATTAAAGGTATATTATGTGATCTTTCCTAGGAACGCCCTCAACATCGAAAAAAAAATAGAAAGCAGATTTTCTTGCAGATTTACATTTCTGATCATAATTCGTACATACATTCCAAGTTACAGGGCGATACGATTCTTAAAATCAAAATCATGGTTTCGCACGGTCACAAAATTTCGCACGGTCACAACATTTTGCACGCTCACAAAATTACGCAAGGTCACAAATTTCGCACGGTCACAAAATTTCGCACGGTCACAAAATTTCGTAGTACAAAAAACACAACAGTCAACAATTTGTTGACTGTTGTACTTTTTGTACTGCGAAATTTTCATTCTTTCTTTCTTTCCCTTTTTTCTCCTTTTCCTTTTTCTTTTTCCTCCCTTTTTCCTTTCTCTCTCTCTTTTCTTTCCCTTTCCCCCTTCTTTTCCTCTTTTCCCTTCCCCCATTTTTCCTGGTGGGTAGGTTTGAATTTCCTGCTGAGCACCTTCAGGGGGGGGGGGGGGATCACTGTGCCCCCCCCCCCCCCCCCACCGGCTGTTACGCCACTGAGTTAACCTAAGTTACATTGTGTACGACTCCTTATTTTATAATTTTCTATGGAATGAAGTATTACTTTACGTATCCCAAATCAAATTAAGTAAATGAGTGTGCGAAGTATCAGTTTTCTTCATTATCTGTGCGTGACATTTTCAAATGGAAAATGTCGAAATTGATATTGTTTCCAACATTAACTGCAGCAAGTAGAGTACTTCAATAGGGAGTCACGATGCTAAATCGAGTTACAGCAATCCCTGACGATCATGACGATAGGAAACACTTTAATGGTAAAATCTATTCTTAACTATAGGCCTACCATTGTATGTTTATAAAAGTAACATTCTTTGATTTTGAAGCATGATTTTAGCATTTTCTTTGACATTAATAGAATATACTTCAGAAATGAGTGAGTTGTCAAGATCATCACTACCAAAAAGTGTTGACAAAGGATACAGACGTATCCGAAACGTACACGTAACTTCTTTTCACTGGATCAGTATAACGAACTTTCCATATCAGATTCTAATTAACGATCCTTACGAAACTATTGGTAAGCTTTATTTTAACTAAGATAGTATGCCCTCAGATGATGCTGGGTACGTTTAAGGGAAGTGTCAACCCTATTATTTTGATGATCAACTTTTGCTTCTAAGTTTGAGAATATTGAATAAAAGTACATAAAAGTATACATTTTTAGAAAGGAAATTTGATAAGGAAGCCGATGGTGATATCAATGTGATACCAAATAAACTTAATTTTGAGAAATGAACCAAAAAGCCATTTTTTTACCCCAAATTTTTCAGACAGCATAACTATAAAATAAAAAATGGTAATTTGTTCTAATATACGTTTTTGTAAACAAAACAATTTTGTCTAGGAGGCAATTTTTTCTTTTTCCAAAATAAAGCTTGGTTTTGGAAATATTGCTAAAAACATCGGAAAAGTGTAAAAGTCGTGTTTTTTTGCGTACATTTCGCTAGAAATGGATGCATATCTCGAGTTTAAAATCCATAATCGAAAAAATAAAAAATTGCCTCCTAGCGCTGAAAGTCCTCTACACAATGGTAGTAAAAGCTTACCTGATAGTTTGATATATTTTTAGTTATGTTGTCTGAAAATTCGTAAAATTCCTTCAAATTTGAACTTCTAGAAAACATCGATTTAGTAAAAATATTGACATTTTCCACCATTTAAAGCTAAATGTTCACGGAACACACGGGCGTGTGACCTAAAAAGCGAGTATATTATTATGAACAATCATAATAAACTATCAGATTCAATTTATATTGTCACAATGTGAAGAAATTGGAAGAAAACTGAAATTTAAATGATCGTAAGATTGGCCTTTGTTTACATTTTAGACATTGTTTTGCGCTCTTTTGTTTTTCGCGTCTACGTCGCGGATATTAAGCGGCGCGTCTAGTATTACGCGCGGGAAGTTTCAGCGCGCGACGCAATGATCGAACAGCTGTCGCAGCATTTGAAAAGCGCGGAACTCCGCTTAAATTCCCGCCAAATAACTATGCGCCTTTTCCTGACTCAAACTTACCAAAACAACAATTTAAAATCACCCAAAAGAACGGGAAATAATAGCTTCCGATTAGTAACTTATGATGGTAATGATAGAATACATATAAAAGTATAAAATAATAGAGAAATATGAAATTCAATTTTTGAAACAAGTGCCGGGTTGACACTGCCCTTAAACAAATTCCAGTATATAAGGGTACTTTCAAATCGTACGAATTTCTAACCTCGTAATTCGACACTAATACTTTTATGGCCACTTTAAACTTAATTCTTATATAGTGGGTGTGGTTTTGAATGTCAACAGGCAATTTGATTGGTGTTTGGCAGATTTATAGCCGATACGCACTACATTATGAGACGATAATATAGTTTGAGGCGGGGCTTAATTCATTCGAATAATATTAATACCTTCAGTGCGTATGGTTATCGCGTACTAGGGTTCCCTACCCACAGTTGCCGGGGTGCGTTGTGCGTTAGTTGCCGTATATTAAACGCGATTATTCAAAGCAGGAAGTTAGTAAAGCTCGCTGGATTCGCCGATGATATAAAGGGGGAAATTTGTTACTATAACAATCTATTACGGTGACAAGTCCTTTAATGTCGTTGGGCCTAAGTTTATGGAACAAATTGCCCATACTGAATGTGCGTGAGGCCCCTAATGTGAAATGTTTTCAAAAACTGTTGAAAACATACCTATTTCCTTAGGAAATGGGTCTTTATACTTTTAAATATTTTATAATGTGTATAGATAATTCTATGTTTTATTTATTGAATTTTTGTTGTAATGTTTGCATGTTGGTTTTTATTATGTACAGCGCTTTGGTCTGTTTTGGAAAAGCGCTTTATAAATCGAATAATAATAAATAATAATAATAATAACCAAAAACATTTTTTTGATAAAGGATATTAAAAACAACCAATTAACTAAATAAGAATGAGAATAAAATATAGTTCGTAAAGCTGTTTTGCTATATATATACGTTGGTCTCATATTGTATAGGCTGTACCATATTTGTGTCGTCGTGTATGGCCGGCTATATGGTACAGCCTATACATTATGAGACCAACGTATAATAGCAAAACAGCTACGAACTAAGTATATTTTAATCTCTAAATTGAATTTGGATAATGTACATTATTTTATCGTAACTATAAACATAAATCCAGTACGGCACTACCATAGCACCCGTTCTCCGCCATTTGTATTAATGTGTTTACCGATTTATTTATGTAATAATCAACCTGTAAATTAAACCTCGAATTATGTTAACGAGCTCATGTCCAGCATCGTCTGGTTCAAACTAGCATTTTAAATGTCGCCATCTAAAACTTTCGAAAGACATGTTATTGAAAGTTAGTTAGAATGGCACAGCACTTTGTCAGAGGTAAGGGAAGAATTGACCTTTTCTTACGCTATTTGATAGACAGAAAAGGGTAAATTAAATGCTAACATCATTAGCCACCATTTGAAAATCATGAGGCACAAATCATTATTTTAGATCTTGAAAATCAGACTTATCAATTTCAAACTGAAGATACACTTCATCATGTTCATTGTGTAAGTTAGGTTATATCCCCTTTTGGCAAAGTAAAATAGGGTGTTATACTTGTTTGAAATACACACATGAATCTCGTCTGTTAGTTTAATTGTTTGATCTTTCTTCTTTTTCAATTGTTTGGGGAGTGGGGACAATGATGGGGTGGAGCTTGAGGCTGATGGGGTGATGCGGGAGCAATTAACCCCTCCCCCTCGTGCCGCCTGTAGCATGATTGCCTAATCATGATATCACCTATATGATTATATAATGTTGTTATAATATGGATCGCATGTATGAGCATGCGCAGTGTGATAACTTGGAGAGTTACAACATGCCATAGCTAGTAAAACAATGCTTCCCGAGTCTGTTATTATTAGGGCTAAAATACCAATAATAGCAGCATCCAACACCGCCACTGGTTGTCAATATCGATGCAGATTTATTGTCAAATATAATAGAATTCCAATCGGAGCTCATTTGCAATTTAGCTAAAATGGTCAGATATTTAATTTTATACTCAGATGCGATGAAAAAGTAATAATTTATCCGATTGTTACCAATTTCGTCAAAAACTCTACTCATGTGGAAAAGAAATCCACTGCGAGTCACACAAAAAAGTCCCGTAACTAGAATGACACGCCTATTATATGTCAAAAACACTTTTGACTTTACCTTGTGCACCCTCTAGTATTTATAGTAGGCCATAGTCACTTTTTTATTGACACAATATCAACATACAAACCTCTCAGAAGTGGGCCTGGTTTTCTCGAAAAATGGACATAGGCGATATCTGGATTTTAAAGCCCTCGAGAATATTAGAATAAAATTAAAGAATTATTAATGATTTAAAATTAAACGTCCATAATATTAGTTTATAGAAAGAGGATGGGAAATAGACTTAGCAGGCGAAATATTTTTTCTTTCATTTTGCCAAAAGGGTGAAAATAACAACTCTTAAAAAATGATGTGTGTCAGAAGTTTGATAAGTCTGATTGTCATTATCTGAAATTCTATGAGAGTATACAGTAAAGCCTATGCCAATAACAAACCCATGTCATTAATTTCCATTATGAAAAAAAGACAATTCGGGCTTCGATGTTAATCTTTCTGATACAGACTAACATCTGGCCGTTTGAAATTGTACGAGGGTTATTCAATAAGTTCTACCTCCTACCTCATAACTTTCTTATTATACAAGCCAGTCTTATGAAATATCACACAATTGTAGCTTGGAACGTCAGCTACATATTCATTGTAAATTGATCTGAGTACTGGTTGTACTTTTCTCGAGATGTAGTGAAAACCAAACTTACATTTGGTGTGACGGTAACGGATGAAAAACAGCAAAATATCGCCGAACTGCTATACATTTAGCCTATTGTAAAAGGCAAAACATACCTATCGGTCAATTATAACCGTTCTAAATGTCAGAATATCTCCTTAACAGACTATAAACAGTGAAGGTGACTAATTTCTTTGGACTAACCAGAACCAGATCAGGACAACCATAAGTGTACCCTGCAAAAGGCATATTTGACTTTCATAAGAACTAAGTGATTTTCAATAAACCGGACTAAATATAGGGATCACAGGTCTCCCAAAGAGATCATATTATCATTGACTACCTGATTGACTATTCTAAAGGTTACACATAATGAAATCTCATAAAGTAACTATTATGTTAAAGATTTAACATACGAGGCATCACTGTGGCTTGAGTTGTAACAACGAAAAGTAGACTGATTAGCAGTATTCCAGTATGCCAAAGGCATAGCAATACATTTGAATTGATTGATATTACACTATTTGCAAGCCTAAGCGTTAATATTGCTTACAATATTATTCATCTATATAATAATACGCTACTCTCTGTCTGTTTGTTTGTCTGTTTGTTTGTCTGTCTGTTTGTCATTCTGACATTCATATTAACAATGTTATGAGGGAGGAGGTAGAACTTATTGAATGACCCTAAAAATGGAAAACCTGGCACGCATTCAACGTCGGCGTTACCAGGGACGCCACGAGGGTTCAACCATGCGTGGTAACCTATAATAGAGGTAGCTTTGTTAGTTTGTATGAAATTACAACCTGCTTTTATTGACATTGACTCTATAGGGGACTCATAAATTGTACAGCTTAACAATCCGAATCAAAAGTAGTATTTAGAAACATCACGTTTTCGTTATCGAATATTTGGTACGATGTTTTTGACGGACGGGATCCGGTAAAAAAATCAATTTAAAGTAATTGTAATTGAATAAATCAGTGCATACACGAATGTTGCGTAGTGATAGGATCGGATGTCATTGAACCTTACGCTTTTGATGCTTTTGATGCTTTAGTGAAACTTCCAATTTCTCTAGTTGTAGTTCAGCCGCCAGAACCATGGATAATTCAATTTGGATCCGGATATGGATCGAACTTCAATTTGAAAAGATTTAACAAACATCACGTACGCATATCACCGTGTTTTGACACCTTGTCAAGTCATCGCTCGTGTCATCATATATCGCAAATCCCGACAAAAAATATTACATCGCATCATATCTCATTTTATCAGGGTACTTGTATCGGTCACCTGTGTACAAGTTGTACACGATTCATCATCGCATTCGCAATCTATGATCTCAATTGATCTTATTTCATGTTTTTGTGAACTTGCACCAAATTGCCAATTGTTTATTTACAAAACAATGTGCACATGGAACCAATACCGGATGTCATCCCATCATCAATTCATTGATAAATCGTCTTTTAATTACTGTTTAGTCAACAGACCCGACTAGACTTTGCACTGTATCTCCAATCTTCGCCATATCTATACATTATACAAGTTATACCACTTTATCTGTGTACCTAGTTAAACATTCTTATAAATGTTGCACTTGTTCGGATTAAGACTTCGATAGAGATCACAGACTGTTATTGGTGGTGACACCTAGACGAAGTTTTACCATTATCGTCTTTATTAATAATCCCCTATCGAGTCTACAAGGAATATAGCACTCCATTCTTGGAAGAAAACTAGCAAGTACCCGACGCAATATTGACGATAGTTGCTTATTTACTTGATTTGGAGTAACGTAATGTGTTTGTATATTGCCGTGTATTGGCACAACACTAACCGTTAACAAGCATGACAAGCTACTTGACAACATATTAAACTTTTTAACTGCTGCGGGCTCTTAACTAAACAATCTCACAATATCTCATCGAAGTCATTGCATCAGAAGAGAAGGCATACAGGATATACAAAAGTTGACTCTTCGTCACAACTTTACTGGCGTATCCAAACAATCCAAACATATCACGCGGGATATAGTATCACGATTGGTGAAACGGAAATTTGGATGTAAACGGCGCAACAACTGATGTGACAAACCTCATGTAAGAGGTCACATTAAAAGTTGATTATTAGTTACAACTTCACGTATATACAGTATACTACACTTGAAATGGTGCAATTGACTCGTTATACACTGATACAACTTCATGCAAATGTTACTGTTCAAAATGGAACTTCACATTTACGTATGTTATTTTAAATAACTTATTTTGTAACATGATTACAACTCACTCACTGCGATTTCAACTAGATTTGATTGACTGGATGTGAACTGAGATCAAGTAAATGTTGGCCCCGGGGTTGGCTCCTCTTTGCCATTCTACTGGATGTTACTACTGTTCAAATGTAATTCACATTATTGTGACATGATTATTACATGCAACTCATTGCGATTTCAACTAGATTTGATTGACTGGATGAGAACTAAACATACACATGTGTTCGTCGTTGCATTGCACTTTTCGAGTCCATTATTATCATACTAATGGAATGGAATTTCAGGTAAGCATCATGCGAGCATCACACGCAATTGTTTCAAATGTTTAACTGGATTTATATGATTGAGTGCAGCATGTATTTAAACTGTATCAAAAGTCATTTAAGAGGTCAAGTTTGTCGCCTCGTTACAGCTTCATACACCAATGCAACCTGTTGTAGCCTATACTACATTATAGTGATTTTGATTTTACGAGCACATACCATCAGTTTTTTGTTGACTATGTCGAATGTGCAGGATTAGCTAATATTCTAACCTAACAAATATTGTTATTGAAATTGATGATACAGTAATGATCGATTTCATTACCAAGATTACGAACGGAGGAATTGAATTGATCCAAAGTCAAATTCTTCATAATTTTACTAGTTTTATCACATCCTTCTATTACTATATTACTTATTAGCATGATAAGTTGATGCGAAGATTAATCGATTTCAATTACTCTCTGTCGTCGATAAAACAAGGAAGGGTTAAGACTCTACATAATTTGATTTCTTGTTAGCAACTTTCAATCAGCTTCGAGTAGTATTGTTTCAAATTTCGAGGTGGTCACACAAACAGCTATAAGGTAATTAAAAATTAAAATCATCGGGAAACTTATGCTTAATTAGTGAACTTAGCCTATATTACATATTCTACGAGTCTCGTGTTCACGAGTTCATTACACATCAATGTTCTCCAAGTCATTCAATCAAGCAGTGCGGGGTTATTTTAACTATCAAAGCTGATGTGTAAATGAGCTTGAACTTCAGTTTAACAAGGGGGCAGGTTCAAGAGCTGCGCACGGGGGTGAACAACTAGTGTCAAAAGTCATTAAAGCAGCTTCTCGCGCAAGCATTTAACAAAACTAACATAGACACATTGCACATCGTGATTCAATTATTGAACCGGTTGTTAGCAGCAAGCAACTCACTGTGAATGGAATTTAATGAGCATGAAAATTATAATTAAGGGAATTTTTTTTTGACTTATCTACTTGAGTAAATCAGTGTGTTTCCAATATATACAATAGAATGTATCGTGCTGTGTTTCGCCCACATTGTTAACCAAACCATATCGGTGACTTTTCTGTTGTGCCACAGCAGCCATGCAGCAGTAGCAGCAGATTTCGTCAATAAACACATACCTTTAAATGTCGGTGCAATATGGAAAGTGAGTTTGGTGTTTTTATCGCTGAGGTGAATATGAACCAGATTGGAATTGGGTCAATTTTCCTCATGGTAGAAAGAACAATCCATGGACTATTGTATCCAGTCTAGACTTCTATCATCGGATATACCCGTAGTGACTCCAGTTGGGACAAGGTTTCTGTAAAATAATCTTCGAAATGATACCTGTTTATTTCTTTATTAGTATCGGTATTCGCTTTTCCCCTAACCGATCGACACAACAGAACTGGGCTGAATTGCAGGAGTGGCAGTTGACAAAGTTAAAGCCAAGGTTTGAGGATTCATTCGTACATATTTGGTGATAATAACTGATATAGTTATGAGTACCATTAAACGGACTTTATCACAGTATGTTTTATGACTGTTTATCATGTTTCTTATTGACAAGGCATTCCTGTAATCGAACGCAAATGACTTTTCGTAAGTACCATTCGACCACATTTTTATCAGATCAGTAGTATTTGCTAGCCAAGCCAATCGAATTATAACAATCCAGTGGCACCGCATGTTGTGAAGTTTGAGGAATCTAATGGTTACAAGTGCAAAGGACTGACTGGAGTCTTTTCGACTGTTTTGGCCACTTAATGTCCCTGCCTGTTTAACTCATCTATCTTCCCACAGATTGGCCACTTTATTTGTCTTGAGGATGTTGTCAACTCACAAATGCTGAAGGTATTGAATGGTAGCATCATTAGAGATCAGGAAAGCCAGCCAGATGATGAGCTCTGTACGTGTGTTTTAAGAACATTTAGCCATGACTCACTCGTCTCTTGACAACACGATTGGACAACGCCACACTATCAATTTATGATCACACATTTATACCACATGTAACATGCACGAATAGATTGAGACATTGTGTATTTCAATTTCCGATTTTCACGTATGACTTGAGATTATTATAATTATTATGATTACCGTGGTTCAATCGTATATTTATCAGGAAAGAAATCGATTCGACTGTCCGGAAATTGTTAAATATTAGCATCAACGCAACGTAGGTCATTGCCATAATCGACAGTGTAAGTGTGTTACTTGTTACACCACCAAGACAATCGAACATCGCTGATTATTACATGTTCTTCAATACTAATAATTAATTGTAATTAACTGTGCGAGTTTTGTAAACGTTTTCGATGATATATTTTCACACTTCGACTCTTTCAGCTAACCTATATCGTGGAGTTGCAAGAAGGTGATGCTAGTAAAATATAACGATGATGACGGAATATCATGATCCATTGCAACAATTTACATCTGCAAATGATACCACGAGATACAGCAGCAGCAATGAAAACTATACAGAAAACAGGGTTGCCCATCACCACTACAACCACAACGCCAGTAGAACAGTGAGTCCTTTGATACCTATGGAGTTGCTCTCTTCCAAAGGACTGCGAAGGCGTGTTGCATCTATGAATAGCCTGGATACAAGATATGGATCTTCTAACAAAGAACCCGTGGATGAAAGCACTCGGTACAATGGGCTCCATCAACGTCGACATAGAGGTAACACGTGGGTAGAGATATCCCCGCGGGCACATCGCAAGGAGTATTATCAGTATAGTTCTGAGGGATCGTCCGGGTTAGATTGGGACTCTAGTGATGCGCAGGCTGCATTGGAATACGACGAAGAAAAGTTGCGAAAACAGGTGAGTATTTTCTTATTACTACTTTTAGCATGTTTTAGTATAGTATTGTGACAGGAAAAACCCTGTTCTATACGGGGCCTACCGACTCTTTTTGTTTTTTGGCAATCTTTTCATTTTTTTGGTTGATTTGTATACATGTTATGATTTTAAAATTATTGTCCAAAATGCCCATATCCATTATCCATAATTATGACTATAACTTCCTGGAATAAGGAGATCTCTTTCTGATTTCCACATTTTCCTCATCATAAATCATCATGTGAAGGGCACTCAGTTTTTGATAGGTCTCATTTTGGAATTTTAATTACTGTATATTTTCTAAAATAGATATTAGGTACGCAGGTAATACTTTTCAGAGGCAACATCTTGCAACAAGCATGAAAAGGGTGAGGCGCCGATTCGGTTGTCGGTGCTAACATTTCAAAAAAGGCTGAAAACAATGAAACACCTCGTTTTACCAATGAGGATGATTCACCGTTCCTTCCGGCGAAGCAACAATAAAAAGATGATCTTTTTATCAATACTCGTCAAAAAGAGGCATTACCGAATCATAGAATATATATGGTTGTGTTCAGTTGTGTTCGCACGGTCAAAAAAAAATCGCACATTACATGTACTAAATGTACTATTTTGCCTTATATCACTATTTGGCCTGAATATACCCATACATAACCGCCCGCAATCTCGGTCTTTTATCATTATTTTCCTATTTTCATTTTTTTCCTCCTTTTTAATTTTTTATTAGAGGGCTGGGGGGGGGGGGGGGGGGGGGGGGGGGGGGGCACAAATGGGAAATGGGTCCCCCCCTGAGCTACGCCACTGGAGCATGCACAGGGGTTAAGTAAAAGGGTGATCCTTGGGTGACAGATTTCCAAAATCTGGGGAAATGAGGGCGATCATTGGGTGAGCTGACCCTTCCCGATTTCCGCCGCCCCCAGGATGAAGCTACGTCAGAAGATGACATACGCCTGAGCAGGGATAACACTGGATCAAAAATGTGAGAGGTCCCATGACATTTTTCAGGACCCCGTATGACTTCAAAAACAAATTTAAGGGGTCTCCCAAAAAAATAGAAGTTTGGGTATTTGAAAATGTTACTTTTTTACGGACAGTTTTAATGAATTGATATTGTGAGCAAAGGATTGATATGTAATTTACAGAATTTCTTAAGGTTTCCATTTCCATACATCGTCAAATATAAGGGGTCCCTTCAATTTTGATCGGGACCCACAAGTCTTTCCAATTAGTTGAAATCTGACGCGTCACTATAAGAAAGTGAGAGGTCTAGGACGCGCAGACGCGTCAGAATGCGACCTTGCGCCTGAGTGACATCCTCATTTTACTTAGTAGCCTACCGGTCCATCCCCTCTCTTGATTTACCCCATATACCCACCTTTGCCCTCAGGCTGCTGCTACTCATAATATTCCACTACCACAGCAGACGCAAAATCTGCAGACGACGGTGAATATGAATGGCCGTACATTTTGGAATCTTCGTTGGATTCAATGTCAAAATGGATTTTGATTATATTATCACAGAAAATTAATCACAGAAAATTAATCACACCTTGGAACTAATTTGTGAAGTTGGAAAGTCAACTAAAGTGTCAGTAAATCATATTTTTGATTGAATCATGGTCAATGAGTTCCGTCCAAAACAGTACGACAGTACACTTTGATCAAGCACTGTACTTACTTCACCATGATATAGACCACCTCTTCGAATGATTAATAATGTTCCCAATTCCCAAGTGCCCGGTTCCATTCCATGCATGGAGACGGGGGAACATACATTGACTGTTGTATTGACTGCTGCGCACTACCGGCAGGCAAGATTTTTTTTGCTTGTCTGCTGTGACGTTATAGATATAATATACCGTTTGTCCGTTTGTCCCATTCGCTAGATCACGTAATATGGTAGATTAACCGCGTACGCATAATTTACCCTTGGGATAATCCGATATTCGTGAACGAGTCCATGTCCGGCATCGTCTGGCAACCTCATTATCCAAACACAGCGCCCTCAATACTCAACGTTTCTGAGTGCGACTTGACCCTAACCGGAAGTCAATCAATTATCAGCGGCTGTCCTGTGCACCTGTACTATTTGTGTTTGTGTACACTGTTTTTAGTGTGATCGGAAATGTAAACGCACGGCACCGCGTCTCGTATCCAAGAAGGAGGACCGATTGGAAACACATCTTTCTGCTGGTAAGGACAGTCCATTTATACAAATAGTAGTTTGACTAGACACAGTAGTATTTTGTATACGTGTTGAAAGTTTCTTTGCTAATAATTATTCGATCAACGGTTAAAAATACCACCTCCCATCTGAGGCTGTGTGCATTTATTTCATCGCCAGCATACATAGCCACTAGTACAACAAATCATACTTAGTGATATTTGTCATCAGTTGGTATTATTCATCATAGGGTATTTTGCATGTTTCACTATCTGTCCCCATCCTAAGATAGGAAAGAAAAAAAACCGAAAAAAAACACCAACGTATGGGTTTCCTGTACTACATAGCCACTGACTAATAAAATAGCTCAGCTGTCATGGCTGTGTGTTTGCCAACCAAAATCCCATCCCAATATGTACGGTTGACAACAACTCCCATATCACTTTTACGTTGCCAAATGCAAGTTGATGATTCCCTCTACTATCATCTCCTCAAACTGACCTTCATAAATGAATGAAAATAATCTTCAGTTCAAGTGAAGTGTTATAGTTATAATAATCTAACCTCTTTTGTACATTAATTAGGCATAATTCTGTTATACCCTGCACACCTACATCGGTAGTATCCGTCGTTCTTAAAAATCATTCACTATGAATACCTCTGTGAAGGGTATAACCGTATAACAGAATTACTCCGTAGGCATAAGTTTACTTTAATGCAAGAGTAAGTTTACTTAAACTTACTCTTGCATTAAAGTAAACTTACTCTTATCTTCTATGCAATGTAATTTAATGTATACTTTCAGACTGCCTCCTTCTTTTCTAAGTAAGACTAAGAGTAAGATTAATTAGCTTATAATTTATCTACTAAAAGTAAAACTGAAACAAGTCCATCTCTTTTCATCAACAAATTTTGTCAAGCAAATTTTCTCGTTCATCAACTGTATGACACAGTGACATGAACGTCCGGTTTACACATCAGGGGTAGAATTTCGGCGCGAATCCGTGAATCGATTCGCGTGAAGATTCGCGCAAAATCACTACCGCGTGAATCCAGGTGGATTCGCGCGCAAAAAAAAAAAAGGACCTTAGATGACTGGTATTTGACCCTTTTAGTCAACAAACATGCCGAATTTGGAGTTGTGCAAGCTTTATACTATAGACTTATTCTTGATATTATTTTCATTAATTTCGCAATAATCCATGGATTCTCGCAAAATCCTTCCGCGAGAATCCTAATGGATTCGCGCGGTTGGTTACAAAATTCTACCCCTGCACATTAATTGTTGAGCGTACCCCACAACGCTCTAACTCAATTGTTGGTTTGGTTATTTACCAAACTTATTAACACTCATTGCAATTCAAATAAATAAATGAATAACAAACCAATCAGCCTCTCTTTCAAGTTTCATTGCTTCATTCCATGTTGTTCAGTTTGGCTATATAGGGTGACCTGATCTGATAATCATTCCTCAGTATCAGAGGCATGAAAATGCCCCTCGTCACCAGGTAGCCAAATGCATCCATGGCTAGCCAATGTTCCCTTTTAGGTTTTGCACATTTCCAAATTATGTTCAACCAAATAATTTGACTTGTTTGTTTCTTACCTGCTTGGGGTCATTCAGCCCGATAACAGAGTTATCCGGATGAAGGGTCAGATAACTGAGGCTGGAGCTGGACTGTACTTAAAAGTATGTGGTAACACATTGAAATACAATCACCTACTACATGTATCTACTGTGGATAGCACATGATTTTGGGAACTTCAAGAACTTGGTAGCACATCGTAAAACATAACATTAGCTTAGCTATTTACTGTAGTGTAGATAGCACACAATTATTGTGTGTACTGGTACTTTAAAAATATGTGGTAACACATCGAAATACAATGCCACATGCTATTTATATAGAAAGGCACATTATTTGTATTATTTCAAGAACATGTGGTACACATCGCAATGCATACATTTAGCTATCTACTGTAGATAGCACATGATTTGCTTACTTCAACAACATTAGTAACACATCGCAATACATAACATCTACCTATCTACTGCAGATAGCACATCATTTTGTGTTCAAAATGGGCATAATTCTGTTATACCCTACACACCTACCCGGAAGTATGCATCGTTCTTTATAAAAATCATGCACTATGATTTGAATACCTCTGTGAAGGGTAACAGAATTACTCCTAAAAATGTGTCCTAACACATCAAAATACAATGCCACATGATATATTGTATTATCCCTATGAAGCGCCCACTTACCGCCCAGGGCGGTTAGCAAAGTCATTTTGGGTGGGCGCTTATTAAGTATACCTTGTTTAAACTAATTTATCGTAAACACTGTCGAATTCGGCAAGGTTGCACTAGCGGAAAATCATCGAAAAGTAAACTGTGATCGAAAAGTAATCTGTTTAAATTTTTTTGGGAAAATCAACATTGCGGCGTCGTAGTGGTCTCACTGTCGCCACATTACATGGCGTCAATGTTCCGACAAGCTTCAAGTGCCCATTTGAGCATGCGCGATGTTGTATTAAGCCATCATTCTTTTCTTTGAGGGCAGGTTGCTTGTTTAATATATTAAGGGTATGGGAGTGGGACGAGTTGCCCTGGTTTATGAAACTGGGTCATTAGAGGGAAATGTTCCTTTTTCATTAAAGGGACACAATGTCATGTTGAATTTCTTTTAAATGTTAATTAATTTAATTCAGAATTCAAGATGAACATTAGAAATTGCCATTACTGTTGTTTCTACTAAAAAAATACCCAGCAAAACAATGTTTTAAATATGTTGGAATACCACCCCTAACCATGAAAAATGCTGGTCAATTTTCATAGTCCTTTTAATTGTCCAGACGCCTGTGCGATGTTATACAATGAACATCGTGTTACCACTGGTTACATGAAATTGCGTACTAGGGATGATGATGAAGTGTCTAGAATAGATTGACGATGAAACGAAGTTATACTTAAGTTGCATAAAACGGTACGATTGGGCTGTCAAATTGTTAACAAAAATGAAATAAAAACTTTTAAAAAAAATAATATATATATATGTGCGGCCCTGAAATTATGTGCAGGCGATTGAGGACACCAATTTTTTTTGGCCTAAGTAAAATTCTACTTATTCCAAGATGCATATAAGTTAATATAACTGGTATAAAAATAATTGTTTAAACGGATAGTTCATTAAACAGAAATTTACAACATTAATAATAATGCGTGAAATCAACAGCAGGTCATTGCTAGAAAATTTAGTTTGGTGCGGCCCAGTAAATTTTTCACTCTTTATCTGGCCCATACATTCAAAAATATTGCCCACACCCCTGAGAATAATAAGCTTAGATTGACAACTGGACACATGGGCAATTAAAGGCTGTACTACAACTTGCCCAACGCATTTAAAACTGTCAATTGCCAACGGGCAAGCGTTAATGTCAAACCCTGAATTGTGTGATATATTCCATGTAATATTCTTATCTTATTTTTAATTGGCCTAATAAAGTGAACTTTTTCTTCTGGAAGATGACATCAACTATTACTACCACTTCGATAATTTCTTGATCATTTTGAACAGAGGAGATCGGCCAGATTTGTGTGTGGTGATTTTAAAAACAGATCTAAGGGTAGTGTCACCAAAATGATCCATACCCTCGGGTCCATGCCACCACCACTGAATCAAGCATTATTCTCAATCTACAATGTAATCTTTACATTCCAAGGAAAACAATAACAGCATCTGAGTTGTGAGAATGACTACAATACACGAACAAAAAAGAAATTAAATGGTAAACATTATTTTCTACGAATTGTGAAATTCTGATGGAAGAAATTGTCCTCTGAAGATATATGTAGTTGCACAATGTTGGAACTCTTAATCATACAAACATTAGTGACATGTTTTTCACAAAATCGTGCAGGGGGGGGGGGGGGGGGGGGGGGGGGGGGGGGGGGGGGGGGGGGGGGGGGGGGGGGGGGGGGGGTGGGGGGGGGGGGGGGGGGGGGGGGGGGGGGAGGGGGGGGGGGAATTCTCTCCAGATTTTCTCCTTGTCCGGCCATTGCTTGGTCCCATCATGTCTGGATAACCAAGGTTGGACTGTACACACATTTATGTGCTATCTACAGTAGATAGCTAGCTAATTATTTATTTATGCTTTCTTTATTGAGGGTAATATGCTTCAGTGACTTGCACTGCTTTCCAAGCAGGCCCTCATTTCGATACATCATAAGTACATACAAATAACAAATGTTACAGTGTTTAAATATAATACAAATTATGATACAGTGGAAATATAGGATTTGAATTGACCGAGTGACAAATTTTCTAAATCAATACGAATAGATGGTGATAAATTGTTCCACAGATGGCTAGATCTGAAAAGAAAAGTGCGCATACCAGAATTTGAGTTGATTTTAGGAATGATTAAAGCAAGCGTGTGCAACCTGCGGCCCGCGGGCCACATGCGGCCCGCCGACCTCTAATCTGCGGCCCGCGAAGCAATCCTAGAATTCCTATTGATGCGGCCCGTTTTAACCGGAACTCCCTAGTTTTACACAAATGGCGGATTGATTTAGTGGTGTGCTCCCTATAATTAGTAGGGTGACCCGCTGTATTTAGTAAATATAACTCAAAAGGCGTGATTGCGTGATAAAATCCCTGGTTAAAATGGCGCTTGCAGCAGTAACAGCGAGTATAAAGAGGAAATTACACGAAGAGAAGCGGGTATTCCATGAGCAATGGACTTCCCCTCTCCCTATTACTCCTCCTCCCGGACGTGTTTTGGAATGTTTGACAATCACTGCGGCCCGTGAATAGATCTCAAAATCACAATGCGGCCCGTGTGGTAGAAAAGGTTGCACATGCTTGGATTAAAGTATTACTTGAATGATTCCTGGTAGTATGACTGTGATAGTTATGTACAAATTCAAAGTTGGATGATAAATAGGTTGGACTTATATCTTTTAAACATTTGAATAAGATAATAAGTATTTGAATTTTCCACCTATCACTTAGTTTTGTCCAATGAAGTAAGTTCATCATATCATTTATTGGTGTTCTGATATCAGCAGATAATATTGTTCTGGCTAACGGTTGTGTAAGACTTGAATTCTTGCTTGATATGTATTGGACCATACTGGGCTGGCATAATCAAAATGAGGAATCACAAGAGCATTGGATAACATCACAAGAGTTGGATGTGGAAGAAAATGCTTTACCACGACGAATAACACCGATTCTTTTGGAAACATTATTTGCTAAGTAATCTATATATGTGATAACCAAGACTGGTACTATCAAATTTGACACCGAGATATTTAAATTCTCTAACCATTTCAATCATATTATCGTTATGTGAGTGAAATATCATTAAACCTATCTAACATCTGTCTGGTACCAAATAGCATAACTTTAGTCTTATTGATATTCAGTGTAAGTTTGTTTGCCTTCAACCAATTAGCAACTAATGTTTATCTATTGCAATGTGTTCATGTTGTTGAAGTACACAAACCACAGCAATTTCACGAGGTTAATTATCTTGAGCGTGAAAAAACAAAATGATGGCAAATCGTGTGCTCGCGCAGTGTTTTGGGCAGTAAACATGGTAAAACAATGAAATGTTCAACATTTTTCAAGTATCTATTATAGCATGTGGCATTGTATTTCAATTTGTTACCACATATATTTAAAAAAACAAAACAATGTGCTTTCTACAGTAGATAGCTAATGGCATATATTATATGATGTGTTACCACGCTTTTGAAGAATGTCCACAAAATCTACACTAGATAGCATGTGGCATTGTATTGTGATGTGTTACCGCATATTCTTAAAGTACTCAACATTTAATGCTATCTACAGTAGATAGCTAATGGCATATTATATGCAGTGTTACCACTTGTCAACATTTAGTTAATTTTACTGACGGTGAACAGAATAAGTGTTGCGAACGAAGTGCAGTGGATCATGGTATGGGGTCTAGAGGCCTTCTTAATGTTTTTTAGGGGTTACTAAGGCACTTTGAGGATTAATTCCACATGATTTCTTGTTTTATGAGGCAGTTTAATGATTTTATCCACAAATTGTAAAAAAGAAAGAGTGCCCGGTTTTTTTACCCTATTTTTTTAAGAGTGCCGGTCAGCAATCGTGAGTGCCAGCTCTGCCCGACCGGCACTGATCGCCTTAGTGACAAACCCTGATTATATACGATACTTGTGTGACCATGCTTTTGAAGAATGTCCACAAAATCAATCTGCAGTAGATATAAGGCTAAATTAAAAAAATCTTTTGTCTCAAAGCTCTTCAGTTTTTTAAAACCTAATGCGAAATGCGTTTTTGTTTTGTTTTTTAATTATAAAATATTGAAATCCTTGTAAAAGTGACTTTTTGTATTTAAAATGATGTGATCAATGAAAATCTGAAAAATCTGTGAAATTTTGGGTTTTTTTTGAGATTTTTTGATTTTTTTCTTCTTCTAATGCGCATCAATAAACTTACGCGCGCGGGAGCTTTGAGACAATTTTCTTTTTTAAATTTAGCCTAATAGCATGTATTGCAGTGTGCCATACCATATTACTTATAAAAAGTTCCATAGGGGCCTACAATAGCCACATCCCTAATATTCCAGGCATGCTTTTATAATGCTTCTTCACACTGTAATGCATGAAAAATTAAAACATAATTATCAATGATAATTAAGACTTGCATGCATGAAAGCATTTTATGATTGGCTTATTCCCCAGGTGAAAATAAGTTTTGGTTGCGTAGTTATGCAATGATAAGCATAGCTAACCTCCCCAAAATGTCATGTGGGGAGGGGGGGGGAGGGGGTGTAAGCAATTACTAAGGCCTAAAAAAAAGAAGGTTTGATTGGCCTAACCCGACCGACCCTAAATACATCGCCGACACTGAATTTTTTTTAAATTATTTTGAGGGAGGAAAAAAGAAAAATAACAATAAATATTTTTTTTAAAAAGTATATAAAAATTGAACGAAGTATTTTATTACTTTGTTCAATTTTTATACTTTAAAAAGTTTCTGACTGTTTGTTTTCATTTTCCGCTATTTTAATTCCCCAAAGCAGGTGATTTTTTAAAAAAAGAATTTAAATCCTGAACGACCTACCCTATTTGTTTTTGTCATGTTAGGCCAATCAAACACCTTTTTTTTTAGGCCTAACCTGGACAATTACAGGTGACATATTTGTAACTTCATATTCATACTGCTGGACCATTTTAGTGTTACAATTGCCCATTTTGTGCGCATTAGTTTCAATATTTTATCAATTTGTCACACAAGATGGATGGATAGCTTCAGGGATGTTTTTTCTGGACTTAATTAAAAAATGTCAATTTGTGTCTTGCTCACTTTTTTCGACATGTTTCAACATAGCAAGATTTAGGCTTATTGGGTTTTTTTGCTGCCGCCGACACTGAAAGTCCTACAGGTACTGTATCATTGTAAGATACAGTCAACTGTTTACCCTTTGAATTTTTATTAAAAAAATACCGATCCTAGACCGTTTTAAGTGTTATTTTAAGTTAACTTCACTCGCTGCTAGTACAGCCTAGATTGTCATTTAATAACCTCATTTATAAATTATACAAATCCATATGGTTTTACAATGGCCAAATCTTGCCATTTTTCATTTAAGTTGAACAATCAACATATTTGTGACGCAATCAAGAGGAATGAGTCGGATGTCGACCCTGGTCGAAAATGAGTTTTTAATACAGTTTTAAAGAAAACACCTAGAGCTTTCAGAAACTGAAAACCCCATGCCGATACGACGTTTTGTTCCAAAGTTATGTCAAATTGTATACATGAATTTCCATCAAAACTTATGTAAGCGCCAAGCGGCCATTTTGAATTGGCCATATCTCAATTTGGGATTCCCCGACATCCGACTCATTCCTCTTGATCGCGTCACATTTTGTAAAGATTGTGGTAGATAATCAAGTGTCCCTTTAATGATATAGTCAGCTAATAAAGAGTTGATCTGATATTGCTTTTGCAGGCCGATTACCGCTGCCGGAGAACTTACAGATAATGCTCTTGGGACTGTCTTCTTCGTGTGTCTCTCTGTGCTACCATAAAAAGCTACCAGGCCACTAGATTGTATCGTAGTGAATTATTAAATCAACTTCTTGGCATCACCATAAACACCTAGCCCATGGGGGTTTCATGGATGAGTATATAAGGTTAAGACATGAGGCAAGGCTTGCACAAGGAGTTGATGAAGATTTGAAGCTTACATGTAGGAGGTGAAACGCTTGGACACTGGAAAAGGGAGATATCTATCTGCTAATTGCTTGCTGAACCGTGGAAATACATGGATCATAAATGGCCTCAATATCCTGCCTGGTTCACTAGATCTAAGTGATTTTGCGCAGATCTCTATCACTTGAAGATGATTTAAGTGCATTTTATGTGTGGCGTTAAGACTCGTATGTATGATGAGTGAGGCCACATTGATTTGTTGTAGAGGTATCTGTACAATAAGACAGTAAAGATATTCTCGCCTACATAAAGCAACCAACAAATTGTGAATTATTTACTACTTACACATAAGCCATCAATGGTGTCTATTTATGAACCATAGACAATGTCTACTGTTACGACTCCTACGACCGGTACGCCCAAGATCAAGGCAGGACAGGCAGGTTCACACTCATGGGAGGAATGGACGGTAAGTTTGTCACAAATAAACTGCAATTGGTCTACATCAGCGTTAAGATTTGCATAGTTGTGTGATTTTTTTAAAAAAGTAGGCTGATTTTTAATGATAAAACGTATGTGGGATTTGTTTGCACAAATGATTGACGCACATTTTTTAACATTCCAACTGTGTTCATACACCACTAACCATGAACGTCTTCAGTGTCCTTACATGCACAATTTTGCAGAGAGTGTGAAAATGCTATCTAAATGAATGAGGTCCTCGCTTGTAATACCATCTGATACCTCTGTTTGATAGTGCACTGTCTGGTTGGTGGTATACCACACAACAAAAAATGCTATCTAAATGAATGAGGTCCTCGCTTGTAATACCATCTGATACCTCTGTTTGATAGTGCACCGTCTGGTTGGTGGTATACCACACAACAAAAAATGCTATCTAAATGAATGAGGTCCTCGCTTGTAATACCATCTGATACCTCTGTTTGATAGTGCAATGCCTGGTTGGTGGTATACCACACAACAAAAAATGCTATCTAAATGAATGAGGTCCTCGCTTGTAATACTATCTGATACCTCTGTTTGATAGTGCACCGTCTGGTTGGTGGTATACCACACAACAAAAAATGCTATCTAAATGAATGAGGTCCTCGCTTGTAATACCATCTGATACCTCTGTTTGATAGTGCACCGTCTGGTTGGTGGTATACCACACAACAAAAAATGCTATCTAAATGAATGAGGTCCTCGCTTGTAATACTATCTGATACCTCTGTTTGATAGTGCACCGTCTGGTTGGTGGTATACCACACAACAAAAAATGCTATCTAAATGAATGAGGTCCTCGCTTGTAATACCATCTGATACCTCTGTTTGATAGTGCACTGTCTGGTTGGTGGTATACCACACCACACAACAAAAATTGCCATTTTGTCCTCGTTCACCCGGTGTGTATACAGGTGTCTTGGTTTAGATTTTGGTGACCTAAGTGGGTCCTGGTTTGCCTGCAATGTTACAAGTTGGAGGGCGTGTGTGTGTGTGGTGGACGGATGTGTGTCATTGGCGTAGCTAGGTTTTTCATAAATTGGGCGGCAAGAAATAAAAGTGAACCGACAAGACTACTAATTTGACCTTGACAAATGAACTAACAGAACCAATCTAAACCCACAGACTTAAATATTTGGGGAGGGGGGGCACCTCTATCTACGCCACTTTGCATGTTATGGCGGGGGGGGGGGGGTGTGACCACGGGTTGACATTAGAAAGTGTACAGCTTAACCTTTCACCTTACTTACTACATGTAGTTTTAAGCCCCTTTTTGCAACTTGCTGCAATTCATCAGAAATTTCACTGAGTAAAATTCTCAAGTATGAAAAAACCACCAAAAAGATTACCAAAATGAGTGCCCTACATGTAGAACTGTCTTCAGAAAATGATTTTTTTCACTCTTTTGAGTAAATTTTCAAGGGTGAAGATCAAAAGTGAAGGGTATTTCACCATTGTATAGGGCGAGTTAAAAATAACATATTTTAAGCATGCATGACCAAAGATTTTCCAGAACCCCCCCCCCCCCCCCTTGTTTGAAACACATGTACCCACAAGTCAGTAGTCAACATACATAGTCTTCTCTACCCTTTTTTACCCATGTGCCCCCATAATTTATAGATGCCCATCTATTATAGCTTATGCACTTATCAATTGCATCCCCGGCCCCAGGGGACTTGGGACATGCATGGACCATGCGGGATGTTGCTCGGCTATGCAGGGTCGTGTACCGGGGAGGTACAAAAGGTGCCCCTGCTAGCCGGGACGTAGCGGGACGTACATCACTAAAAAAATAGATGGGAATGGCAGGGCAGTGTAGCGGGGGCGTACGCTAGGGTACACAAATATATAGCAGGGACGTATGCTAAGGTACCCAAAATGTATACACAGGGACAGTAGCCGGGGTGTACACTTTGTCCCAGATTTTGTATAATAACTTAACCTTTACCAACGTAAAATTACAATGTATGTATTGATGCAATGCAAATATCTACATCTCTCTGTCTCTGGGTGTTGCCTTTTACAGACTGACACATCTTCTTAAACATGGCCAAATAAAAACAAAGATTTGTTTTCAGAAACTCAAAATATATTATGATGACAATCTTTTTTCTTTCTTCAGTAAACACTCTTGCGGCCAGATTTCTTTTTATAATTTTACAACGTAGTTTATTGAAATAATATATCAACTCAAGTGACCCCTAGATGCACATAATACAAGCTATTATTTATGACTGCTACTGTACTGTATGATGGGTAGAATGACTTTCGCTTCATCATATTTGTACATTTTCTAACGATTGATTCAAATATGAAAAATGAATATTTTTTCTACAAAACGTTGCTCCGATTGTGTTGTTGTTCAAGAGTGTAAACGGAAACAGACATCTATATCCAGTGGCGTACCGACCGGGGGGGGGCAGGGGGGGGAAGTTGCCCCCCCTGGCTCCAATTATCGGGACGCTAAATTCCCAATACCGGGACGCTAAATTTGCATAAGGAAAAAAAGTGACTTAAAACACTGAGGACTTGGCATTATTTGTTGACTTTTGTGCTTTTTGGACTGCGACATTTTGTGACCGTGCGAAATTTTGTGACTGTGGGAAATTTTGTGACCGTGCGACATTTTTTGACCCTACCCCCCCCCCCCCCCCCCCCCCACTTACGTGAAATTCACGAGGTGACTGACTGGGAAAAAATTTGGGGCAACCTTTTACGAAAATTTACGCCACTACCGGGACGACATACTTCTGCCCCCCCTGGCTCACATGCCGCGGTACGCGCCTGTCTATATCTGGTTTCACGTAAGCTGCCATAGCCCTGTGGACATAAAAACCAAACTGATGTGTAAATTAAAGACGGCTTGGGATCACTCAAGCAGATGTCATTGGAAATTGTATACATTTTATGCATTGCATCGCAAATTGCAACATAAAATTATAATGTCTCCGAAGCATACTGCAACGGACTTATATTTTCATTGATAATTTAATTACTGATTTACTGAAGTGCAGTTTTTAAAACCTGTGAGGATAGTCTAATCAAATTGGGCAATTTTGTTAAAACAATGATTTGTTAGTGTTCGCTTTCTTGACATAAAAAAGGTTTTGTCACAGCTTTGTCTTGGTTCCTAAGGCTAAAGTTAAGCTAGTGGTCCACATCTTTCCATATTTTTAAATACAATTTAGTGGAAAAGGACATTTGTTTTCTTAATTCATTTATTTTGTATGTTCTATATTTTATTTTACAAACAAGTTTCAGTTGTTATCAACAATTTACAAATTAAAAGCTGTACCAAAGCTTTTTGTCTGGGAAACTACATGTAAAACAAATTGTTATGCTATATAAATTTGTTTTTGGCCTAACGTGTATACTGTGCATATTTGATTGAAAAGAAGATGATTGAATTAGTTCAAGCACTTTATATTGATTGATATTGTAAAATGTTTGCAGTGTTGTCAGTATAGGCCAAAGGGAATACCTTTTGTCAGCCTGCCTGTCAAGTAGGTTGTTATCATTATAATTCTGAGAAGGGGGGGGGGGGGGGGAGCTGAAGCTCTGAGTTACACACGACCGCCTCTGCACCCCCACCGCCCCAACATTTTCCATTCCCCATGGAATACATGTATTAAATATGTCTCGATCCACCCCTAAATTGTCCCTGACCCCCCCTAAATTCTGATGCTACCACTGTCATCACTGGTGGCACCTACTGTAAAAGCCAATATTTTCGCGCATTTTGGTATCATATACATTTCGCGAATTGTTTTTTTCGCGGGCGACTTTCAGGATGCACTGCATGAATGTTGAAAACAATATTTTCGCGTGTTATAATTTTCGCGGAAAAAGATTTTGCGCGAAAAGCGCGAAAATAAAACCAACGCGAATATTTCAGCTTTTACAGTACTTAAAAACAAGTTATCATCAGTATTGATAAATTATAAAGTGCCAGGTCAAGTATTTTTTCTTCAAATATAAAATTGATTATTTGGGTGATCAATACCGGATCAAGACACCGCAGTTATCATTTGTCAAAGTATACAAAAACTGAGCGGTATTGATTACAGATATGCTTGATATTGATTATAGATACAAAGTTATCACTTCTCTTGTCTCAGGTGAATTTGTTTTTGTAAGCATTTAATAGACAGCTCAAATTATGTCCGGATCATTGTGACATGATGTTGTTTTATTATTGATGTTTAGGCATTAGTGTAGGAGAGGACACCTGAGCTATATAGGGATTAAAAGTAACTTTATTATCATTCTGAAGCATCAAAACAATTTTAACAAGCTTAAAAAGCTCCCCAACCCTCTATGGTACAAGGTTTAATTTTTGGAAAGAGGGCAGGGCTTTGAGTTTTGAGGGAAATTAAGGGGTAAAACAAACAAGCTTTAAAATGTTCCATGAAAAACAACCATTTTTATGCAGTAAAAGTTCATTTTGAACACTAAAAACGTGATTACAATTGTAAAAACTCACATGATTGGATGCAGTTTACAATTCGTTGCAAGAAAATAATAAGAAAATGTTCATATTTTGTCAGGATTTATGTCACAAAAGTGAAATAAAAGCGATAAATTGTGCATGAAAACAGCGCAGGCCGCCATCTTGGTTTAAATTCTCGAGCCCAATAATCTTTTTACGCCATCTCTGATTGGTTAAAAAGTTGACGCAGTATTGTAGAACTGTTCCTATTGGCTGTTCATGTTGGGAGAATTGAATATCTGATCAGAATTGAATGTGTGATCTCTGGGTTTCGAAAGTGATTGGGAAAAAAGTGTGATTTTCGCCAGTTTTCCCTTGTTGTTTTTCTGAACAATTAGGACTTTTTTCTTTCAACAAAAAACAGATTTGGAATGTTTGAATGTTGTTTATGTGAAAAAGTACTTTAGAATGTTTATATTTGTTTATATTTATTAATTTAATCCCTATATAGTTCAGGTGTCCTCTGCTACACTAATGCCGATGTTTATGTCTAGTATGGGGATTGGTAAAACATAAAATGATGTCTATCTTTAAAGGGGGTGTCCCGCAAGCATAACATTGTACATTATATCGTCGCTTTTCTGACATAACGACACATCACTTTACTTAATTCTGTTGTGATGTGTCGTTATGTCAGAACAGTGACGATATGTTAGAAACATAATTATCGAAACTCAATCTTTGTAGGTTTGGCTTTGATGGTACGTGATCAAATATCAAGTAGGGAATCTGTTTGCGTATTTGTGCAATTGCATCGCAAGACTTCAAAAGTGTGTCACATTTCGCGATGCGACACCGGTTAAATCGAACGCTGGTCTTACCGCAAAATGAAGAGTCGCATGACCTTGAGTTAACTTTGAAGCTACCGCAGTAGTATCGCTATACTCGAGGTTAAGTTTGTCGTCTGGACATGCACTCTGGGTTAGCATAAAAAAGAATTAATCTTGATAATAACTATTCTTGAGCTTATACACCTATCAGTTGTAAGACGCACTATGCGGACCCCGGAAATGGTGCGTCACTTTACCGAGGTGCGTCCACTTTTCATGTACCATGACACACCCTGTGTCAAAAAAGTGATGGATCTTTGTCATACAATATACGGCATATGCACCCTCAGTCGATTTTGTGATGCACCATTGGTTGATTCTGACGGACCATATATGACGCACCCACGTTGGCAATAGCGCAATGCTGATCCCCTTTATTATATGTGACAGTACTGTCAAAATTAAAGGTTCTCGGTCTATTGTCGGTTCCTTGGTTTTCCGTTTGCCAAACTCTTGCACACTTGCACGGCGATGGAGTGATTTCAGGCATTCTAGAACATGCGGTATATCGGAAAAGTGATGTTTACCATAAAGTAAAGCCTGGTTGGTGGTAAGTTTGTATTTTGTTGTTTGTAAAAATGATGTACATTGTGAAGCATCCATGTAAAGTGTAAAGTGACGGACATTGACGCAACCTTCGTCAATTTCGTGACGGACCAAAGGCTGCCACTGACGTACCCTCCGTCAAGAATGTGTTGGTAAACGACGCACCCATGACGCACCTCTCCTGGGGTTCGTATAGTGCGTCTTACAACTGATAGGTGTATTAGTTGCCGTCTAAACAGCCATAGTGTCTTACTCTGCTATTGCTGCCATATTGAATAGTTTTACTTTTGGTTTAAATGTTTATAGCTTAATTTTATGAGGCTCAGTTATAGAGCGTGTTTCTGCTGGGCAAGTTACCGCTAATAAACGCTAAGTTTGCCCTGTAGAAACAGGCAGAACCGGGCAATAATCGGTATTTTTGGTAATCTCAAAAACCTTCACAAAGCAGGTTTGGAACCAGCAATAATCGGCAATAAACCCAGCAGAAACAGAAAGGTGATTCTTAGCGGTTTGCGCCGTGAACCGTGTCACGCTGGGTTATACACATTATTGTGAAGCAATCTTTTTCAGGTGCGGTGGCATTGTTTGGTTTTACAAAAGGTCAAATGTTGTGACCCATCGACTAGGATCGATAAACTTAGCGGTAACTTTTCGCGAGTAGAAACAGGGGGGATTAAAAACTGACCGATTGAAACTTAGCGTTTATTACCGCTAACTTTTTGCTGTGTCCCAGCAGAAACACGCACATAGTGTCTTATATAGCTGCTATTGCTGCCATATTGAATTAGTTTTATTTTTGGTTTAAATGTTTATAGCTTAATTTTATGAGGCTTGTGTAATGTGTATGTGAGTCAGCCTCTTGACTCCATAGAGCAAAAGGCACAAACTCAATCAATATAAAACTTTAAAATGATCAATAATGGGTGATTGAATGTATTGGGTCAGATAATGCATCAGTTGTTCTGTTAAAAGAATTGACTCCATGTATGTAGTTTAGTTTAGTTTATTTATTAGAACATACGCTTTTACAACAGCGGCACACGTCTTTAAAAACGGTGCGTTCTTAACAAAAATAACAATATACATACAAATTTTAAAAAGATGTACAAAAATGAGACCTTCAATTTTACCCATGAACACCAAGGCTATATACAGATGTGGGATAAAAATAGAGAGTCAAAAATATAAACATACATATAAAATTACTAATAAATTAAAAGTAAAACGAGGACTTCAGAGCATGAATTAAAAGCATAAACACAATTCAATGAACTGTGGACTGAGAATTCTTTAGGCCTGACCTATGTGTCCAAGCCTTTTTAAGATATGATTTACAATACTTGTCAAAAATGTTATCAATGTTAGAATACAAATTGGATAGAAAAGTAGGCAGAAATTGATGAACATTGCTACCAAGAACAAAACATTTTTGGATAGACAGATCACTGCCAATGAAAAAAATCCCAAACAAAAACATAACCTGCTTCAAAAAGAGAAATTTTGAGGTTATTCATTTCAGTGTTGCGAATGTCACTATAAGACTTACATTGAAACAAAAGGTGATTGACATCTTCCATTCCGTCATTGCAAAGAGAGCATGTACCAGAAATATTAATATCCCAAATACTGATCTTCTTGTCTAATGCCAAAGTATTGGAACGGGCTTTGAATTTTAAACTTGCCCCATAAAAATCAAGTTTATCAAGAAGATAATCTTCAAGAAAAGGTGTACTTTTAAATTTGACATAATCACTTAGTGATGATTTTTGACAAGCATTGTCATACCACAACACATCAACATTTAGAGAATGAATTTGTTTGAAATTACCTACTATATCATAATTATTATCTACGTGCCTTTTAAACATGTAGCCTACATCATTATCACAAAGAGTATTCTTAATCGATTGTAACCACTTCCACTTCAGACTACCAGTATCGTTAATTCTGTAAAGTGCATTGAAAACAAGTTTAGGCCACCTATACAGATCCATATCGATAAGTCTAGAGAAGTACTTGACTTTGATCAAATCATGCATACTTTTGAAGTTGCTCCAACCCAGATCACCAAGAAGGGCCGACGCGGGAGTATTTCTTGGTGCTTTTAAAATAACTCTTGCCATTTGAAGTTGCAATTTATCAAGCCTTTTATAATCACAATCGCTTAATGATGAAACAGCGCACGCGTAGTTGATCATGGGAAGTGCTAATGATTTCCAAAGAATATTGCCGTAGTATACGCGGTTGAAGTCATCTTGATTGTCAATAATGGATTTGATGTAACCATTTATTCTGTTACCCTTTTTAATCACTTCAGAAGTAGGAGAAGAGGGATTAGCCTTTAGAAATCCTAAACAGTTTATGGATTTACTAGTAGTAGCCTACATTTATATTTCAAAGTGCTTTATTTATATTTTTTCTACATACATTAGATTAGGGATAGGGAAAATGCAAAGTGAAAAAAACAACACTTTTTCACCCCACAGTACAGGTTTTCAAAAGTTGTCTAAATTAAAAAAAATCATTAATCTGCATTACTGTGGAAGTGTTTATTCTAGTCTTCTAGACCTTGTTTAGTTTGGGTTAATTTTTTAATGAAAAATGATGGTTTTGAGAATTAGATAATAATAAAAAGCGCAACATATGTACATGTAGCCACACATTTTGGTTCATTTTTAACACATGGCATATTTGTGTGTAAAAAAGCACCTTGTTTCAAAAATCACCTTTAGCTTCAAAAAGCACCAACTGCTTCAAAAAGCACCTTTTGCTTCTAAAAGCACTTTTTCCTAAATCAGGTAGCATTAATAAATAGTGAGGTAGCACTTAAATAGTGCTTTTAAAAACCGTAAATTCATCGCTATGTTAGATTTTTTTTAATGTTTTCGTATTCTGTATGTACCTCCTACTGAATAGCTATGTCCTAACACAAAGCACAAGGGCATATCCATAGGGGGGTGTTGTTATCCAATTTAGAGCTATAGTTGGATAATTGGTTACAGATCAAGGATTATAGGCTCCAGGGTAGATTCCCCGGGGGGGGTACTCGGATTTGGTTTGGTCGGGGGTGTGCCGCTGGAGATTCAAAACCCATACCCATTTTTAGGGGTGATTTTGGAAAAATCGGTACCCTTTTTTAGGGGTTTTGCTTCATTTTAGACCAAATTTTCGCAAATTATCGGGAAAATAGACCTAATTTTGGCAAATTTTCGCGAAAATAGACCTAATTTTGGCAAATTTTCGCAAAAATAGACAAAAAGTTCGCGAAAATAGACCCATTTGTAAAAAGTGACCCCATTATTAGGGATTTCCAGCACAAAATCATACCCCATGTTTAGGGATTTTGTGCCCAAAAAGCTACCCATTAGAGCGGCACACCCCCGTATACCGTCTCAGGCGAGTACCCCCCCCGGGGTAGATTCCTGATTACCTGGGCAGACTGTGTGCATAACCAGGATTTCTGAGAGGGAGGGGAGGGGGGAGTACGCTATGTATAAGTAGAACTGGAATCAGTCACTCACTGCTTTTAGCACACTGATTTCAAACATGAGGACCTGGATTTTTCCTCTGTACGTTTTATGACTCCATGCAAAGAAAAAGTTGCTAAAATTATGGGTCTCCGGTAAACAGTATGGGTCCATTTTCTCATGAAAATTGGTAAATGTATGGGTCAGTTTTTCATTTTGCTGGCGGCACATCCCTACCAGAAAAATATCTGAGTTCCCCCCGGGCTCATTATGTTTTGTTATTTCCTGTTTCCTCATTTCCCAACCCCTAGCCTGGAGAAATAGAGTGCAATGGGTTTATAAGTAATACTGAAACACTTCTAGATGCATCCCTTTTCATAAAAACAGTACATAATTTTGAAAGTTATGAAGCAAATAAGAAAAATAAGAAAAATATTTTAAATTCTCCAAAAATCGGTGAGGGCAGTGACGACAAACATGTTAATTTTTTTTTCACTCAGCGTAGCTGCTAAAGCGTCATTTGCGCATAAAGACATTTTTGGATATTTTGACATCATAGACATTTTTCCCAGTTGTTTTTCGCGCATTACAATATCTCCCATACTGCACCATATATACAGTGTAGTGTTACTACACGGAAAGCGTTGAAAGCAATATTCGCGTGGGTTATAATCTTAAAGGGGCATTGAGAGATGTCGATATACTAAATGAGCAAATAACGTAAAGATAATCATCAACATAGCCCAAATCCAAAATGTCATACAATTCCGACATCGCCTTCATGCCAAATAAGCCAATAACGGCACTTCCCGGTTGAGATTTGCCGCCAAAGGCTGCATGTAAAATGATAGCATAACTTCCGAATTTAGCACCTAGTTTCAATATGATCATATATCGAAACTAAGAAAATCATGAAATTTTATATGATAAATGGTGAATGTTGGTAAATTCAGATGGTAGTTAGTATAATGCCTAAGTTTTACTTTGATGCAAAAAAACCCTGATTTCCAGGATAATTGAGGGCACACTCCCATACGTACCTCTTAATGCCCCTTAAGTGTGCAAAAAACGCAAAAATAAAACACCACAATTATTGTTGTCATACTCTGTTTATGATACATACTTTTATCATATTTTATCACTCCATTAAAGGTAGATGACCCGATCACATTTTCGTAACACAGAATTATTTCAAACATACGGAGATTTTCATATCATATATGAAAGCTCGTATTTTTCTCATCATCATACTGAAATTTGACGGCCTAAATCGGTATAATTACGGAGAAATCGATGAAATAACGTCGAATTACCGCGAATGGTGGTAACCACCGATATAGTTTGTGTACTACTCAATGGGTACAGTTCACAGCATCTTGTGCGTCTAAAATAAGAACCATAAGAGCTATGCAACTCAAACTTTGGAACACGACTTTTTTAAGGATGACCTTTCATGTAGAATAGAAAACTTCAAGTTGAAAATCGGAATGTGATCGGGTCATCTACCTTTAAACTAAATGTCAACTCTGTTAAAAGTATGTGAATAATTTCAAATAATCCTTAACATTCTAATTATAAAAGATGTGTCCCTATTCAGTGTGAACCACGGGTACAAGTTTACAACTCAAAGAAGATTTTAAAGACACCACCACAATGCATTGCGTTTTGCAAAATGCCCTTATTCTGGTCTCCAATTTGTTTGGGTTCCCATAGACATTGCACACACTCATGGCTTCATAGCGCGTTCATCATTAGAGCTCTTAAGGTGCTAGTTTACATCAATGAATAAATTAGTTATCAGTATTCCTTTTTCTTAATTCTAAAACTTAGGAGCTCGACAAATGCATCGTGTGAAAAAGCTTTAGTTGGCTGGTGTTAGCGCAATGCATTGTGGGAAGACCTTAAAATCTTCTTTGGGTATATACTTAGAGAATAATATATGGTTCGTCGATGTTTTGCTATAGAAGGCTCCCATATAATGCATAGGCTGTACCATATTTTGAGTCGTGAATGGTCGCCGCAGGCGGCCATTCACGACGAACCATATATTATTCTCATTCTTATATTTAACAACAATTTTTTCAACAATTTATTCGTCGGGGATCGTTTTAGATTGATTTGAATTAGTACACAGTGACAAACCAACTGATTACTGTGCTATACATCCCCACAGACAAAATCGAACAACCCACAATAAAAAATTGTTTACTTTGGCGCAAGAATCTCAAGAACATGTGATTTGGTGGCCTTAGTGATCAGGTAGCCCTTATAGTGATCAGATTTATTCGCGGTATACGATGGAATTTTTACTTGAAATCACTGCAAATAATTATTTAATCGTCATTCTTATATATTGTTTAAAATGGCAACCCATAATATCCATCAATTTCATTGGTTTTGTTGGATACGTGCTAAAGTAGTTCCTATTTCTGGCCTGTGTGCGAACGCAAAAAGACCGGGGGACTTTTGAATGTTTTAATTTAATAAATACACGTAAAAATGTTTCCTTACTTTTACGGCGATTGACGCCCCAGCTCGTGGCCCTTTTCGGTAAGTTTTGTCATCTTTTCACTCCTCTATATGGCTAAATTCAGCCTCACTGAGCTCTACAACTGGTAAATTCAGGGGCGGGTGGATGGCGATCATCACGCCGCCAGCAGCAAATGCTTGCCGCTATTACGTCGGACCTTCCCATCAAATTTCTGATCACTTCATCTGGTAAATCATCACACTCCGGTTCTGGTCCTGGTTCTCCTTTCACATGTTTTACATCTAGGTCTCCAATTTCAAAAGTTGCTGTGGTTTCTTCCATATTCACTTTATTGCAAGTAATTACGAATGTAGCCTAGGCCTATTTTATAGCAGACGAAAATAGGCTTTTAGGCACCCTTTTTATTTGTCCTTCTTTCTTTTACATGTCTTATTACTATTAGCGTTTATTCATTAAATGGACCTCTATCTTTTATTTACATTTAATTACATGAATATAACCTAATGTTGTATTTAGAGAATAAGCTTACTTTCGATTTACAATAATTGACGAGGATGTTTACAATTATTGACGAGGCGATGTTTTTTAAATGTAGTTCCGGCATCATCAAAGGTGTGAATTAAGCCCCGCCCAGATCCATAGATTAGCGGTCTGGTAATCTATAGCGCGTATCCAACAAAACTAACCACAGAACCAATGAAATTGATGGATATTATGGGTTGACATTTTAAACCACGCCCAATATATAAGAATGATATTTAATGTATACTTTGAGATTAACAATGAATTCATCAATATTTTGTGTCTGCCATTATTCAATATTAGGCTACAATATGTAAACCTGTTACATTCCCTTCACCAGCTGTGGTTTGTTATTACAGAAAGAGGGTAATTTTTGTTTAATTTTTGTTTTTTTGTTTGCCAAATTTTTACCTATCAATCCACACATTTTAATTTTACTTCACTAAAAACATGTTTGTGTCCTGTTTTAAAAGTACATTAATAATTGATGTCAAAACATTTTTTTCCGGATTTTTTTATTATTATGGTACATGTTTTTGCTTTAGAGCACAATGTGACACAAACAAGTGTAATGAGTCCGATGTCAGGAATATTACTTAAAGTTATAGGAAAGAAGTGACGCATTCTTATGTTTTACTTTCTTTTCTCAAGTTATAGAAAAGAAGTGACGCATTCTTATGATTTACTTTTTTTCTCGAGTTATAGGAAAGAAGTGACGCATTCTTATGTTTTACTTTGTTTTCTCAGTTGGTAAATTGTTTGTAACTTAAAAACTAGATGGACAAATATCAACATTCAAAACTGCCTTGCTCCACTCGGCCTCCCTCCTCACCTCGCTTGGGGCTTAACTGGTCCGCACTCTACATGTAATTTGCAAGGTTTCTTTGACAAGGACTAGTAAGTGATGTACTGATGGAATCTTTGCTGGATAGCAGATTAGCAGAATTACCAATACATATAACAATTTTAAAACAGAAGGCCCATTAAAATCACTCCTCTGTGGGTCAACACACATTGTTAAAGTGTGCTTAGCAACAGAATTGGTTTCTAAACAAATCTGACCTATGGGTCAATCATAGAGGTGCAATAAAGTGCTGGTGGACTAACTATTTATTTAAGCAATGTTTTACTTTGGTTAAGTTTGCATACTATGTAGGCCCTTAGTTCACAATAAACTTTATTTTCAATTCAGCTCAATTTTGATTAAACAATATTCTATCTTTGAATAGATTTGGGTCAGTCAGAAGAAAACAATGGTTTCTAGAATTGTGTAGCCTCATAATGAGTTTCTCCCTCCCTTGATTACTGATAGGGCTGATAACTTTTATTTTTTGTTTACTCAAGCCCTCACTATTTAAAAAAAATCAGCCTTTCCATAGAAAAAACTATATTGAATATGTAGGAACACAGAGTCATGTCATCCTAGCTGTTGAACGAGGCAGTTCTTGTATTGATAGCAGTTCTCAGATTGGGAGTAGCAGTTCCATGGTTCAATTAGGGTATTCCTATGGTAGATCTAGTTAACTCCAGTTTCTTTGTGTGATTTTAGTGAGATAAATAGCACTTGTTCAACCGGTTTTGAATCCCATTCCCATAGACAGAACAAACGTAATGTAGCGTTACTGTATTGTATTTTTACTGGGCAGATGTTACAGGCAACCTTCAACCTAATTGTACAGACGAGTATTGTGTCCTGATAAATTGTTCATTTGTTTGGTGTATTGGTTCTGAACTGTGAGTGGAAAAAGAAGTGGAAATTCTTGTCAATGAAGAAGGCATACGATGAAGAATATGAAAATAAAGAAGCAATGATTTAAAACAATACATACATACATACAATAGGCTTTTATATAGCGCCATTTCAAATGATCACAGCGCATTAAATACAACAATGCATGAAAAAATACAACAATAAAAAATAGAAAATAGATACAAGATGGTGTATGCAGGATAATGCAATATGATACAAGCACATTATATATTTGAAAACAAATATGTTTTCAGCCCTTTTTTGAACACTGGCAAGGAAATGGAAGTGCGTAAAGAGGTTGGAAGTTTGTTCCATAACTTAGGGGCTACAAAGGAGAAAGCCTTGTCAGCAGCTGACTTGAGAGAGCGACTGTAGTTTGGGCTTCCTGTAAGCGTGTGGCATCGATAGCAGATCTAAGACCTTCCCTGCCTGGGCTGTATAATGTGAGGCAGGACGCGAGATATTCTGGACCCAAACCGGCAGCAAGACACTTGTAAACATACACCATCAAAAAAATTTCTCTTTTTGAAGCAGGTTATGTTTTTGTTTGGGATTTTTTCATTGGCAGTGATCTGTCTATCCAAAAATATTTTGTTCTTGGTAGCAATGTTCATCAATTTCTGCCTACTTTTCTATCCAATTTGTATTCTAACATTGATAACATTTTTGACAAGTATTGTAAATCATATCTTAAAAAGGCTTGGACACATAGGTCAGGCCTAAAGAATTCTCAGTCCACAGTTCATTGAATTGTGTTTATGCTTTCAATTCATGCTCTGAAGTCCTCGTTTTACTTTTAATTTATTAGTAATTTTATATGTATGTTTATATTTTTGACTCTCTATTTTTATCCCACATCTGTATATAGCCTTGGTGTTCATGGGTAAAATTGAAGGTCTCATTTTTGTACATCTTTTTAAAATTTGTATGTATATTGTTATTTTTGTTAAGAACGCACCGTTTTTAAAGACGTGTGCCGCTGTTGTAAAAGCGTATGTTCTAATAAATAAACTAAACTAAACTAAACATCACTTTGTAGTGTACTCTCTTCTTGACAGGCAGCCAGTGTAGTTGTTGAAGCAATGGAGATGCATGATCTTGCTTAGCTGCACAGAAAATGATCTTGGCTGCCCCGTGCGTGTTAGTTAATTGATGCGCATTAGAATAAGAAGAAAAATCTCTCTTTTTTCTTCTTAAAAAATCCCAAAGTTTCACAATTTTTCAGATTTTCATTGATCACATAATTTTAAATACAAGGATTTCAATATTTTATATTTATAATTTTTAAAAAAATAAAAAAACCTGCATTTCGCATTAGATTTTAAGAAACTGAAGAGCTTCGAGACAATTTAAAAAAAAATATAACCTTATGGTTTCTCAAAAAAATATTCTTTACACATAGAGAGGATTTGTTTTTGTCATGAAGAGTTATTTTGGCTTTGGTTTGGCACAGTTAACAGGACTAATATAGATAGATGTCCTAATAGTTAGATAGATATAGCAATAGCAATAACAAGGGATAATACAGGGTGACCCAGAAAATGTTGAACCCAAAAATCACAAACTTAAAAAAAATAATTAAAAATGAAAATAAATAAATATGGCATTCTGTTTTAAATAATTATGTAAACAATTTATTCAGCTTTCTGGAGAACTTTAGATTATGTAAATTGGCCTTACCAAACTAAAGATACACTTGATTGTGTGACAGGGGGTGTTTTCGCCCTTTTGTAAAAGTGAAAAAATTGTAACTTGATTCAGATATGAAACTTAATTCTGTTCTAAATACGGTGAGTTAAGTAATCTTTTCTTTTGATCTGTATTTATCAAATTAACATTTTCAAATGAAGTCAAGGGGACTTCAGTTTTTGTTTTCAAAGTCTCTTATATAATAATAATATTGATTTACATTACAGTCACAACAAAAGATTCTGATAAAAGTAAAAACAAATCGGAAAGAAATGGTTTCAAACAGGCACTTGTTCTGCTCATGTAGCATGAAACCATTTTTTTGCACTTCACTTACACTACAAAACAACACTTCTTACAAAATTACACGTATTTTAAGTTTCGTGTGGCCTATTTTTATGATCTAAAATGTTTCAGAAAGTTAAATGTATGGTGCACATAGCTAGTGAACGAGTTATGCAATATTTAGTTATTTTAATGGTAAAAATAAAAATTGAATTTTGTGATTTTTGGGTTCAACATTTTCTGGGTCACCCTGTATAGCGATAAAAAAGAGAAATATACCATAGATCCTTATTCCTTGAGAAGAATGGAGACCTACATCCTTTTTTTCTTCTCAAGGATGTATGTAATATAGGCAAGCACTGAGAATTGCTACTTTATGCACTAAAAATAAATAACAATACAATACAGATACATGTATGCACTGGGACAAGCAATAACAATTACTGCGTGCAATAAAACATCAAAAATAATGTATTGCGACAGACATTATATTTTCAAGTGGATATACCACCCATCATCAGGGACAATATATAAAACCATAAGTATTATTTTTTAGAGAAGATAATGAGCTAGACAAGGTTCACCACTAGGCAAAAAAAGAAGAAGTTGACTTGCCCTTTCCGACCGACCCAAATTTTTCGGAAATCTAGGGTCGCTATTTTTTTTCAAGGAATGACCAAATCACACTGGATACTGGTATACACTGAGGTTTATAATCTAACTTTTGATATTAAAAAGGCAAGTTTGGTGGCATGGATAAATATTTCAGAGAGGGGTTACATAGGGGGTCAACTGAGGTCATTTGGGTGACGAATTTGACATTTCTATAAAAGAAAGAAATTAAAATTAAAAAAAAGTTTTTGTTTTAGATTTCAAAGAATGACCAAATCACACTGGAATACACTGAGGTTTATAATTGAACTAAATTTTGATATTAAAAAGACAAAGTATGGTGACATGGATAACTACTTCAGAGTGGGGGTGAATTGAGGTCATTTAGATAGGGTCGATTGAGGTCATTTAGGTGACGAATTTGAAAATTAAAATATAAAAAAAATGCGACTAAGTTTTCCCGATTTTTACGGTCGGTCGGGAAAGTGCAAACCAACACTATTTTGTTAGGCCTTATATTATAGCACAATATTAGTAAATGGTGTTTCCTACTGGACATCCAGGTTGCTACTTGAGCAGTGTTTAAAATATGAAAACATAAAGATATTTGTTTTTGCATAAAAGATTTGTCTTGGAAATATATAAAAATGGATAAGATGGTGTTATTAATTAATCATAATTAATCAATTATTTTTAAATTTAAATTAATTAATTAATTACATCAAACAGATTTATAGATGAAGTAAATTTAAAATATGACAAGCAAAATGTATTTTACTGATTATTGTAGTTTTTCGAACCCTTATTCGTGAGCTCCATAGCTTTCGGGAACGCTGTCTTTATAAAGGGATCGCGAAGATCCCGTAAGCTACAGAGCTCAAGAATGGCTACAAAAAGGTATCTAAATGTAAATTAATCATTAACATCATGATCGAGCTCAATATTAGTCTATGCTGCTACAAAACATATTTATTTGTAACAAAACATGCCCTTTATTTGAAATCAATGTGCGGAAGACTTGGTGTTAACAGGTGCATATGTATATAATATACCAAAACGTGCATGATTTTGCGCTGCATTAATTTGTGCATGGTTGTGAGCCAAGTACTGACAGGATTTAAAAAATAGTAGTAAAAAGGTGTGAACAATTTGTATTCTATAGGAATGAGTTATCCTTGTTAACCCCCTGAGAACTACCGGCCGATTGGTTAAAAAGATGGATACATCATTTATTGCACCAATGAGAGACATTGTTAGAATAATTGTATCCCTGATAAAGATGGTAGTGAAACATTTTACAAGCTGCATTTAAATTGGCTATTCCTATGAGAACATCTTGTAATAAACCAATCAGAACCACTGTATGTAAAACATTGCTTTCATCATTGTTCCTGTATGGCGCTTGAGTTCAATAGCAACTTGTGAAAATATCTTTGATGTCAAAATATGCAAACAATATATTCACACAAAATTATTGGCTATTACAGTACTGTAAAATTGGTCATTTTCGCGCAGTTGATTTTTCATGTTTTGTCAAACTGTTTTGCATGTTTTAAAATTCACGATTATATATTCACACAAAAATATTGGCTATTACAGTACTGTTAAAGTGGTCATTTTCGCGCAGTTGATTTTTTTCAAGCTTTGCCATCTCTTTTGCATGTTTTTAAATTCACAATTTGTAGCTTCACCACATAGACGTATACAAAAAAGAAATATATTTGTGTTATTTTTGCGGTAGCTGTGTCGAGCGTGAAAAGCACGAACATAAATGAAGCGTGAAGATTTCCACTCTTACAGTATTTTGAATTTTGAAATCCAATAAAGTGATGCAGGTTATTTTCTGGTTGTGTGAGCATAGAACCTGATGTCTGTCGTGTGACTGACCCACTGTTGGCTGATGAATCGATATATATGTCTGCTGCCCTCTTTTGTTGGTGCCAGAACATAAAATGCTGTTTTGATTTCTATTCACATAGTAACAATTGAGTATAGAGGGATCATAATAAAAAGCAGAATTCATCTTGAAATTTCAACCTCTTTTATGCAAATTTTGAAATAATGGATCCGTTGAAATTTGTATGCATTTTTTCTCAGAACGTGTGATTTAAAAGCATATTTGAGGGAAAATGGAAAAATTACTGTTTTAAAACATTATATCTATGGTAACCAACCCCTACCAAAAATGCTCAGAACCACAAAGCCACAAGGTGCAATTTTTAGATTATTTATAATATTTCTGCTTTAATTTCTTTTAAGGGTGTGAAATCCTAAAAAAATTAAAATAGGATAAATAGAACTAGCTATGAAGACAATAGACAATAAACATTAAATAATGCTACGAGAACGCCATTATTTTAAAGACAGTAAGCAATGTATTAACGTAAATATAATATAAGTAATAGGAGGTTTTAAATAGACAGAATTGAGAAGAAGAAAGAATTGATGAATAAATAAACAAATAAAACTATTTTCCCCTCAATCTTTGAGTGTGACACCATTTTATTCTTAAAAGAATATGAAAAATTATATTGAACTTCTCTTTGTCACAAAATGGGAACATCGTGTATAGCAAACATTATCCATGCATCACTTGGTAAACAAGCAAAATTTTCCCCCGTACAATTAGCGTGTTTGTTTTTATAGCCATGCTCCGGTGTCCCGTGTTGCACTCTGCAAGCAAAATAAAGAGTCACGGGCCATGGACCATACTTGCTCAATGCGTGTGTCTGGCTGTCTGCTCGTATAGTAATGTACAGTGTTGCATTTATTATGCGCCAGGGGCATTTCTTTATGCGCTCTGATATTTTCATAGTGATACATTTTTGCAAAGTTAAAAAATTGTCGTAGCAACAGATTATTAAAAATCAAAATTATGTCTATACATAAATGTAGATATAGGGTACTTGTTTCTTTCTTTCAGCCATACTAAATGATCCACTGAGTTCTTAAAACTGTACGATTAAAAGTAGGAAAACATTTGAGTCCGCATACAATTTGGCTCATACTTTGTTTAGATCCGGATCGTCGAGCTTGGCGTGCTTCATGCATCTGCGAGTTCAGTGTATATGATAAGCATGGATTTAATTTTAAGTGATGCATAGAGTGTATATTGAGTCAATCCTGGCTTGTTGTACATCTCTTATTTAAATGGAGGATATAATGTTTGTAATTGGGATGGTTGTAGAGAGTTTACCGTATTATACCGTCTTTGTGTGCAATTATTAAACGTGTACGCTTTATAACATTAAGGTTGCGAGTCGAGGGATGGGATGTTCCAAGATGGCTTGGTGCACTTCATGTCAGCATAAACATCAACATGTAAGCTTAAATTAAGATTTATGTTGTTCATTTTATGTCATCACAATGAGTAATAATTGTATATTATATTAATAATTAAATAGCGGAGAAATTTGTGTGTGTGATGGGTTAATGTTGCAATTCGAGGGATTGGATGTTTCGAGATAGCTGTTAACATCACCATGTATGTAAGCTTAATTGAGATCTATATTGGTCATGTCATCCTATTATAGTAATTATTGCATATTGTGTTAATAATTAAATGGCGGAAAAATCTGGAGAGTGGAGTTGATTTTAATAAATTAACGATGTGTGCTTTATAATGATGGGTTTAATATCAGCATCCGTTTTTGTATTGCTTGGACTGCTACTAAATGTAACGACATATTGGAGAAAACAGGAAATAAGCTATATAAGTTATTTTGAAAGCTCTGTTATTCTAGACCTGTTTACCATTGCTGATATGGCACTGGTGTTACTTGGGACTTGATTGACAGCAATGTTTACAGCCAACATATTTTTATTATATTACTATCATATTGCAAGGGCAAGTTTATTATTGGCATATTTGTAATTAAAAAAACATAATTATGATTCAAATATTGTTTACTCCCCGACCACTCTCTAAATGTAAAACGAGTGGAAAGAGTGGAAATTCACTCGAAAATTAGTGTGAAAGTTAATTTTTCACTCTCAATAGAGTGGAACATTGTCATATAAAATCTCCTTTCACTCCTTTTAGAGTGTTTTTCCACTCAAAAATGTGTTGTCCTGCGTTTAACTCCTTGAAAGAGTGGAAAACCAAGTGCTCTTTTACATTTAGAGAGCATGCAATGAGTGAGTTACCAGTATTGATCATCTTGCCTCCCCCAATATATTTTGGCAACCACCTTTTCAACATTTTAGTCAAGGGTATCATGCGGCAGCCATCCCTGAAAAGGTGTTAGAGCGACTGAGCAGATGATTGACCAGATGTCTGATATTAACACGCATTGGATGCGTAGCGTGACATATTGTTGTGTTTAAATGCTTCATTCAAGTGAAAACATCTGTTAAATCCTCACAACAAAACAACATTATCTCACCTTACAAATGAGCACAAAGTATTTTTTTCCTGAACATTTTGGAGCTCTTGGCATGTGTTTGATGAATATATTAATTGTCAGTTAGGCGAGGTAACCAACCTTTACTTTTAGGATTTTTTTCCTCAAATCATGCAAAATCAGCCGGTTTTGGCAGGAAATCTGTCGATTTTTTTTCTTCAAATTTGTTTTAAAAAATCCCGATTTGTGCAAATTTTGGTGACATTTTAAGTCAGAAAATTAAAAAAAACCAAGGTCTTCTAAAAAACTGGGTGGACAAGTGTCAAAAGGATGAGAAGACTTGATATTGGTTTTGTTGACTTTTGTGGAAGTCGGCAAGAGGATCACTAGTAAAGTGTGTTGTTTCTGGAAGAAAATCACCGAGACGTTATGTGAGCGATATGTGGTAAAGTTTACTATGGGGAAAAAAATAAGAAAAAAATATCATAATTTAAAAAATCCAATGTTTATTAATTACGAGAAAAACGTAATTCATGACAAATTCAAAAGTGCAACAAAATAACTTGGTTTTCCCGGGGCGCCAGGATAATTATTATTAATACTATAAATAGTCAATCGTTATGTAAAAATAAATCACGAACATCACATTCACAACACAACACAACAGCCGAATCAAAAAAAGAAAATCGTGATTAAATAAAGTGCTCACTCGTACCCCCAAAAAGAGTCTCGTTAATAAACAAACTAATGATATTGTAATTAATTAATATAATGGAACATCAAAAAGTACCAATGTTTATACAAAACAAGTTGTCTGAAAAGTGAAAGCAACGTATGCAACGCAAATGGTTTATCCACTCAATGGTTATGTAGGCCTACTGCTAAATCGAAAATTAAAACCATTTTATCCAAAAAAATATTTTTAAATGATCTGTATTGAAAAAAAGAATATAAAATGTGCAAACTAGAGTGCTATTAATATGTCTATTTAATTTGAGAGTAAAAAAAGTTAATTTTAGATGACACAAAAAACATCATCCCCGCCGGGACTCGAACACGTATCTTAGAATGCTATCTGCGATAAAAGCAGTAATCGTCCAATGCTCTAGTCCGCTGCGCCACGGATCATTCTGAAGATGGTGACGGTTTTTAATAATATATAGTGTCGTTACAGGGTTATATCCACTCAATAAACTAAATCGAAAATTAAAATGTGATATTTATTATTATTTAAAGGCTACATTGTCAATTAAAGCACTATTTTATTTACGGTAATAGACACATTTAATATAAAATATCATTAAAATATTAATTTCGCACTGAATAACTGAATTTGGAGGTATTTTCGCATTTATTACAACCACTTCTGGAAGCTATGGTGGCCAAGTTAACTTGTCCACCAAAAAAACAAAAAACCAGACCAACCGACTCTACCTTGACAGGTCTGTCCGCCTGTAGGATTTTTTTTTCTCGTCGCCTTACCGGAGCTTTTAGAGAATACTGAATTGTGACATCTGATCAAAGTGTACAATTTTGTCTACCTTTGAAAAAATTGATATTTTGACATCATCTGATGGAATATGAAACAAGTTTTGTATAAATGATACCAAGGTTTTAAAAACGGAAGTACATTTTATGCATTGGGAAATATAAGGAAAAGTAGGTAAACATTTGTTTTCATTTTCTTTATATTTTGAAAACTATGTTGCTCTGTATCTCAAAATGAGCCTGACCGACGACGAGACGTGATACATCACTATTTATGACGCGATCCCGGGAGCTATGCCCACGCTTAATATTCTATAACTTACATCTGATTGAACTCTCTCTGATTCACTGACCCAGCAAACCAAGAATGTGTTGATATTTTAAATGGAGAAAAGTGAGACCATACTCATGTTATATCATTTGTCTGACATAAATCAGGCGGGAGTATTATTTCAGTGGAACCATGACGTTGCAGACAGAGTTGTTCTACGCATAAAACCCACTACCAAACACATTCATGTCAGATAATGTAGAACGGTCTCAAAACAATGCCTTTATTCGCATCCTTAAACAGTGGCGTGCGTAGCTAGGGTTTTCATATTGGGGGGTGCAAAAAATGAAAGTGAACCGAAAAGAATGTGTTGACTAAAGAAATGCATGAAAACTTTCGACTCATTTTTGATATGATTGAGGTACATTTTAGCTCTATAAACAAGCTTGTACCGACAAATATTGCATTTTGGGGACACATGCGCACAGAGCACGTGAAAAATGTCCATCTGTGTACTGTTGACCATCATAATTCCATGATTCCTCTTGTCAAATGAACCGACAGTGCCAATCTCAACTGAAACGTCGGGGGGGGGGGGGGGGGGGGGGGGGGGGTGTATGATCGCACCCCCCTCTCTGGCTACGCCACTGTTCTTAAAAGTAAAACAGTTGTAATGTACTTATAAGACATTATTCAATTTTGCGTATTGCACCACATAGGCACGAAGGTAAACCGCAATATTAAGGCGCACTGCAGAATTTTTATATGCTAATAAATGTATACATGTATATCCCTGAGAACCAATGGCGATTGCTTATAACTTATTTCTTAACTGGCCAGGTCTCAGTGTCTGAAGGGTCATTGGCCTATAGGCCGCCATTTGAGAACCTGTGTTACTATTAGAACGACAATCCTTAAGGACCTTGAACCACAAAAAATCAATAAAATGCATGCTGTAGACTAAAGAATTGATGTTTTCGATATTGATGTTTAACATAAAAGCTAATTGCAGAATCTATTTGGTTACATGACTCAATCATGAATATCAATACTTGAATCGGCTTTGTCTATGCGTAACGATTGATACTTGTAGTAAAATACAGAAATTGAAAATCTTATTTTTGAATCCCTCTATTTCCGCAAGTGTGAATTTAATAAAGAAATAACAGAGCGAAACCCGAGAACTGTAATGTAACATGCCTGAGAAAAAGGGGGTCTCATTTATTGGGAAATGAAGATAATTATTTGAAGGGAACATTTTGTGGTTCTAAATGAAAAATGAAAGAAATGGAAGTTCATTAGCCATTTTGTATTGTAGACTATTGGATATTTTCAGCCCTAAACATAACAATCCTTCTCCCCATGTTCTTTATTTTTCTTGATGAAACGGCCATGTTGATAAATCCTTGATTTTGTTTTCTCCGAGCTGACCTCAATTCTTGAAAAGCACATAATTATTTACATTTTGTGCATCCTGTAGTGCATGAAAATTAATAGAGCAAACATTTTCATTTTTTCAGTAAAACGACAGGGACAGAACCCCTGTTCTATGTTCTATGGGCAAACATACCTCAGGTAGGGTCGGTCAGTCGGAGGTATTAAAGACCGTAGAAATGCTACATCTTGGCGTACACAATTGTATCAGTCGGAGTACAAGTTTAATTTATTGTTTCCAAAAATATTCTTTCTTTGTTAATTTCCACAAAAATCAAATAAAAAATCAAACATTTTCAAAATAAAAAAAAAAGATTGCAAATTATAAAACAATGTGTTTGTCTGGTCCGTAGAACAGGATGTAGTTTTGTTGCCTAATTGGATATTACTCCAATAGCTTTTATATCGTCATAGACTATGCTATCTGTGATTGAATTATGAATTAGTAATTATCTCACCGACGAAGTTAATGAGAAACAAGGATGTTAATCAATAGGTTGATTGGTCTATTGATATTCATAAATATGCCATCCTTGTAGTGATTTTTATAATAAAGAAAATGTTCAAAGCTTGAATTGTTAGATGTGGTTTTTAACTATTTCAATATAATTTTGTAAAATATTGGCAGTTTTTTTTTTTTTTAAAGGTCAGGAATTTTAGAATGTTTTCAATTTTGTGTGTGTGTGAAACATTCAAAAGATTTACATTTTTTCTTCAAACCAATATAAACATCTCTCACTCTATTGTCTCATAACTTAAATCATTACAGCCCTGAACCTCACAAATCCCATTTTAAAACAATACTGGTAGCACTGGTGCTGTCTGTCTATCTCCCCGGGCGATCACGGCAGGTGATATACCGATAGATGTGGACGGAATTGTTGATTTCAGGTGTGCAACCAGCTGGCCAAGAAAATTAAAGCACAGACTCACAGGCAGGCTGGTGTACCTGGGTTCAAATCCTGCCGTCTGTGGGCCGGTTTCCCCTGCTAAATCTTGTCCATTTCCCCCTGATAGTGATAGATTTTGCCGCTGATAGTTTCCCCCAATTCCACCATGATTCCACCCTGTGAGTGTTATTAAGATTGTAATAATCTAGAAACACCTGATAAAGACGTCCTCCTCCTCCTGAGCCTATGCGATATTCCTGCACAGTGTAGTGCATACTGCCACGGCCATGTCATCTCACAGCTGTGTGTTTACCTCCCCTATGTAGCTTGCATTTAATACTGTGTAAATCAGTGACTGCCAGGCATGCGGAGGTAATGTACCGTGAGAAAATAAAACACACACTCCATATTAGGTTAATTGCTCTCCTTATTTGGTTAATCGCTCTCCTTATTTGGAGTATTTCTCCAGCTGATTTTCACCTGTGTGCAGTGACTGTATCCAGTATTTGAGTGCTGACAAAGTGTTGTATTTTTATAGCTCACTCTGCCATCAGAACCTACTGACGTGAAGGACGAAGCGCTATTTCTTATCAGATCATGTAGCACTGGATCTGTGCCTTCCTCATTGTGCAATTTATATGCTGTGTGAGATATATTCCAAGCTGTAATGTAAGACTCAGTCGCATCTCGCTTGATCTGGATTCGCAGATAGCAGCAGGGAACTCCCGGACAGAACTAGTGCTATATCACTTGATAATATCTCTGTATCTTGGCTGTATTTAGAGCAATAGAGTCAGGTGACTGCTCTATAATGACAGCAGGTTATTCAGGTTAACCTATTTGACATTCATTGATCTGATCACATCAACTCAACTGTCATATATTTGTGATATAATCTGGTGGTAGCTAGAAATTGTGCATATTGGTTGTATACAACTCTGTTATTAACTTGAACCTGTGCCACTTCGCTTTGCCAAAAAAATTAGGAATTTATTGGTGCTATTATCTATTGGTGCTCCGGATTGCGGAGTACTAGGATCTATGCTACAGTACAGGCAGGACGGTATCATAAATGTGACCCGCCCATAACTGTATATTTTCCTCAATAAAACGTCTCATGGAAAGTTATATAGCACTGACTAGAAATTTCTGATACAACGTCTTGCGGTGCTATTTGATATAACAAATTATATCACTGACTAGGAGTTCGAAATTATCTACATAGCGGCTGTTGTTTTTCTTGTTTAAACTTGAGCGTAAACTAATTTACTCTTTATCCGTATTGACATTCAAGATTATGGATACTGCACTAATACTATTGCATACTACTGCTACTTCAACAAGCCGGCCCACTGACCGAATGGAAAGGAAATGTATATGCTTCAATTCAAAAGCTACTTATAATATGTGGGGCAAGTTGTGAATAAACTGCCAATTGTGGATAGCTATTTTGAAACATACTCATAAATATTGAACTCATCTTACACGGACATCTAGACTTGATAAGAATCGTTTTGCTTCTGAGATTTTAAGCTGGCTAATGAACCTGTTTCCTGATGGTTTTGAAAACACATGCACACCTTATAACTAATATAACCGCTCGCTGTTACTTTAAAACGTACTGTATGTGGTACATTACAATCATGTTTTGTGTTTTCGTCAACTCCTGACCCAGAATTTGCAAAACCTTTCATGGTTTTATGCTTTTTACTGCTCGGGGTTTTGTCTGCTATCCTGAGTGATATTCTAGCTGCATACCAACGTGGAGTATTTGAGGACATTGTATTGTTGAGACTAAATTGTTGGAGCTTATCAGAACAACTATGTACAATTTACTAGCAGAATGGAAAAAAATAATGAAAGAGGATTGAAATTACCTGAAAATTAGTGAACACTGTATTTTAACCTTTCGTAACCTTCAGGCTTCAGTCATCAAAAGACACTGTTTTTTCCCCTGGATTGCTGGCGTGTTTGTACACTATGTGTATGGGGATCAATCTTTTATTCCAGGCCCAAGACATCATACTTGTGTTCATATTATGTTTCTGATGGATTGAAACGTCTACAACAACAACCCTGTTTCTTGTTGTATCGAAATATTCACAAGAACAGTATTTGATCTGGATTAAATTAGAAGTTATTGATAGACTTACCAAGTATTATCTTACAGCAATCTGATACCGTTTCATAAAGTGTGTGCTGGAGTGCTAAGTGATATTATTAGTAGTGTACTGTATTTGCTCGTTGATGGACACTACATTACAGGTGCATATTAATAACATCCATCTTGAGTATTGAACCAAGATTAGCAGTTAACCAAGATTAGCAGTTAGCAAGTTGGTACTTACTATCATACTGATACTGTACATATGGTCTCGAATATCTACATTTCTGGATTTTTCTTGACAATTTGGTTTCAAAAATGGATTTTTTTCATGGACTAAAACACTTGCTGCCTTGTATAAAGGGTTAATTATTTAGCATAGCCGTCTATATAGAGAGAGTCTTCAACTTGCAAGCGCCATATTGCCGCCTAGGTTTTGCAATTTAGAGAGAAACGGATATATCTTGGGAAATCCATCGACACCTCACAAGATGTTGCGAGTGCGTACGGAATATCATAATTTTGTTCACGTTGTGACAATCGTGAAAGAGTTGGTGATGGAACGATGGGCTGTCCTGCATGCATGGTCATGCTATAAGGAGGTAGGAGCAGTTTTGCTGCATCATAATCATAAAATTCATCTTGTCAACCAGGCTAATTTGAGATAAAAATCAATACAGTAGAAACTGTTAAAACATAAAATTCTTGATTCAAAATGCACTTATCAATTGCAGTCCCGGCCCGGGGGATTAGGGCCGGGACGTACAAATTGCCGATGAGACGTCCCGGGTACAGTCGTGTACGGTCCCCGCAGGGCGGGGCACCATTTTGTGTACGTCCCCGCTATAGTCCCGGCCCCTCGTGGCCGGGACAAAGTGTACAGCGGCGTATGGTCCCGGCCCTCCATAGCCGGGACAAAGTGTATACACCCCTGCTACTCTTCCAGTGTATACATTTTGTGTACCAAAGCGTATGCCCCCGCTATGTATGTGTACACACCGGCTATGGCCCAGGGTGGGGGTGTGTACCCTAGCGCACGCCCCCGCTACACTGCCCGGCCACTCCTCGGCTTATTTTTCAGTGGTGTACGCCCCTGCTACACGCCCCGGCTATGCGGGCACGTTTTGTACGTCCCCGGTACACTCCCCCGCATAGCCGGGCAACGTTTTTTGTACGATTGCTTATGGTCCCCGCCGGGGATGCAATCAATAAGTGCATAACACAATGTGGCTTTCAAGACCTGGGGATAAAGAGTGTACATTAAAATTAACCTGATACAAATTAAAACCAAAGGCCCCAGTGACCTTTTTGTTGTATTACAGAAAAAGATGATTAACATTTTCCCCCTTCAAAATATCAAAAAAGTTTGTATTAGTTTTTTTCCCCCTGCCACCCTTGGGTGTGGGGTGTGTGTGTATTCCCCTGCAACCTTAGACTTAAACTAAGATACACCTCTAGCAAATGTGGACTGTCCACGGTTTCTAACCATGTGCAAACAATTTCAAATAATGTACATGTAAGACTTCATTTAAGACTAAGTTCACATTTGGGTGGTATGGTGTTAGGGCCTCGTCTAAAAGGTCCATGGCTAGGTGACAAATTTCAGATGGGTGTGTCCACATTAAGTAGTATATACACCCAGTTTATAAGGTCCAGGTTTGACAGCAAAAACCAGTAGGGTGTGTGTCGGTGTAATAACTAGGTACTAGGTACTAGGTAGCTATATTGACAAAAGTTTGTTTAATCACTGATGAAACTCATAATCTGTGGCTTAAAGGCATATTATGTGATCTTTTCTAGAGAGCGTCCTCTATTCATGATTTTTTTTAGAAAGTAGATTTTCTTGCAGATTTACATTTCTGATCATAAATCGTACATACATTCCAAGTCACAGAGCGATATGATTCCTAATTACCTCAAAATCATGGTTTTAGAGTGAATTTAGAGTGAAAATATAAACTGTTGTGTTAACCCGACAGTTTATTTTCACTCTAAACCATGATTTTGAAGTAATTAAGAATTGTATCGCCCTGTAACTAGGAATGTATGTACGATATATGATCAGAAATGTAAATCTGCTTTCAATTTTTTTGAGGATTGAAGGCATTCCGTGGAAAGATCACATAATATACCTTTAATATTCTATCATTTTGTTTGTCAATATCTCATTTAGATAAGATGTACAACCCTTTGATGTGAAGTGTCACAAATATAATACAGGCGTAACAACAAGATTTCAGTGTTTGGTGTAACAGCCAGATGCAATGCTCTTGTCTACAATGAAGATCCTTACCCTTGCAGGGGGGTGGGGGATTCTGTTAACTATCATGAATTAACCAAAGATTTTCCAGACAAACACAGATTTCCTCTGACGCCAAAGTTCACTTTAAAATGAGGTTTTTGTGTGATTTTCTCTCAAATTTGACTAAAACCTTGATAAATGATTGTGATGTGTTTTCGATATGTATGTAAAACTTAATCATGATATTGAACTAAAAGGCCATCATTGTTTGGATTTGAATGTGAACTCTTGTTGAATGCACCACACAGTGAGTGCCCTAAAGGATTTGGTAAACCGCTATGTTACAATGACTGGCATGTGAGAGCTATAGAAAGGGAAAGTCATATGTTTGGGGTAAGACTCCTATAAAAGGGGTAATTTTTTAACTGTACTGCGTAAATTCACGATTTGTAGCTTCATCACAAAGACTTATAAAATAAATATATTTGTATGGTATAATTTTTCGCGGTAGCTGCTTAAAATTTACCAGGAACAATTCCAAAATGAGGTCTTAAAAGGCTACAAAAAGAGTGGCATACATGAACTGTCTGTTAAAAAACCAGCAGCAATGCTTGCCGAACTCATAAAATAATGTACTCCATATATTTCATGTTGTATGCATATTTTAAGAAAAAGGGAAACACGCTACACCACCACCCAAGCCACAGAGATTGTACATTGTACATCATGCTGATGTTGAGAGTATTTCAGACTCAATGACCCCTCCCTCGCTGCCCCGCCTCTATAAAAAACTTTATTGCCAAGCGCTCTTAGTCTTCAGAATGTGGATTTTGTGGCGCTAGGAGGGATTTTATCAGACAAATAAAAATAAGGGGTCTTTATGCTTTAAAAAAGATGGAAAGTTGGCATAATTTATATATATATGGTTTGGTTCTTCCTCTACCATACAGAACTTCCATCTTATAAAGAATGAAGTGCACTCACTGCTAATTTAAGAATTAAAACAAAAAATGCAGATGGTGTATTTCGAACTACATTTAAATATAGAATAGGTGAAATGCAACTAAAATGCTGGTTTAAAGTAATTACTGATTAAGTAATTACTGATTCATATCAGCCCGGAAGTAATTTACAAAAAATTGGACTCTAATTGAATTAAATTTAATAAAGCTTCTAGATCTATACAATAACTTAGACTCATATTTGATAAGGTTTGATGCCCTATAGAAACAGAAACATAACATTGTGTGCCGTAGACAGCTGCACAATCAGTAGTTGAATACCAGATTAATTAGATCATCAAAGCTTTGTTCAATTAAAATAATTGGTACAGAAATATGGGGAATTTTTTAATGCAAATTAAACAAATTTTATGTTGATAATCCCTCAATTTTGTTAGAAAATATCATGATTACATCATTTTGATTAAACAAATTGGAGAACATTCAACACTTACAGCTTTCTAATCTTCAATTTTGATTGAATTATTTCAGATTTAAAATTTGTTTTCCTTCCATGGTATCTTCAATCCACACCCACATTGTGCCTAATCTGTAATTTACAGCTTAAATCCAGTGCTTCCATAGTCAGATTAAAATACAATTTAACTGTAATATGTTTTAAAATCTCACAAATTAGATAAAATACTACAATTTGTATTAATTTTGAATGGGTAAATCCCACATTTTGTGTGAATAAAAAGTTAATATAATGGCACAATGAATGACAAACATCATCATCTTGTAACCAAGTGAATTGTATAGAATTTTCTCTATTTAGAGGAGCATTTATGCAACTTAAAGGATTATAGTGATTTTTTCATAAAAACTGTCTTTTTATATTTCATTTAGGCCTAAAAAAAAAGGTTTGATTGGCGTAACATGACCAAAACAAATAGGGTAGGTCGGTCGGGATTCTTTTTTTTAAATTATTATTTTTTAAATTTTAAATCACATACTTTTGAACACTTAAAAGACAACAGTACACACAAATGAAGAGACGGCAAAAATTCCCTTTTCTTTAAAAAAAAATCTTTTTATTTATAGAAACCAACCGACTCTATGAGTACAAGTTTCTGAAGTTTTAAACAATAACAAACTTTTTAAAAAAAATTTATTTTTATTTTTTTCCCCTCAAAATAATAAAAATATTCAGGGTCGGCGATGTATTTTGATTTTGGGTCGGTCGGGTTACGCCAATCAAACTTTTTTTTTTTAGGCCTTATTTGAAAGTCTATGAAAATCTGGATTATTAGTATCAAATTGCCTGACTACACGTGCAGAAGAATGTCAACATGTTTTTTACAAGCATATTAATTATTATATGAAAATGGAAAAGAGTATAACAATAACAGATTCAACTAGCAGCCAAGTAAGGCCCAACAAAATTGTTTGGTTGTCCTCGCCCGACCCTCTTAATCATTCCGACCCCAACACTTTTTTTTTTTTTTTTTTTTTAATTCAATTTTTTTTTTTTTAAATCAATTTTTGTTGTTGAAAATTTATTTGTTTTACAAAAATTAGCCAACTTTTAAAAGTGATCTATGGACAATCAAACATTTTTTGTTGTTGTTGGCCTAACCATGATGTTGTGCGCAAGAAATGGCGGTGTATCTTCTAAGCTGTGCACTCATTATCAGTCAGTGCCCGTTAACTGTCACTGAATATATGGAGTGTGTTTTATAACAGTTTGCATTTCATCTGACAGGCTTTTAGATGGTTTGTCTCATCTTACCAAGCTTTTAGAAGTGTCTTATTTTGCAGGATTTATAATTATATACTCAGTTGTATCGGGATACTTTACGGCTAGATAATGATAGAATTACGATTTTAGCGTTGTCTTAGGCGACGGGGTAAACATACCCGATTCTACAGGCAAATGGACCTCTTACTTAGGTGATGAGCCGGTCAGGCTTAGTGTTTGTTTTGTTTTTCAACAAAAAAAATTAAAAAATGCAAAAATATTTTTAAAAATGCGTAACAACTCCAATATTTGTTCAATTTTTTTGAAAATAATTCAACAATTAAAAAAAAAAAAAAACCCTTCATATTCAGGATTATAGATCACCCAGGACTATAAAAAAATGCATGTAAAAGTTAGACCGTTTCAATTCTCATTAATATCATTACTATTTGCATCAATAAGCATTTATTAATTTGTTGTTGGTGTATTTATAAATACAGTTGTGTAACTTGTGTTTAATATCTCGTTTAATAAAATTCGAATAATTCATTATCCATGTTTAGACACATGTAGTCTTTGAAACCAATTTTGATAAATTTACATAATGATTTTCGTGATTATCCTTCAACACAATGTAGGTAGGTAGTTTGGATTGTTATGATTTTGTAAAACACCCGCCTAATTTACAACCTGTAAAACCAGTACCACAAGGTGTGGGATGATTTTCTTTTTCAATTAAACACAAAACATACTGTCACATGCTTCTTGACATAATTAATGATGTTTATGTGTGATAAGTCAAAAGTATAATGGTTTAAATATATCTAGGTGAAATTATCGGTTCCACATGACATCACTAGCAGTTAAATACAAAAACTGTAGGCGATGATTTGGGCTGGCTTGGATAGGTGGATCATTGATATGAATCGTTTATCGTTCAATGTTTCAAAATCATTTGTGGTTATTTTTATTAACGAATTATGCATTAAGTGAAATTGATTTTTGAAGTAAAAAATATAAAAAAATGTCTTTAGAGTGACATAATGTTATGAAGCTTGTACAGCAATTCAAATCCGGAATAACAACTAAAACCATTTTTCCAACTGTGTCCTAGTTTTGTATGAGCAGGTCTCACGTGTCAGGATTACAATTAGATCAAATTAGAAGTGTCTTATTTTGACCATTTTATTTGTAAAAGGTCCACTATTCTTCTTATTATTTTTTTCTAGCCTCTTCCTGGGCAGGACCTGTTCCTTTCATTTTAAATTGAAACCTATTATCATAAGTGGTACATGTACTGTAGGCCAATCGGGGGAGGGGAGGGGGGAGTTACTTAGTGGATATGAGGTAACAGGGGTGTGCCGCAAAGTAGGGTCCGATTTTTCACTCTCTGGGTCTAAAATCCATAATTTTAGCAAAATCTGTCAAATATATAGGAAAATCATGGCTCGCCGGTAGATTTTTGTGTCCATTTCCCCCTCGAAAATAGGTAAAAGTTTGGGTCAATTTTCTTTTTGCTGGAGGCCACGGGAGGCCAATGTCAGCCTCGTCATTACATTCTTATTTCACATTCAATAATGTTACTAGAGAGAGCTTGCACGAACAAAAGGTTAACATGAAATCAGTTATGTCTAGACATAACAATCATCATTTATCAGGTGTCATATTGGCAGAGAGGCATACAGTGCAATGGCTGGCTGGCATTAGATTTAGATATAGTTTTAACAACGGCAGGCGTGCACGCAAGATTTTTTCAAAGGGGCATTTTAGGCAGATTGTTTTTAAAAGTTGTAGCATCATGCGGCGTGGGTTGCGGGGGCCGCTTAAGGGCCCGTGAAAATTTTGAATTTAGACACTCTGAGGGCGTTTTTAAGCCATTTCAGACCTTATTATTGTATATTTTCCTTTACATTTTAGGCATTTAAAAAAGCAATGTTGTTATAATGATATTAAATTCATATAGGTGTCAATATGTGTTCCCAACTAAGAATCTGAAAGATGTTTGTGTTAGTGCTCGTTTTAGTGCATTTCTAAGTCGCCCACCTTTTCAAATGGTCAGCATCCTCAAATGACCACTTGTACATATATTTCATTTAGTACATGAAATGGTCAGCCTTCTCAAATGACCAATTGTACATTTTCGTTAGTACGTTAAGTGGTCAGCCTTCTCAAATTTCCACTTGTACATTGTATTTAGTACATCAAATGGTCAGCATCTTCAAATGACCATCAAATGGTCAGCATCCTCAAATGACCACATATTTCATTTAGTACATGAAATGGTCAGCCTCCTCAAATGACCAATTGTACATTTTCCTTAGTATGTTAAGTGGTCAGCCTTTTCAAATTTTCACTTGTACATTGTATTTAGTACATCAAATGGTCAGCATCTTCAAATGACCATCAAATGGTCAGCATCCTCAAATGACCACTTATACATTTTATTTAGTACGATAAATGAGTTTATAACAGGTAACATAATAAGCGCCCACCCAAAATGACTTTGCTAACCGCCCTGGGCGCTTAATAGGGATAATACGGTACACCTAATGCGGCGAGTGGTTCATTTAAAGGGCCCCAAGAAAATGTTGAATTAAGGCTCGCTGAGGGCATTTCTAAGCTGTTTTAAGGCTCACAAAATTCAAATTTTCCTTGACGTTCCATTTTGTTGGCACTTTTTGGTCAATATTTTCAAAACGCATAAATGTAAGCCAAAAAAACCAAACCGATCCTAGATAAATGACTTTAGATGATTTTGGTGAAATTCTGAAATTTTTAATCAAAAACTGATTTTGTTAGGTTGTCTGAAAAATGTTGGCGCCAAAAAAGTGATTTTTGGGCAAAAATGTAGAAATCACTCTTTTTTGTGAAATTTAAAACCAAAAATGGATTCTCCGACTCATTTCATTTGAAAAAATTGTATACTTTTACATACATTACATTATTAGTTTGAAAGTGGGGAGGGCTGAAATGCGCTGCGAGGAGGGGGGATGTTTACTCCTTATTTATTCCCCTTTTATTTATTTTACCCAAAACACCCCCCCCCCCTGCGTACACGCCTGAAAAACGGTACACGCTATCACCATGGCTGCTATAACAGATACTGCATTTTCTCATCACAAGTCAGTGCAAAGGGTCCATATCTACCATTAGCATTAGTTTTAACTGGCTATCATTCAATAAAGCATAACACATTGCAAAATAAATCCTTTCTTCAAGAATTTCTCAGCAAAAAGAAAGCTGTTATCTATTATGTATGTTTTTGTGTATTAAAACCCTAACCAGCCAGGCTATGTTTTTGTCTGGAAACCGGGGAGGGGGACAAAGTATTAAGTTCTATTTTTTTAACTTAAATAATCGCCGCAAAACCCCCGGGGATTCGACCCACGGGGATTCGACCCACGGACCCTCCAATCACTGTGCCACATTCATAACCACTCGGCTTACCTGCCAAAGCTCGCCCGGGCAGCGATTTCGTACACACATATCAGCTTGGTTGATGACATCTTCGAATCGAATGGCGTGGCATGCGTGTAGACATTCTTTTTGCCTTAGTGAATCGAAGGTTCCAGGAAGGTTAGGGTTAATGAAGTCTGAGGCATTAGGCCACGAGGCAAAACGCCCTGTTCTACAGGCAAATGGACATCTCAAGTTGGGTCAGCCAATGTTTTCTTCTTTAAAATGGCACACAAAAATGTGCTATTTTTGACAAACTAAAAAATGATCCCAACATTTAGAAAATATTGGTAGATATTCATATTTGCACACGAAAATGTTTTTGCTCTAATTTCCAACCAAAAAAAAAAGTCTGTTGCGCACATTTGCCGCCTTTTTGATAAAACCTTTTACTTTATCTTCAGAAGGAATGAAGGATATTCAAATCCTTCACAATATTAAAGGTAGATGTTCCGATTTTCAACTTGAAGTTTTCTATTCTACATGAAAGGTCATCCTTAAAAAAGTCGTGTTCCAAAGTTTGAGTTGCATAGCTCTCTAATGGTTCTTATTTTAGATGCACAATATGCTGTGAACTGTACCCATTGAGTAGTACACAAACTATATTGGTGGTTAACCACCATTCACGGTAATTCAACATTATTTCATCGATTTCTCCGTAATTATACCGATTTAGGCTATCAAATTTCAGGATGATGATGAGAAAAATACAAGCTTTCATATGAAATGAAAATCTCAGTATGTTTGAAATAATTCTGTGCTACGAAAATGTGATCGGGTCATCTACCTTTAATATTCTAAATTTATACTTTCAGAAACTCATTGGGTTAATATGCAGATATGTACACAATTAATGTTACGTTGTCAGGGGGGGGGGGGGTGTGACGTTTTACAACAACAAGACTAGGTGACCCATTTTTCTGATTTCAGAAACTCATTGGCTTTATGATAAACAATGAATCTGGATCTAAACTAGTATTCTTTCTCTGTGTCTTTACAGCAACAATTGCAAGCGTATGTGAACTGGGTGAACTCTCAGCTGAAGAAGAGGCAAGGATGTCGTATGGTGGAGGATCTGAGACGTGACATGCAGGATGGGGTGGCACTCATACATCTTGTGGAAATTGTCTGTAAGTACAGGGGTGTCCCAAAAGTATGGACATATGTTTTGTTTGATAAAAATTCTTAAGAAATTATTATTGATGAAGTAATAACTTGATTTGTAAAGCTGAGATTTGGGGAATTTTGTGTAAATTGTGTGTAAGTCATGATCTAAACAAGACCTTCAATTGACGATTTAGTATTACAAATGAATGTTATTCCTATGCATGTTGGTACTGTACATGAAGAAGAAATCATTTAAAACAATGCATCAACCCTCATATTTATTTCCAAAATGTTCTGAGCAACCATACTCAGTCGTCAGCGGGTGGAAGATGGTTTGCGACTACTGTTGAATTGCTTCCCCAAGTGGAGAGCATAAAGGTTATTTGCAGCGAGGACAAACTTCTTCCCAGAGGAAGGCCATCTACATCAGGATGAAAACTAGCCCTTCTAAACAGGGATGGGGAGTCCCAAGATATTGAATACTTTTTCACTCTTGCTGAAAAGCAAGTTGCTGGTTTTTTTTCCAAAAGAAGCTATCAAATTGGTTTTTAGCTGGTCCAAAAATATTGTATCCAGTAAATTTCACCATCAATATAGGTTTCACTCCAAGCAGATGTATGCTCTAATGGTAACTTTTAAATAAAATGAACCCCCCCCCCCCCCCCCAAAAAAAAAAAGTTTCTTCAGATCACCTATACACAAACTTGTCTTAAATCTAATTGTTGATTTGTTTCACTGATTTGTTGCTTCTTCCCCTTGTTATCGTCCATCTTTCCTTCAATATGTATGCAGAAGGAAGCCATATTTATGTTGGTATCATGTTTATAGTTTGTCTCATTTTCTATTGCCATGGTTACAGCTGGAGAATCACTTGCCCGCGTTGAGCTCAATCCACAGACATCCACAGTAATGAGGGAGAACATTGAGAGGGTGCTGCAATTTATGGCTTCTAAGAAGATACGCATGCATCACACATCGGCTAAAGGTGAGCTGAATCTCAAGTTTCCTGTCATCTTCCCCCCCCCCCCCCCCCTAGGGTTGGTGGTGGGGATGGGGGAGAGGATACTCAAATCATTTTTGATGGAGGTGTGCTGCTGGAGGTTTGAAATTTTGATCTACATTTAGGGGTGTTTTTACCTCAAGATATGGCTGATTTAAGAGGGGTTTCACGATTTGGGACCCTTGTTTAAGGTGTGGTGTGTTTTTTTTGAAATCGGGACCCATGTTGAGTTTTTGTGTGTGGTTTGGGACCATGTTTGGGTTTGTTTTGCGATTTAGGATCCTTGTTAGGGTTTACAAGCACAAATAATACCCCATGCTTAGGTAATTTTTGCCAACCCATTAGAGCCAGTTCAATTCTGATAACACAAAGAAGTGGCTTTCAATACCCATGGATGAAGAAAAACATTAAACAATAAGGCCAACAAATGTTAATACTCTTGTCTCAGCGGCCCGCACGCATTGCTTGTATTTTTTTCCGATTAAAAAATGAAATAGTCAGTTTCAGTGATACTCGGCAACCTTGTGACTGAGAGCACACATTCAACTAACTTTGAAGTTAAGTGATATAGAGAACACATGCATACAATATGCATTGATCATGATTACTTTTATTAAAAAGAAAAAGCACAACTATTGACTATATTAATATTTTTATAAAATAAAATAAAAAAGAGCGCATAGACCATAGCTTGTTTTGGTAAAATTTTGTTTAAAAAGATCACATAGCACATAGCTTTTTAGCCAAAAGGCGCTGAGACAATGTATTTAATTTGTTTGGCCTAACTGATGGCACAAAATTTCTCCCAACACAAATTAAACCAGAAGACCCAAGTGACTTTGTGTTAACAAGGTTCCACTGTATCATTATTTTCTTTAATTTCACCAAAGTCACCAGCTCCAAGTACAAATCACACCCTTCCCATGAGTGCTGTAATTATTTAACTATTAATCAAATGCATATAAAATATACATTTTTGGAAAGGAAATGGATCAGAAAAACCAAATTTGGCGTACATTTTGACCAAAACCAAATATTTTAATAAAGCTAACAAAAACAATTTTGGGTAAAAAATACCCAAATCACTTGGTTATGATGTAAAGACACTAAGGGACAATTTTTTTTTTTAACCTAATCTAATATTTTTTTTATTCTTAACCAAAAAGTGCCAAAAAAGTGACTTCCTTGAGTCCCCCTTAATGACATTTTGTTATTTTCTCAACACATTGATGATAAAGTATTAAATGGATACAAGTGTAATAACGCTGGCCTTCTGACCCCTGCTGGGGCATTAAACGGTTAGGGATATTGGGATATTGGATAATTCCCTGAAAAGGAGGTCTTTGGGAAACAGAGCTATAATATTTTCCAAATGGGGAGGTCTTTGAGCAAAACATTTTCAAAAGTGTGTAAAATGTAGACATCCTCGGATGTTAGGTTTATTTTTTTAATTTTTTTATTTTTTATTTATTTGGAAAAATAAGGGTCTTTGGATGACAGGTGTTTGATTTTTTTTTAAATGTTGGATCATTCAATAATTCGAATAAAACAGATATTTGGCCATTGTATGAGAGTGAGGCCAAATTTTTGTTGTTGTTATATTGGCGTAACCCGCCCGACCCTACACTTTTTTTTTTTTTTTCAGTGAAAAACAAAAACAAAAACCAACCGACCGACCCTAAAAAATAAAAAAATGAAAAAAATAAATGTTTTTTCTCGAACGAAATACGACGGTGCTCCTCGAATAAACGGAAATTCCTTCCGAAAATATGGTTTATTGTGTTTTATTTGTATATAGACTTGTACTACTGAGGGGTACTTCTAACAAACAATAGGGAATGTTTAAACTCGGTTAACATTGTTCAAAAACAGCTGCTAAAAAAAAAGAAAGAAAAAAAAAAAGAAAAAATCCCTACCTACCTACCCTATTTTTGTTCAGCCCGTTACGCCAATATAACAATTTTTTTTTTTTGGCCTGAGGCTGAAAGAGGTGAGGGGGGGGGGGGGGGGGGGGGGGTGGGGGCGGGGCGGTATCATAGCATGTGCACCCCATATATGGTAGTGCTCTTGGGCATCAATTTCCTTTAACATAACATTGACCAACTTTCTTCTCATACGTCTCTCTCCAGATATCGTAGATGGTAATCTCAAGGCAATCATGAGACTCATCCTCGCCCTCGCAGCCCATTATAAACCAGGCAGCGTTAAACAGTCACCTGCTGCTGCAACAGGCTCACCTGGCCGTAAACCAGCACAACGTCAGCCTTCGTTTGCAGCTAATCTAGCCAGTGCTCAAGCAGCCATACAAGATGCGAGGAAGGAAGCGGCTGGGGCAGGGTCGTCGCTAAGGAGATATAAAGAACAAAGGTAACATTTGGGGTGAAAAATGGTAGAATATTACCAACAGTTTTCCTACAGATTGGTACATGTTTGTATCTGTTGAAGTTGTAGTCCAGTGTGATCCACATTTCTAGTGAATTAGTTGCATGTAAATATTCATTTGGGCATGGTACCGCTGGGAGGGGAGAGTGGATTGCAGTCAAATATACTAAGTACTATTAGCATGCATATTAAAACATGTCACAATGCATGTCTTTGAGATTGTGTGTGTTACATGTGTTAATGGGTCCAAAACAAATAAAAAACTTTGCATTTTCAGCAACTGTCTTTGTCATTTTGGGTTGTTCATCATAATCAAAAACCATGTCACACAAATGTGCAGATGCTGCAATAATTCTAAAACTTTTAGGACTGGTCTACAAAATAAGTTTTTTTTTTTAGGACTGGTCTACAAAATAAAATGTTTGTTTTTATAAAAAAACAATTATGGAAATAATAATTCAAAGTCTAGCTTGAGCTACTTTTTTGTTGGACTTGCCCGATCAGGTGCATAAATTCAGAGTTTTAATTGCCGGTCAAACAATCTGAATGCCCCGGGCTATCAAGCATGGGGTTCTTAATGGCCTGGTGCATAAGCTTACAGTCATTTACTTTTCACCCTTAACCCCCTGAGAGCTACCAGCCGATTGGTTAAAAAGATGGATACATCATTTATTGCACCAATGAGAGACATTGTTAGAATAATTGTATCCCTGATAAAGATGGTAGTGAAACATTTTACAAGCTGCATTTGAATTGGCTATTCATATGAGTATATCTTGTAATAAACCAATCAGAACCACTGTAAGATAGACAGGTAGACCCCTGTCTACCTGTCTATCTGAGCCCTGTAGGGGGTTAACCAAGTCCAAAGGAACATATACTTGCATGATTTGCCCACATTAGCAATCCTTTCTTCTTATTATACATTCTTTCTCTATGATATTTAATTGCATTTATTAGTTTATGTATATATAATGGTTTTGTTCAAGCTAATCATCATTTAATTTGATTTGAAGCATGTTTTTGTCAGCCCTCAATTATTATTTGTTCTATTCTCCTATTATTTGTGTTTATACCCATTCCTTTCTGTAGACATTTGCATGGGTTACCCCCACAGAGTCCTAGTACTGGAGGGAGCTCACACAGACGCAGGGGATCATCCAGGTAGGAAAGTGAAGAGTCAGGTGATGCCATGTCAGCATGCATCAATTATGCATGTTTTGTTTTTAAGGGAGCACAACACTATGTCGTCTCCCATTGACTTTACACGGCGAGTACTCCATATTCAAAACGCTGTAAATCCAGAGTGCTAGTGACTAGATCAATGAAATTTTGATATGTTTTAGAACCATCCGTGATCTTTAACATATGAACTACAAATCATCGTCAAGATTTTTTGCTAGAAGTCGGCGAAAATAAATGGTATGATTACGCGAGTCAATATTCGGTTATTTCCCGTTCATGCACCATGTGTGTAAATCGGCCCGTTATTTATATTTCAGCTAAATTCATCGAATTTTCTGTTCTAAACATTAAATATATAATCCATAAAATCCATAAAACACAAATTTGATATCATTACCTCTCAAATTGATGCCAATTTTGCACATTCATTTGGTCAAAAGGAACTATTATCGTACTCAAGTTTTGCCGGAAGTGCCGCGCAAAACAGACTTAGTGGTGTGCTCCCTTAAAGGTGACACTTTTGGTCAAAATCATTAAACATTTGATATCAACTTGTTCAGCATAAAATTTTGAATAAACTAGCCAGATATCATGTCAATCGAACACTCCGTTTTTGAGATATGCTCAGATTGCGGAGAGCGCATCTTGCGTAAAATCACTATATTCCGGGTTTTTTATCCTATCGGATGCGCGTTCTAGGCCTACACTCAACATGCTCAAGTAAATTGAACTTTTTTGAGTGAAATCCGGGGTGCAAATCCAACCGATTTTGATTTTGATCAGTCACTGATAATGTTGAACTAACATAACAACTGAAAAAGTCACATTTAATGTATAAAAAAGAGCATCCCCCCCCCCCTGGTCCTTGTTAAACCCAACAATTTGGGCATAGTGCGATATTTAAACTGCCCAGATCTGAAATCTACGCATAGATTTGGGTGAAACCCGACTTTCATTTATAACATTGCAATTCACACGTGGATCGGAGCCAATGTGGGACAAGGAACCTAGGAATTTACCTTAAAGGGAGCACAACACTATGTCGTCTCCCATTGACTTTACACGGCGAGTACTCCATATTCAAAACGCTGTAAATCCAGAGTGCTAGTGACTAGATCAATGAAATTTTGATATGTTTTAGAACCATCCGTGATCTTTAACATATCTTAATATGAACTACAAATCATCGTCAAGATTTTTTGCTAGAAGTCGGCGAAAATAAATGGTATGATTACGCGAGTCAATATTCGGTTATTTCCCGTTCATGCACCATGTGTGTAAATCGGCCCGTTATTTATATTTCAGCTAAATTCATCGAATTTTCTGTTCTAAACATTAAATATATAATCCATAAAATCCATAAAACACAAATTTGATATCATTACCTCTCAAATTGATGCCAATTTTGCACATTCATTTGGTCAAAAGGAACTATTATCGTACTCAAGTTTTGACGGAAGTGCCGCGCAAAACAGACTTAGTGGTGTGCTCCCTTAAAGGTGACACTTTTGGTCAAAATCATTAAACATTTGATATCAACTTGTTCAGCATAAAATTTTGAATAAACTAGCCAGATATCATGTCAATCGAACACTCCGTTTTTGAGATATGCTCAGATTGCGGAGAGCGCATCTTGCGTAAAATCACTATATTCCGGGTTTTTTATCCTATCGGATGCGCGTTCTAGGCCTACACTCAACATGCTCAAGTAAATTCAACTTTTTTGAGTGAAATCCGGGGTGCAAATCCAACCGATTTTGATTTTGATCAGTCACTGATAATGTTGAACTAACATAACAACTGAAAAAGTCACATTTAATGTATACAAAAGAGCATCCCCCCCCCCCCCCTGGTCCTTGTTAAACCCAACAATTTGGGCATAGTGCGATATTTAAACTGCCCAGATCTGAAATCTACGCATAGATTTGGGTGAAACCCGACTTTCATTTATAACATTGCAATTCACACGTGGATCGGAGCCAATGTGGGACAAGGAACCTAGGAATTTACCTTAAAGGGAGCACAACACTATGTCGTCTCCCATTGACTTTACACGGCGAGTACTCCATATTCAAAACGCTGTAAATCCAGAGTGCTAGTGACTAGATCAATGAAATTTTGATATGTTTTAGAACCATCCGTGATCTTTAACATATCTTAATATGAACTACAAATCATCGTCAAGATTTTTTGCTAGAAGTCGGCGAAAATAAATGGTATGATTACGCGAGTCAATATTCGGTTATTTCCCGTTCATGCACCATGTGTGTAAATCGGCCCGTTATTTATATTTCAGCTAAATTCATCGAATTTTCTGTTCTAAACATTAAATATATAATCCATAAAATCCATAAAACACAAATTTGATATCATTACCTCTCAAATTGATGCCAATTTTGCACATTCATTTGGTCAAAAGGAACTATTATCGTACTCAAGTTTTGCCGGAAGTGCCGCGCAAAACAGACTTAGTGGTGTGCTCCCTTAACACTTTCCACGCGGTTATTTAGTGTTATCATATACAAAACAGATTTTCCAGAAACCTTCCCAATTTTCAAAGTCTATATTTCAAGGATAAATAAATCAATACAAGGCATGTTTGTACTTATTTCAATACATTTCTCATGCTGATTCCAAATATGGTAATGAAATTCAATAATTTAGACGCCTGCCGCATGGAAAGTCTTAAGAATGGTGCAATATAAGAGGTACAGTGTGCGACAAGTCGGTGGATTGATAAGAAGATCAGTATTGTAATTTGTATAGCATGAAAGTTTGCTGGGTGCTAGAACTGCTGGCCATATACATGTACGCAGGCCTTGAAATAAGAAATGAAAAGGGCAGGAAATTTAAGGCAATTTGAAAGGGGCACCAACTTATCAAAGGCCATAATGTACTTTTGAATGGAGTGAAAACATCCATATTTTGAGGGCATCAAGGCGACTTGGTGGGGCATCGAAGGCAATTGCCTTCGATGCCTTTGATTAATGTACTGTAACAAGAGTATGCAAGTCCCTGCTGAAGCCACCAGCTTTCCAAAATGCTTAGATTTTGGAAGCTTTTGATTTGTGCCCCCTTATAATCCTCTATGCTCTTTGAACAATTTGAGTGTTGATAAACGCTTGATTTCGTGTTCATAGAACTATGAACTTGACGCATATATTTGTGCATTTCTAGTTTTTGCACACCATGATGAAAATGGTAACAATAAGTTCAGGAAGTTCTCTTTCAGTAAGCGAAGTATAGGTTTCAGTGTTTTTTCGTTATTACTTTAAAGCGATAATATATGTTTTCCAAATTTTTACACACACATTGTTTTTCTCATAATGAAGTTTGACTTACAGGAAAGACTTTTCTGGACTCATAAATCTATCTTGACTGTATTTTCCGTGAAAATCCCTTACAGAACTTTAATAAATTATAATGGAAATCTGCTTCCAATTTAAGGCATTGTTCAACATATTTGTTTTAATTTCCATCATAAAGCATACCACACTATTCTGTTCACTTGTGTACCATTGCAATCGTAGCCGGACACACTATAAACGCCGTTAACTCAGTGTCAAACCATGTAATTCTAATTACAAAAGAAAAAATAAGTTTTTAGAGCAGACCACAACAGTGTATTTCAATGTATTTAAACCATGATTTTAAAGTAATTAGGAATCGTATCGCTCTGTAACTTAGACGATATTTACGATTTATGATCAAAAATGGAAATCTGTAAGAAAATCTGCCTTGGAAGTAAAAATCAAGGATAGAGGGCATCACTTGGAAAATATCACATAATATGACTTTAGTCAGTTCCATAGATTAGGCTATATTAAAAAATATTTTGTCTCAAAGCTCTTCAGTTTTTCTAAACCTAATGCAGAATGCGTTTTTGCAAAGGTTTTTTTTTTTTTAAATATAAAATATTGAAATCCGTGTAAAAGTGACCTTTTGTATATAAAATGATGTGATCAATGAAAATCTGTGGAATTTTGGATTTTTCCTTCTTCTTTTTAACGTGCATCAATTAACTAACGCGCGCTGGAGCTTTGAGACGAATGATTTGTTTTTAATATAGCCTTACAAAAAACCATTTTATTTTCTTAAACAGAGAAGTAACAGATGCAGAGAGCCATGGCAAGACAAGGCAAACATCTAGTCCGCTACCGTCCATTCTCACTACATCCCCATCACCAAGCCCTATCCCATCCCCTGCCATGCTGGCGGGTAGACATAGAGCTGGAAGCCCTAGGTTATCACATACAGGGCAGACGTCAGATTCAGATCAAGGTCAGTGTAAAATTAAACTTAAAAAAAATTGTAAATATTTTTCAAGGGCCAATTGTGAGGCTGCACATCAAAAGGGGAGATATTGCGGCTGTATGTTTTTCAAGATATAGATGAAAATGGACAGAAAAAAGTAAGGAAAAAAATAAGAAATTAGAAATAATGTTCACTCGTAAAATCTGAATTCCTTGATCAATTTGGTGTCATTTTAAAGCTTAGAAAATGCTCTGAGAGCACACATAATAAACTCAAAATTGTCTTCACCTGCAAAGTCCCCCCTTTTGATGTGCTGCATCAACAATTGTTTTTATATTTCATGATACAAATAATTCATTTCACCACTAGGATTTGGACCTGGGACCTCTTGAACTCCAGACAGATGCTCTACCAACAGAGCTATCGGGAACAATTGGTATCGAAGCGTTAGAAATACATCTAAAGGGTCAGGGTTCAACTCCCCATATATTTCTCCCGCCTCTCTAGCGACAAACATGATGGATTGTGTTTCATATAAATCTGATGTATTCCTTTTTGAAAACAATATTGCATCATTTGTAGCAATCGCCTGTTTCAGTGCTTAGCCACCTGCTTGAGAATGTGGGGAGGTCTCATTCAAAATGTGCCAAATTCACCAATATTCTGTGCTCTAAAGATCAACTTGGCCGTCTGTTCAATCTGTTTTATGAAGCGTTACACTGACATTTACTTTGTAAAGAGATGCTCTATTGTCTTTTAAGCACAAAAATGTTGATGATTTTAGCACATTTAGATTTGGACCTCCCCATATTCTCAAACAAGTTGCTTAGCACTGAAACAAGTGATTGCTACAAACTTGGTATCATTGTAAAGCTGAACACACTATGAACATCAACACATTATACTTAAAGATAAGCGATTGAAAACAATATTTTGAACTGTTGAATATTCTGAACTGGCCAAAAAGATGCATTTTTATCTCTCCCTGTGCAGAAAAATAACCAAGAGTTAATGCAAAATTGCGAGACTTGCAATGTGAAATGTTAATACAAGTAGTTTTCATCGATTACGTACTCCACACTAAACCACAACTATGTAACCATTTGTGCTTAGACCAAGATGTTGCCAATGGTCAGTGAAGTACACAATGCCAGATTGTGGAATTGAATACTCATTGACTAGTCATTCATTGTTCACTAATTGCTTATAGCCTTGGGCACCAATGGTTGGTTAATTTAGATGTAAACACACTAAATTGGTGTGCTTTATCTGACCCCAAATAAGGTCACACAAGAATTGATTGGATTCAAGCACATTTGTAATGAAACTTGATTTGGTAGTTATAGGGTTGTTTCCAGACCCGTTCTTTAGTAGCTTAAATTGGGTTTCAGTATTGCCAACTGAAATTTGTCCCAAACCGTGGCGCAAGTGTCATCTAGACCTCAATCAAATGTAGCCCAATTTTGAGCACATTAAAAATACATTAGTCTTCCAACCTTTTGCAGGCTGCAGCACCTGTTTTCCCCCCCGCTGTGCAAGAGTCCAAAGTAGCCCAATTCTCTAGCTGCCGCAGGATTGGTAACACTACTGGGCTTCTTTGTGGTGCAACTTTTCATGGGGGTGTTGCCAGACCCATTCTTTAGTAGCTTAATTGGGCTTCTTTGTGAGTTTAAAAGTTTAAAAATTTGAATTGTGCTCCATGTTATTTTCACATTTTGTCATCTAAAACAATTGTTATCGATGATAATGTAACATGGGTGACCAAGCTAATTTATGAAGCAATGCCTGTTTCAAATCAATTCATGAAGTATATCTGTTTCAAATAGAAGTAATTTAATAGGAACCAGCATTGAAGCTTGTAGTTAAGCATGAAATTGTTATCAAAAAGGGAAACATTATAACTTGACTTTCATTTCCAAAAGTGAAAACATGTAGCCTATTAGTGTATCAATCTAACAAAAAGTGTATTATAAAGTACCTTGATAGGCCCATATTTATTCTCAAAACAATCTCAAAGGAGAATTTTGGATTTTAAGTATTTCAAATGTTTCAAATATTCACCATTGCAAATTAATAATAATGATAATAATAATGCATTGCAAATTGTCTGCCACTGGTTTTAAATTATAATAGCATATTCATTACACAGGTTCTTATGACAAGAATCTACCTACCATTGCCTTTATCAATTACCATCAGTTTCAAGGTACTTTATTGAAAATATATTATATCAGATTTCATGATATAAAGCGATTGATCTACATTTTCATCAGGGACTTGGGTTACACTAACCAATAGTTATGGCTGCTTACCTATATGAATCTATTTTAACATACCTTATATCTGTATGATTATTTTCCATGTAGGGAGTGCGGCGGAAGATTCTGGATCCAGATCCAGCTCACGTCGTTCATCGGTCGCATATACCACCGATATGTTGATTGAAGAACAGATAGAGATGACTAGGGAGTTGGAGGAGACTAAACGAGTCATATCACAGCTACAAGAATTGGTAGGTCAACTGCAGCAGAATGTTTTTAAAAGTGGGGGAGGGCCACTTATATACCATCATGTAAGGGCAGCAAGAATAGCTTCTTTCGGTATGGGGCTCGGCCCGCTTAAGGGTCCCTATAGCATTTTGAATTAAGTTGCTCTCAGAGGCAAGGGCGTATCCAGGACTTTTTGATGGGTGGCCAAATTTTGTATTCCTGTTAACGAAGCGACCAGCGGGTGGAGTCCAGGAACCCATCTTTGGGCCCGGGTGTTTTTAATCAAAAGAATCTTGTGCATGAGGACAAGTTAAATCCTTCCTGTTATTTAGCATCACACACAGCACTTGTTCTGTGGGAATTGTGCACTTCACCACTGATCAATTCAAATAGATATTAGGGGAAATAACTACTGTAAATCATAGCCCTAACTCTGGTTTAGGGTTTTTGACTGGGATCACATTTTTCGAAGAAAAAACACCAACTAAATCGCCGGGATTCGATCCAGGGACCATCCGGACTCCGACCCTATGTCCCACTCACTAAAGCCACGTCCTTCAGCTGATCGTTCATGCAGTATACTGCGTTCACTATATAGGCTCGGTTGACTACGTCATCAAAAAGCGGCAGCACAGGCGTTTGAAGATGGACTTTAGGATTAGCTTTTTTTAGCATTCAGGGAGGTTAGAGTTAATATCCTTAACCAAACTTGGGTTACAATGAATGCTTGTTACGACAATTTTCCCATATTATATTTTGTTATTTTTGTTCCTTATTTTGCTCCCTTTGGCCAGATTGGACAATATCAAGTCACATTTATTGTTGGCATATTTTGTATCTTAAATCATTTTACCTTACTATTTCTGATTATAGTTATTAAGTGGGCGCTTACCTGAAGACGATGTCAACTCCGAAGCCGAAGAAGACCAAATCCCATTTGAAGGATCCAACGCCAAAGAACAAGTTGTAAGTCAAATATCTGTCCATTAATTTAGAGTCTGATTTTAAATCCTAAGTGTGCTTCTCTTTTCCCAGGACAAGCATATTGCCGATACTTGTCTTCTACGCCCAAGAGTTATTGGGTATGTAGCTGGTACTTGTGGGCTGTTGTAGGTTGGTAAGGGTGCTGAACCTGTTTAGAGCAGTGTCCCTGCATGCTTCCCTGGAAGTTGATAATAGTTTATGGTATTGTGTTTAATGGGCCCCTGTAACAAGCGGGTGGGTCTAAAGGCGACAACAAAATTCACCCTGTTCTATTTTTGTAGAACAGGCCCGACCGACCCATTGTTGTTGGGGTTTTGAATTTTGAATTTATTTATTTGTCTTTTTAGAATATATTTTAAATTGCCGAAAATTTACCTAAATTTCACGATTGTTTGAAAAAAAACCCAAACAAACAATAAAATGAAAAAACTCCTGACCGACCGACCCTACTTCTGTTTGCCCATAGGACAGGGTTTTTTTTGTCGCCTAGTCTCTATTTATTCTAATCCATTAATTTTTGTTTCAATCTTTGAATAATATTTCAGATTGTCCTGCAGGCTAGACTGAGCCAAAGACAAGAAGAGTGCAATCTGCTAAGAAATGAAGTGTCAAAGGTCAAACAAGAATGTAGGAACCTGCAAGGAACAAAGGTAGGCTGATCACACACATTGTCAACATTTTGTCTTGTGAAAATATTCCCATGGCAAAACTTACTATTTGCCAAACGGGTTTCGATGATCCAATCTGTCATCTTTCTAAGTGAATTGTGCTTAATCCAGTCCAGAGCCAGATTAGTTTACTGGATGATATTTGATGACGTCATCAGATTTTAATGATTATTTCTTCTGGATCAGCTAGCTGGTCTCAAAGTTGGATGAAGTTAACTTTAACCCAGACAGAATGATAAGAGAAGCCATCTGGATTCACAGAAAAGTCAATGGTGACCAAAGACAACATTTCATGAATGGCGACGAGGGGCCTTTAAATACGGACAATGGTCAATTGAACAATCAGTGTATCTGTCACAATTACATTGTCCCAGCTGATCTGGACTGGGGAGTTGAAGCAGCTACATCCCTGTCAGTGAGTGAGAGCCTCTTTTGCTGGTCGTAAAGGTTGCAGAGTTTACCAGAGATGACCAATGTTAACACCAGATGGATAAGAGAAGCCATCTGGATACACAGAAAGCCAATGGTGACCAAAGACCATATCTCATGAATGGTGATTGGGGGCAGGGGGAGGGTGGCAATGGTCAATAGGACAATCAGGCTGTCTGTTGCAACCGCATTACCCCAGCCGATCTGGACTGGGGAGTTGAAGCAGCTACTACCCCGTATGTAAATGTGATCCCATTTGTGCTGCTCCTTGGGTTCCATATTGGTTCAGTACAATAATACTTATTTCCTTTGTTTTATCCATAGGCGGGTCTACAGTCCCGTTTAACAGAACAAGACAATGCCTTATTACAAATGAAAGCAGAGTTACTTAGAGTAGGATTTACACAACAAAACTTAGAGGCAGAAAAGGTAAGACATGAAAGGATATATACTATGGTTACTCCAGGATTTCGTTATATTTTTGCCAAATGTAAAAAATAAGTTTTCGGGTCCAATATTAACGAAAATTCAGAATTGGAGTGGTTAATTTGCCAACAAAAGCTTCATCTGATATACCCATATGGACTTGAAATGGAAGAAAATTAATTAGGATCAAGTCTAATGAAGTCCGCATTCAATTCTTGAAATTGTAAGCTTACATGTAGTTACAATTTTCTTCCAAAGATGCTTTGTTTGAACTTTCTCAAGTTCCCTTACAGGTTTAATTATTCTGCAATTTAAATTTCTTTCCACAGAGTGAATCAAACAGAAAAATAGAAGAAAATGACAGAGTAGTATCAGATCTACGGATTCAAATGACTCAAAAAGATAAATTATTAAAACAGCAACAGGAACAAATAGAAACACTCACCCAGCAGCTTCAGGATATAAGTTTTCGGGTCCAATATTAACGAAAATTCAGAATTGGAGTGGTTAATTTGCCAACAAAAGCTTCATCTGATATACCCATATGGACTTGAAATGGAAGAAAATTAATTAGGATCAAGTCTAATGAAGTCCGCATTCAATTCTTGAAATTGTAAGCTTACATGTAGTTACAATTTTCTTCCAAAGATGCTTTGTTTGAACTTTCTCAAGTTCCCTTACAGGTTTAATTATTCTGCAATTTAAATTTCTTTCCACAGAGTGAATCAAACAGAAAAATAGAAGAAAATGACAGAGTAGTATCAGATCTACGGATTCAAATGACTCAAAAAGATAAATTATTAAAACAGCAACAGGAACAAATAGAAACACTCACCCAGCAGCTTCAGGATCTCAATTCATTTAAGGTAAGAAAAAAAACCACAGTTCAGGTCAACACGCTTTAATGTTTGAATAATATGCCTTTTCCTTACAAACATCTCTTACAAAATCCATACCTTATAACGACCCAAAGGGCGACGAGGAAGAACTAAGGTCATTATGTGATGTATTGTTTCTAGAAAGTAAACAATTTATTTTTGCTCCCCAAACTACAAACAAAACAAGGTATTTACAAAAAACTGGTCAACATCCTAAAATGAAATTAACAGACGACACAAAGGAAATATGAAAAAGAAGATTTAGACAGTGTATGATGTATTTTAACAAAAACTCTTTGTTTTAATGCTGGGCCCACTCTTCTCTCTGAAACCCTCCATCGTCTGACTAATTTATTATATCCCATGAGGCCCCACCTGTGTATCTCAACATTTGATGAGGTCGAGTTGAAAATTAACCCGACTAAAAAAACTAAGAATGTTTTAAGGTTATGAATATTAAATAAACAAGTTTGGGGGTGGGGGGGAATAAAAATAAAAACTGGTAAAAGTTGGAGAAAAAATGGAGAGAGGATAGGCTCTACAGGTAAATAAGAGTAAGCACATATTTTTTTAAAATTAAAACAGGAACATCAAAACTTCAAATAATAAGTAACAATTTTTGAACAAGGAATAAAAATATAAGTTATGTTACATTTTATAAACATCGCCAGCTTCGGAAAATATAGCAGCTTCCGAGCAGCTTCCAAGATATATCCAACCATCCCATAGTAATCGCGACTTTCCACCACGTTGTTATCCCATAATAATCACCCTTGGACCCCGTTAGTTACATTTATAGGGACATTAAGTGGTGTTGAAAATGTTAAATGTTTAAAAATTTACTTCAGAATTCAAGATGAACATTAAAAATTGTCATTATGGTTGTTTAAACACAGTAAAACTTGATTAAAACAATATCATCGCTATTTATTTAAAAACGCCCTATATCATGTATATGCAAATATGGTTCGCGTTATCAAGCGTACTGCAGGGGGATACGGTCGGACGTAAAATGCTCGTTGCGGCTCTACAAGCATTTTTAATCGACGCTTTCTTGTACAAAGAGGGCTATTTTTCTTAATCCTTATAGGTGTAAGTTCATGCATGTAATACAATTATAGATATTGACTAAGATATTGACTAATCCCAGTTTTTATCATAATTGAGGGCGCAGCCTCCAACACATCTCTTAGTGCCCCTTTAATACATAACTCTCTATAAAAAATATTCCACATTTCCATCTACAGGGTAGTCCTTATATGCAAATCCTCCCAGCAAACATGAGATTTTAACACCATTTCCAAAGGACTTATCCACAAGTTTGTTCATCACAATAGAAAAGCATAATTTATACATCATCAACTTTCAATAGAAACTACTGAGGGTCACTTATCTGTCTTCCATCTTATAGCATGTTACACATGACTGAACTTTCGAGCCCAAACTACCTGCCATGGAGGTCACTAGCTAGCTATTCATTTTGGGTGCTAAATCTGGAAACCCTGTGCTACCTACTTTTAGACCTTTAGAGAACTAAATTTTGTTATCCCTTATTTTCACTAATCTACATTATTACTCTTAATTAGTTATCATGTAATGTGTTATTTACAAATGTTGTTCTAATCCCTACATAAGACCTGTAGGCCTAATGATGATACACTTTTATGGTCTTATCATTACTTTTACTCAATTTAATGTGAGAAACTGGACTACTTTACTAGTCTCACATTATACCATCGTTTTGCTCATAAGACATCCATGTGCATCTTATTCTTAGCTGTAGGCATAATCACAAAGTGTTTATTTACCTTTGTGGCCCAGGGTTGGAAACAGGGATCATGATGACTCACCCATACATTATCTCTATAGTCAATAAGTATGATCACACAAGTTAATACAAATTATAGGGGGCGACATTTTAGCAATTTATATGGGGTCTATTGATCTGACCGTTACATTTATATACCAAACAGAATATAGTAAACACGACGAATGTCGCATTTATATACCAAACAGAATATAGTAAACACGACGAATGTCGCAGATTTTGCAAAACTCTATCATTTGTTTTATATTATTTAAACCATTTCTCCACAATTGTAACAACATATGTGTTCATATTTTCATATCCAGATCTAATATACATTTTAAAGACATCTGTGTACAAATACTGATTCAAGATACATGAAAGCAATTCATAGACTCTACCACAAGGCCTGAATCTGAATTCAAATGTCAACATCCCAGGATGTTGACAAAAATGGTTCTAATCAACAATATACATCTATAGAATTTTGTTAATTTTATTTTAACAAAGGATGGAAATTCTTTTGTTTTCCATTGTTTTTATGAAATCCCTTCAATAGATCATATCAGTGTAATTAAGTGATCATTTGTAATGGGGTTTTCTGCCAAATGTAGCTGTGCAAATAACCTATACAATCAAGTAGAAAACTAAAAATGGGATATTTGTTACTTCAGAATCATTTTGCTTAATCGCATTGCACATTTGTATTTACATTTCAGACTCAACTACAAAACCAAATAGAAAATAAAGGTGGTGCAACTACTCAAGCATTAGAATCACAAATAGAAGAGCTGAGCCAAAGATTAGAGGGAGTAGGCATGGCAGAGGTAAGAGCCATAATATAACATTCAAAAAACACTCACTACTCAAGCATTAGAATTACAGTTAAAAGAGCTTAGTCAAAGACCACTGGCTCGTTCAGTCTCCCATTGTTGGGCATTCATACACTCTTAATAGTTACGAACCAGTGAGAAGTAAAATATGCAGAGTGAATTAAAGTGTATAATTGCGTATGCGCCGTACATGCGCGCACCACATGCTTTGTTCTGATTTGTTCTTCACGCAGCACAGGTTTGCCAATTGTTAATGCGTGTGATAGAAATATTGTTAACATGTTTTAAATTTTTATTATTAACGAGATTAAAAATATGCATAAAATTGTAAATTTTGATTTGTATTGTCATGTATGAATTAAGGTCAATACATGCGTATGTTTTGTTTCTTGAATATTTTTTTCTTCAAATTCACCAACATTTTTACAATTTTTTTGTGGGGTGGGGTGGGGGGAAAGGCCTAACCCACCAACCTACCTGGGAAGTCTGTTTGCCTGTAGAACAGGGTTAGATGTTTTCGTCGCCTAATAAACTACATACATATCTTTTGCAGGCAAATTTAGCAACGCACATATCAGCTCAAGATAGAAAACTAAATAGAATAGAAGGCAAAGTTCAAGCTGGCATTAGGATACCTACGCCCTTTAAAGAGGTAAGTACTAGACTGAATCCTTGTCTTACACACTGAAAAACAAACCATTCCAAAAGTGTGCGCTGATCAATTCACGAATAAACATGAGCTCATTCATGCACCATCACACCACACTGCCAGTGGTTTCACCCAGCGGTGTGCTACATGTGACGTGACAGGGAGCGCTGATTTACTTCCCACGATGCATGATGATCGTTCGTCGAACCACAGTTAAAATTTGACCAATCGGGTGTATTGGTGGTATTGTCAGGCAGACTTGGGCAGTTTCATTTTCAATCTCAACACAAGATAAAATTACCTGGAATTTTCAATTTGTAGGTGCTGCACCTTACATTCACGTTATGCGCGATTTGGTGAACTTGACCTTCTGGAAATGTGAAGTCAGAATCGGGTTAGAGATGCTAGGTTAATTGTACCGGGCCCCTGCTTTGTTAATTGATAGCTGCTTGACACTGATAAAAATGGCCTCATTACTCAAACAAACGAGGATCAGATATCTCCACTTTATCTAAGTCCATGTGATGTCCAGGAGACTCAATATGGATGTGTTGGGAAATCTTGGACAAGGTGGAACTATGACGTCTGTGCTTAAGGGTGGAACTATAACGTCTGTGCTTGAGATGGAACATCTTCTTAAGTGTACGTTCAGTTGTCCGATGTATAATAAGAATATTTGTGGTTTCTTGAAAAAAGTCTTATCCCAAAATAAGGTACTTGCCTGAGAGAGTGATATACACTCAAATTTTGAAAATCCTCTTAACTTGTTCTGAAAATTTTACATTTATATACTCCTGAATTTCTGATAAAACTGAATCAAATGGTATGGAAAGCAAGAAGATATGCAACCAGTTGTGCCCTTAACTTTCGGTTAATACTAAATCTTTGACGGAGGTGCTGGTGTAGAAAAGGAAAACACTAGTTAGAGCTTGTTTCTACAGAGAGGCATTATCAAGAGCATTCGGGCTAACAGCTCCTTAGAAACAGGTCCTTTATCCTCAAAAAAGTTGGATAGAGATTACATGGCTAAAAGTTCGTAAGATCTCTGTAGAAACTGTGCTCAACAAGATGAGACCACTGCTCCGTCGCACACCATTTTTCGAGCTCTGTAGAAACAGATCCTCTCTGCCTTTAGACAGATAATCCTTCTCCATCAAATTATCTGAATAAAGTAGGATACTGACGGCTAAAAGCTGGCAAGAGCTCTGTAGAAACAGCACTCCACAATATTAGATGACTAACCGGAAATTACTCTGTCGCACACCGTTTCCTATAATCTGCACACAATGCATTGCGTTCATAACCCTTGACCTTCTCAGTCGTACCGGGTTTTACAATATTAGCTGTCTTTCGCATGTGTGTAAAAACAGTAACGATAACTTTTTCACTGGTAAATAGTGGAGGCTCTGTAGAAAAACGCACTTAGAATATGTACAAGCATTCAACAGAGCATCATGTAATAAAGGGAGCAGAGCATGACGCTAAGGCCAACAACAAAAAAGAGTTGTGTTGCCCTCAGCGACCGACCCTAAAATCGTAAAAACTAGGGTCGAATTTTTTTAATTTTTTTTTTTCAAGATTTTTTTCTTCTCCTTTCTCCTTTTTTTTTTTTTTTTGATTTAAATTTGATTAAAAGTGTCTAAATGTTACTATTTCTTGCTGGAAATGAATAAATAAGCCTAAATAAATGTTTTTTAGACTATTGTCACACTAGAAACATTAGTTAAATTGACATATGGGCATATACCAATTTTGTCTTGCCATAAACCATATATTTTTCAGCCCAAAAAAAAAAAAATGAAAAAAAATTTGAAGAAAAAAAAAAAGGAAAAAAAAAAAAAGATTTCCGACCGACCGACCCGAATAAAAAAATTTGGCGCTTGAGGGCAACACAACATTTTTTTTTGGCCTAAGGGTACAACTGGTGCTATTTTTTTGTATATAAATGCTATGTATTTTCACTGTTTCTTTACTGTGAATCAAATGGTGTGTTTTACTTGCCTTTATAATTAAGTGCAATGTCTTTTAATGATTTTTTGTAGGGTTCTGATGAGCTATCAACATTACGCAGTTCACTTCGGACACTTAGGACAAACATGAGTAGTCACGACCCCAATCACCATGCACTTGACTCGTTAGAGCAGGTAAGGATTTGAAATAAAATAGTCCATACTCATATACATTTTAATCTGATCATCTTGTGATAATTATATAGACCTTTGATGCTTTGAATATGGGTCTTAGCCAGTTTATCAGAATATCGTGTCCAGAATTTGACCTTATAAATCAACCTGTTTGCAACCACTGGGGTGACTAGGTTCAAATATATGCTGATTTAGCATTGATTTGTCAGTTAGAACTAATTTCAAGTTCACTAAACTCACTAAATATGCACTGATGTTGATGTGTGAACAATGGCATGACCCTGCAGGGGGAGTACTATTGTGAGCATATGAACATTAGCACAAGTGCATTGGGTTTTTTAAATGTTGAGTAACAAAACATACGCATGTTTTGACTTAATTCATGGACGACGCAAATACAATATAATTCGCAACTTTGTGCCTATACTTTGAATTTCTCGAATAACAAATAAAACATGCTATTAACAAGTTTGCTAACACCTGCATTAAGAATCAGTGAAACCTTGCTGACTGAACAACAAACCAAAACAAAGCGTGAGAAGAACATTGCAAAAAATAGAGATAAATATGGGTCTCATGTTAAGAAATGGGAACCTTTCTTATACTAATTTTTTGTTGTTGATGATAAGGTCATTTACTAGGTAATTTATTTTGTAATTTCATCTAGTGGCTGAGTTTAACTGTGTCAACTTGTAAATTTATGTAAAATGTAAATTTAAGTTTGTACTCATGTTTGTATTGTGTGTTTTTTTTATGTGATTTTTTTTTGTGAGTTAAAAAAATAAATAAAAATAAAGACCCTCACGGGCTTGGAAAATGAAAAAAACAAAGCGTGTGGTGTGCACACTTTGAGGTGTGCACGCGCAAAGTGCAATAAGATCATTTCAATGCAGTGTATTTTTAGTGTCCTGCTTGCTGATTGGTTTTAAACTACTAAGAATGTATGAATGACAATTAAAATATGATAGAGATGGTTTGTTGCAGAGTTGTCCAGTAGGCACAACATTGTGCATTATTATTTCAGCCCAAATTGCATAGTTATAGAGAAAGAAACGTATCATCAAAACTAATAAAAACTTCCATCTCGCTGTGCCGGTTTCAACAAAGTCTTGGTTATTGGTGCTCAAATCTGCGCACTTGCATTGTATGACTTCATTGATACCAGAACTTTGCCCGTACAACAGGGTTTTTTTTGTATCACTTAATCCAAAATCTGTAATCTCTCGATTTATTTTGTATTACCTATAGGGCTTATCAGCATTAATGGAGCAAATTAATCCGTCATTTAAAGGCTTACTCAGAAGAGATAGCGACTCGGTAAGTGTATTTGAAATTTTGGACATGGCTTTAACATATTTTTTTTAATTCTAAATGTCCAGCAAATGCCAAAACTTCATTTAGGCAAAGGAACTTAAAAACCTTTTGATCATTTTAGAAACAAAAAAATGTGATATTTTTGACATTTGACTGACCGTACCGAAAGAAGATTTCTTGTGCAATGCTAAACATGCGTGAAAATATATGAGCAGCTGAAGGTCATTTGACCTCCACTTTCTTTAAATGCGAGATGATAGAGATTCATTCAGTTGGGAATCATCCTTTAACCAAAAAAATAACAAGCGCGTTTAAAAAATAAAGGGTCTCTCGGAAAGGATCTTTCAGAAAAATAAACATAAGAGGACTGGATTGAAGTCACATCATGTTTACTAGCTGCACCAGGTGTTTCTTAAAAAAACCATGGATTAGCAATTAAATGTTATTGTTATATGCCTTTCATTGCAATATTGTAATGTTGATTGGAGACACACTGGATACAGATGTGATTAATAAGATTATGCATGCTGGAATGGCTGAGGAAATCTACTCAAGGGGGCGTGGACTCTCAGGTACAGCCGCCGTAAAACTGCCGTAACTTCTTCATTATTCATTTAATCTGTATAAAAGTATACATTTTCTTGAAGGATTTTTTTGGCACTATTTGGTCTATTATTCAAAAAATAAATAAGATAATAATGTAAAAAAATACGCCTCCTAGGGAATTTTTATAAGGATTATGATAAAACTAGTATGACCAAATTTGACAAAATATATTTTGAGTTATATTGCATAAACCTAAAATGGGTCAAAAAATATGTTTTTTATAATTTTTTCCAAAATGGTCAATTTCATGTTCATGGTTGTATTCATTGAACCCTTTCCTTCAAGAAAATGTATACTTTTATGTAGATAAAATGAATAATGAAGAAGTTACGGCAGTTTTACGGAGGCTGTACCTGAGAGTCCACACCCCCCTTAAGGCAGTACCAGTGTCTTCATCCGGAACTAATTTGTTACAATAATTTATTATTTGTTGGCTCCACAGAGTTCAACAGAGAGTACCATAAGACATTCCACATATGATAATCAACGTAGATCTCCTATAGACCATAGACATGATAGATCATCAACACCGTCAAATAATTGTAAGTATCAGAATGATAACATCATTAAAAACCAGGACTTTGAAACAGATTAGGTTAAAATATTGAGGTCCTGTTTTAAAAAAAAAAATCAGTACAATTATTTCTTGGTTAAAATGTGGCATTTATTAAATTCAACACTTTTTCATAATTGTTGGCGTTTTCATAATAATACACAATTGCATGCCATAATTAAACATTTTACAGACAAAATGGAATCTAAAATGTTCCACAGATTGGGGTTATGATGCAGTATTAGTTATACACCTAGCGTAAAAAGTCCCCACTGTCCGGACAAGGGTCAGACCCCCACCCTTTTTATTTTTGCCCCACCCTTTTTACAGAGCCACCCTTTTTATTTGGGAATGTTCAACCACCACCCTTTATACCGAAAAGGGGACATTTTGATCATTTTGTGCATTCAAATTTGAAAAGGCACTCATTGCATTGGAAGAAAGGACAAAGTGACAGAAACATCCCGGGGCCCGTTTTGTTTTTCAGGTGGGTCCCGGGATTCCCGAAATTATTCATAAAAAAAAGAATAATTGAAAAAAATAAATAATAATAAGCTTACTTAAAACCACCTTGTCGGCTAAATCACGATTATTTAATGCAAATCTATAGAGGAGATTCATTTGAAATGGATTTATTTATTCAAATCAGTGCATTTTTGGTACTCTTATGCTCCCTAAATTGTGATAATATGCTGCGTACGACACTTTCGTAGCTCCAGGCGAGTTTCCATTTTGAAAAAATGTCACTATTTCAACAATAGATGGCGCTATATAACAAACCAATTTAAAGATGGCAACTTTTTAATTTCGAATCGAATTATATCTTCGAATACATATTTATGATATAACTAGCGCTAGCGAATCAACAAGGTCAGTATTTTGATTATTTTGATGATCGCTGAGAAACCGCCACCCTTTTTATTTTATCTCCACGCTTTATACAACTACACCCTTTATATCAGAAATATTCTGACCCCCACCCTTTTGTTGATTTTTTTATTTCTGAAGTCCCACCCTGTATAAAGCGTGCCGTCCGGACTATGGTCCCTGACTAGGTGCTCTGATGTTGGCTAATTCAAAATAGATAATCGGTATCAAAATGTCCTGAATCTCATCGCAATTTGCATCTAATATAGGTCACTTGCGATAGAACTGTCAAAGTCCGGGGCTAAATTGTGATTCAAGTTTTTCTAGTTCCAAGTTGTTACCACAGAACTCTATACACCCATGAATAATATGTGAAGTGCTCTTTTCCCATTAATTTATAATGTTTTCATTATTAGTGATAAATAAATAAAAGCATCTGCCACAATTTGTTTATGTATACTCACCACAAATCCAACAGGTTTAGCAAGGAGGCCTCTGAGACATACCATTTTAGAATTAGAAACTGCACCTATAAGTGCACCCTATGCAAATTTATAAAGAGAGGTGCAATTAGTGTATAGTGTAGATAATTTAACGCCTTCGCCATCATGCATCAATTTGCTCCGACTCATGCACACAACGCAGTGCATCTTATCCTCACTTTTATGTGAGTCTGCACTTAACAGGAGAAGAAGAAGAATTTTTGGGGAAATTGTAGTCCAGTGGAATGAGTACTGCCTCGAAATCAGAAGAGTTTGAGTTTGAGTCCCACTGTGGCCAAAGTGTTGTGTCCTTCGGCAAGATACTTGACCGCACTTTCCTATTCACCCAGGTGTTCAATTTGGGGAGCGGTAAGAGTGATAATCACAATCTAAGTGTCTGATCAGAATGTGTGCAATTATCTATTATGTAAGATAAATAGCTACTGTAAACAGCTACTTAAAGGTAGATGACCCGATCACATTTTCGTAACACAGAATTATTTCAAACATACGGAGATTTTCATATCATATGAAAGCTCGTATTTTTCTCATCATCATACTGAAATTTGACGGCCTAAATCGGTATAATTACGGAGAAATCGATGAAATAACGTCGAATTACCGCGAATGGTGGTAACCACCGATATAGTTTGTGTACTACTCAATGGGTACAGTTCACAGCATCTTGTGCGTCTAAAATAAGAACCATTAGAGCTATGCAACTCAAACTTTGGAACACGACTTTTTTAAGGATGACCTTTCATGTAGAATAGAAAACTTCAAGTTGAAAATCGGAACATCTACCTTTAAGTGAAGAGAACATTATTGGTTTATCCTTAGTGTAAGACTGCCCAGAATTAACATAGCACAAAATCTGTTATTATGGATTCAGGGATTATACAGCTTTATTCCATAAAAGAGTCTTACACAAGTCTAAGTTATGAATATCTTACACCAAGGATACACCACATTATCTGAGGTATCCTATAGTGACAGCGGATTTAAATAATGTAAGCACTTTGAGCATATTTGAAAAAGCATTATATCAAAAACTGGCATTTAATTTTTAATTTGTTTTTGCACCTCAAGAGAGATAGACAATTTCATTCACAACAATGGTCAGACATTATTTCCATGTTTTGTCTTGTTTACAGATGGTCATACCGGGCATAATTCATTCTCCCCAACTCCTAACGGCAGTACACCATGTACAAAAGTACTATACTTCACTGAGAGAGCAGTAACACCATTCATGACATCTATTCCTAAACGGTAGGTTTGTAACGTAATGTATCTTTAGCAAACTATGTAGCAAACTATGATTTTATTAAGAGATGTTTTGAAAAAGTGTACTTTAGGTCCCAGATTCTGAACTGTACTAGTATCGTCCAATACTGGAACACCTAGTATCGTCCGATACTGGATACTGGTACAACGTCTGTGTTCCAGTATCGGCCGATACTGGCACATATAAAATGGGCCAATATCGGCGATACTGGAACAAAATTATGTACCAGTATCGTTCAATACTGAGACAAATCTCACTGGTTATCATGTGTACCAGTAATGATATAAAATTGGATGGATTGAGCGTGAAACCAAAGATATTGGTCGAGCTATGAGTTTAAAAAATATTGTGTGAGAAGCAGTCGAGCACAATATTTTTAAAACTCAATATCGCTCCAGCTGACACAATGTGAAGAATAATAGGTGTTTACAATTGCATTGAAAGAATAGGATGGAAAATTCTCAATGCATAATAATGCCCGATACTGGAACATAAAAATGGTCCAGTATCCAGCGATACTGGAACACAATTTGGTGTTCCTGTATCGACTAAAACTGGAACAGTAAAATCGTACCAGTATCAACCGGTATCGTTCCAGTATTAAACGATATTAGCATACCAGTATCTGGGACCTAAAGTACACTTTTTAATATTTACAAACCGGTATCTAAATATGATTTACCAGGGCAACTTTGTTCATAACTTTCTTTCCCTAAAAATTAAAATAAACATTGCATTAAAAAAATATCAGATTCAAAGTTTTAACCTCTTGAATAAGCTAGTGTAAGGTTTCATTTTCTGCAGTGTTTATAATGTTTGTAATTCTGAATTAAAACAAAAAAAATCTGTGCCATGGAACTTTAGCTCGAAGACATGATGAAAATAATCATTTTAATTAACAATTCCCGATGTCTGATATTCGACAAATCTATTTTAGTATTCCAATATTATTAACTCAGAGCAGCACTTAGGCAAGCAAGGTCACATGATGGTTTTAATTAATACACTTTCGTCCTCCATTCTCTTTATATATATATCATGTTACTTTCACTGATTATTGGCACGTGTGCAGAAAAGCAGAAGTTAGGGCAAGATTTTGTATACCCTCTGGTAATGCCACTGTTACAATTCTTGGTCGTCTACTCTGAATAGATAAAATCATCATTGTTTGTGTCTGATGGACTTGATGTACGTCTATAAATTCCTTGCATTCTAATGTCACATTTTGTTTTTGTCCGCATAATGTGACGCTGTTGCATTAACCTTAACTCTACCATATACCACAACAGAGTTTGTTGGTATCACCTGGCGTGGAAGTTTTTGGCTAAATAAATGGACCCATCCTATATACTTGGCCCAGTATACTGCGCCAAGTAGCCTTGACACTCGTGGTGTAATTGAAAATCCCAAATCCTGTGTGCCAGAGATCAGAGGTCCCTGGTTCAAATCCTAGGTCGCGGCGATATTTTGGGTCACTTTTCGCCTTGCGGAAAAATTGTCTGAAAAAAGTGGGGGTAGAGTTAAAAATGTGACCTGATATCTATGTATGCGCAGTATAGGACTTTCCTATCCCAACATTAATAGAATCCCTGATATAACTTACCTTTGGTAGGCTTGACTCAAAAACATGATTCAAACCCTTCAATGATCCTGTTACTTTTATCTTTACACAGATTGGGGGAAGTAACTCTAAGAGATTTCAAGCAGATATTTGACAGAGATGGCAACTATAGGTATCACTTTAAAGCATTGGACCCGGAATTTGGCACCGTCAAAGAGGAAGTAAGTAAGGGTCAACTATTGGATTGGATCAAAATGCAAGCAGATTTTTGACATAATTCCCAAATTTAAAAGATATTGTTTAATATTGTTTATATATTCAATTGATTCAAATATTTGGGCCAATTGTGCATGATATGGTTCACTTAATTTGACATTATAGGATAACATACCTCAAAGCAGTCCAGTCCAAGTTTATCTATTGGCCTATATAATTAATGGAACTAGAAAGAAAGAAAATCCTGATAATGTCCATCCTATTTCAGTAATCAGCGAACCACTTTAACTTTCACAATATATAGATTAATCATGTTATTTATTTTCTGTAATTATATGAATATCAAAAATAAATAAAGGTGTGTGGTTTTTATGGGGGCTGGACATGTACAATTTGTTCCAAAAAGAATAATTGATTGGACATTTTAAATTTGTAATGTAATATAACAATGTTAATGTAATTGCAATATAATTGGCTTAGGCCAAGTAAAAATACTCATGTTTAGAGTCCCCGCCGTCTTCCTTTTTAGGGGCCGCCTCATTTTTTTTCTTTTTCTTTTTCTTTTTTGAAGAAAAAACAAAACAAAACAAACAAAAAAAATCATATTTTTTGTTTTAGCACACCTTGTATAAAGCTGTTTGCCCTATGAAATAAACTGGTTCTCTACGTCTCAGAACTCAGGACAAGACATCATTTTCTGTTTCATCTTGCCCATAAAAAGCCAATATGTAAATTCTTGAGTCCAAGTGGCGATCATTTTGAAAAAAGTAGGCAACCATCTTAGCCCGGCCAGCTATCTTGACAAAATGTGTCGGGCGGCCATTTTGGAAAAAAAAGAAAAGGCCTCCTCCTTCCTCTTTTTCAAAAAGGCAGGACACTAAACATGTTTGTTTTTTACTTTGCCTTAGTTGAATCAAAGATTTTCTAGTACAGGGATTATGATCTCTATTGAATTGTCGAATAAGAACTGATACTATGTGTGTTTCATAGCACCTGTATGACATGGCGTGTTTGAATAGAGCGGTGATTAGTAGGGGCATTGGTAGTCTCTTGCGACAACAATATGGCCCTTGTAGTGGCTGTTGTGACACAAAACTAACGTTAAAAACGAGATGGCACGGTGAAAGTGTAAATACTTCTAACAATTTCAACGTATTAAATTATCACATACATTCACCGTGTCCGATTGATTTTACTATATGTGTGATAATTGTATATAACTTCTCCACCCAGTGTTGTTATAGAACTAAACTCGAACCCACGCACACAATGGATAATGTGTGCATATTGTTCAGATCGATACTAATAGATGCAATCGTTCAGGGAACGAGAGTGAATATTTATTGATGACTTGTTGTTGAGTTATTTCATGACAGGGCTAAATACTACACGTTCTTTATCTTGGTTCGAAACACTCATAGCTTCAAACGACTTGGCGCACATAATTATCCCTGTACTAGAAATTCATTGGTTGAATGTCCATCAAATCCTATCCAAATATAATATCACAGTATTATCATTATTTTTATGTTATTTTTAGGTGATTGATGATGATGACATACTCCCAGGTTGGGAAGGCAAAATAGTTGGTTGGATAGAGGAGGACACTGGTTAGTACAGAGGGAACGAGTCCAGAAAATTGAAAAGCTATTTAATAATAATGAAGCTGCCTGTGTGCTGCCTTGAAATGGTGTCATTTGTGAACATTCTACTGTAAAAGTAGAAATTTTCGCGGGGTTTCAAATTTCGCGAATCAATCCTCATCCGCGAAAAATATAAACTCGCAAAAATTATTGACTTCCATTGACTTTTGTTCACAAATGTTGAAAATCGCGAAAATAAAAAATCGCGAAATGCCTGTTATGACCATTTTCGTGAAAATATATTATCGCGAAAATATTGACTTTTACAGTATTGAAAAGTGGCTTATCGTCGCTATTCTTTCAAAACCTTGTATCTCCATCCAGCCCTTCAGCATGTATAAAGTAGTACTTCCTATGTATGACCTTTAGGCGTTCTGCTCTAAACATTTTTAAGTAACAAAATCACATCTATCAAAACCTTGTAAGTTCTCTTGTCCTGGAACATGTATAAAGCAACTTTTCCTATGCATAACCGTTGGCAGTTTTACTTTATACATGCTGAAGGGCCGGAAAAACATACAAGGTTTTGAAAGAATAGCGACGTTATAATACTACTGTAAAAGTGGATATTTTTGTGATACATTATTTTTCGCGCTCGAACAAGTACCGCAAAAATAATAAGATGTGAATATATTTCTTCTGTGTATAGGTCTATGTGATGAAGCTACAAATAGCGAATTTAAAAGCACGCAAAACATTTGAAAATCTGCGAAGCGCGTAAAAATAATTGCGCAAAAATTACCACTTTTACAAGTACTACAGACTGTACCAACAACAAAATATACAATTATAAAAACCTTATTAGAATGTTTTCATTTCATTATTGTTTTGCATCACAAGCAAAGACAATTCCTGAGATAACAAAATTAAACAATCTTAAATTATGTTCAAATTGATGATATAATATAAATACCAAGAGATATGGCAAATTTGAAAAGCTAGTTGTATAACCCTGTGAGCCAATGTATGTCTCAAAAGTGACATAAATCAATGGCAATCTTGAGTGAATGGATCATGCCAAAGAAGATTTCTTGATGTACCCCCATCATGCTTAGCACCCTTACAGTACCAGCAGGGCTTATCACCAAAACAAACAGTGCCACACATGTGTTAAAGTAATTAACAGCTGGAGGTCGTCTGACCTCTACCATAGTAATACATGGTGCAGATAGGGTAAACTTGGCCACAAATATGAAAGAAGTTGAATCCCAACTAAAACTTGTATTTATACAAATATAGGGTCTTTAGAAAATCAAGAGAGGACTGTATTAAAGACACATCAATCATATTACTTGCAACAGGATTTTCTTAAAGACCCTCGTTTAACAACTTTATAAGCATTTCCTTGCACTGTAATGTCGATGGGAACCAGTAGACACTGGTGACAGATATAAATGGTCATGTGATGAAAGTGAAACATTCTGGGGTGCATCAAGAAATCTTCTTTGGGATCATGCCTTGAATATACAACAAGATGCTTGTTTTATGGGTAAAAAATGGGAGATTGCAAAATATTCTTACATGTAATAGAAAGATAGATTCTAAAAGTACAAAACAAAAAAACAACAACATTGTTTTACTTTTTTCTCTTCCATATGTCCTGCATGATGAATGATGATTCAAGGCAAATGTTTACAACCCATTTTGTGACCTCCTTGTTTGGTAGCCAATATGTGTAGGAAAACATGCTATTTCAGCTTTTATTCTTTTCATTGAGACAATTGTTTTCACTGGGTTTTTTTTATTGTTGCAGTCTGTATACACTGCCCTGGTTATAATCTCAACCAGTTGGTCTGGATATTGCATGGTTTTATTTTGGGGTGGGATTATAATGGGGTATATTTTAAATTTTTAACTATAACTACTTGTTTTTAAATGAAAATGTCAAATACTGTAAATGTTTAAAAATTATTATATATATAAAGGATTAGTTCCATTTGTACTTCAAACTTATATTCAGTATCCATTGAGTTATGATTAGAGATGATATTTTCATAACAACCTGTGGCAAAAATGACATTTTAGGGAGTACAAAAATGCACAGATTTTGCAAACATTATGTTCCCACTCCCTTAGCACTTTTGGACCGGTGATTTGATATTTCACCGGTAATAAATCATCTAAAATGTTGTCAACCACTGACTATGTGGTTCACTTTTAGGACTATGAAGGTTATAATATACATTTGGGCATGATTCTGTCCTTTGCAGTCTTGAAAGTGAACCACATATTGGGCAATGGACACGTTCTTAGATGATTAATAACCGGGGAAGTGTCAATTCACAGGTCTAAAAATGTTAAGGAGTGGGAACATAATGAAATAAACACATTTCAAGTGAATCTTCACTTTGAATTTTTATAAAGTAAAAGTGATTTAGCAGACGAGTTTGGATTTTTAAGCTTATTGTTCTATCGTCAATATGGGTTATATTCATGAACCAGGATTCTGGATGGGTTTTTTAGTTAACGGGACTCGATCCCACCCCAAGTCCCGATACACTATTGAACAGGGAGCTATCAAATGGTTTGTTTACGGCATAACACAGTACAGGTTCGACATTTTGTAGCATGTGCAAAATTAACTAAACTTCTCGAGACTTGATGGCAGTTGATGGATGCTCGATAGTATCATGAAGCACAAATGGAACAGTTTCCTATTTATTATTTATGATGAACTTGAGGTTTTAGATATGTATCATATCGTTGACAGAATAAAGTGTATCATGTGGTCCAAACAAAAACCCTGGGAGGGGGATTACTCTGTAGAAAATTGTAGGTACATATGTGCTATAGTTTGATCAGCTCCAAATTGGCGAGAAATATTTGGTTTCTATCTCTCCGCGCGCAAAAGTAATCCAAGTGTTCCATTATGGCCGCACGCACACGTTTTTTGTCAGACGCACGCGTTACGCATAATGATGCACAGTGCGCTTGTTGATTTCGTGTGCACTCGCATCCTTCTGTATTCATTCACTGCAAGCAGTAAGTAGGCTTCGTCAAGTTGGAACTGATCAAACTATACTGATATGGGTAACATTTCCACCCTCTTACTGTGATGATGGGTCAGTTTTTGTGCTATTATTAATATGGGGTGGATCTTTGTCTACATATTCTATATAAATGGGGCATTTTTAAAAAATGTTTGTTTACTAACACTAGCTACTATGACAATGGGTGGGTCTAAATAGGGATAATACGGTATTTTCGTACAATTTGTTACTAATTTTGACCCAGTGGCTGCACACCTGTACCCGGCCCCTGGACTAAGACACATTATTCTGTCTTAGAATTGATTTGTAAATGAAACCTAAAGTATGGTACGCATTATCTTTCTTTTGTTTAACTTACATCATTTTGTTTTTACATAGAGAGCCATTTCTTGTGCCTGGCATCAAGGTTACTCGAAATCCAGCACACTGTAAGCTTAGTACCTGTATAGTATCATAGTAGTCACACTGTAACAGAGTTACTGGTACTGTGCATCTACCATGGGGTACTTCACGAGTACTTTAAAAGTACCCATAAGGTTACTTCTGGTTATTCAGTACCCATACATTTACAGACAGCAGAGTAACTATGATGCCAAGCTTAAGAAAATGGCTGTGTACAATGTTTGTCAATTGATGATATATCAGGCATGATAATCCTTAAACAGGATTTGGTCAATACAGTGTAGCGCCTTTTTAAGCCTTTTCTTAACTTTTTACCGTTTGCCGTTGACAACAAACCAGACATTTTAACAGGGCCTATCAGTTTTACACTCGACCATACAGTAGATCAACCCAAGTGATCGCGTCACGCTGTGTAAGAGGCATTTATTTACCTCTTTTGGTTTGTGGTCAACGGCATGTGACATCACTCCGGGCCGACCTATAGGACAGTTACATCTACCTACAGAGCATCTTTCTTATGCCGGGCAGCATGGTTACTCTGCTGTCTGTATCTGTACCTGTACTGTATGCTCAGTACCAGTGAAGTACCTCTAAAGTCAGCACAGTACCTCTAAAGTAGCGGCACAGTACCAGTATACTCTGCTATAGTTTAATCAGTTCCAAACTAGCGAATATATTCTGTTTTCATCTCTCCGCACGCAGAACTATTCCAAGCGTACACACACGATTATGGCCACACTCACATTTTTTTTGGACGCATGCACACGTCACGAATATGATGCACAGTGCACAGTTGCCTTGATGCTTGCCCGCGTCCTTCTGTTTTCATTCGTTACTGTAAGGAGGGTTCACCAATTTGGAGCTGATCATACTATAGTGTGTCTATCTTTGTTGTACCACAGAAATACTGTACAGTTCCTGTACAGATACTAAGCATACAATACCCATACAAGTATTGGCAACCAGGAATTATGCCTGGCACAAGATAATGGTTGTGTAGCTTCAATTTGTCAGTCCACTGAAATGACATGAAGCTTATTATTGTGTTCTTAAGATGTTAAGGTGGTTGGAGGGAAAAAACCACTGTTCTACAGGGCAACAGACCTCTCTGGTAGGGTTGACCAACCTGTCAGGCGTTTTTGTTGTTTGGTTATGGGTTTTTTTCCTACAAAATGTTCGGAGTAATTCTGTTATACCCTTCACAGAGGTATTCATAGTGCATGATTTTTAAGAACAACGCATACTACCGATGTTGGTGTGTAGGGTATAACAGAATTATGCAAAATTTTCAAACGAATTTGAAATTTAAAATTTAAACAAAATCCAAAATGTGTCCAAAATTTCAGTTTAAAAATGTTAAGAAAGATTTCAAAAAGCAGTTGATAAAAAATCTCAAATTAAAAAATAAAAGGGATAGTGGTGCCTGTAGAACAGGTTGGGTGATTTTTTTTGTCAAACCCATTTCTTAGCATGTGGAAGATTTTAAATGATTTGGTTTTTATTTCTGCAAATTGAAGAGGTGAAAACATCACCATTTTACCCATTAATGTATTTTTACCCATTAATGTATTGTAAAGTGTTGCTTTGCAAGTCCTATTTTTTAATTCACCCTTGCAAGTAATAGAGCGCTCATAGGCAAGCTCTCTTTAAAAAACACCATCATGAAATATTCTGATATTCAAAACAGTTTTTACTACAGCTTTACTCAAATTATCTATATCGTGACCAAAAGAAGTCATTTTATTAAATATCCTTGTAAACTATACATTCTTAAAAGCTTATACAAAGTGAATCAAAGCAAATCATGCAGTGTTCTATAAAGTTTCATTCTAAATACATAAAACTGATGTCACAATACCGAAATGAATCATGGTGTGCCCATACATTTTCATACCAATATTGCATGCAATCCATCATGTTCAATAAATGTGGAATTTCAGAAGGTGGCATCAAAAGATATCAAAAGTCTTCAATCAAAAATAAACAAGTAAATTCATCATGTGTGTGTAAATTGATATGAGTAAATAATTTCATCTTAACTCCACACGTTATAAATGATGGTCAGTGATACCATCCAACCTGTGACATCTGGGTCGCTAGACTGAATTTACTTATTTATGCTTACATATTATGAATGGATTAATTTCCTAAAAAGCCTCTTCCTAAGCTTCTTGGATTAGAAGATGTTACAGGGTAGGATTGACTGAATGCCTATAGATATATTGTCGCCGTTCTACCCCATCTGACTTAGCTCAGTTAGTAGAGCGCTGGTCTAGTGATCCAGCGGTTCCAGGTTCAAAACCTAGATGGTCAGTGAAATTTGTCACTGACCATAATTTGTAATATGTGGAGTTAAGATGATTTCTATCAAAAAGTCTTAATAAATTCTATGCTAATTAATCTGACATTTAAGATATATAGTGCTGCATGGATCAATACATTTGTGAAGTTAACTCTGCCAGTCTTTTGATCTAACGTTTGTAATTGGGGTCAATTTGAAGCAAAATATTTAAAAAATATGTGTGGTGGTAAGAATTTATGCAAATAGGTTTTTTCATAAATGGTAAATGTTGCTACCACTTTAAACCGAATACTGTAAACGTGAAAATGTTCACGTAAATAAAAAAAACATGAACATGTTTATTCTGTGTATAAGTCTATGTAATGGACTTTCAAATAGCGAATATAAAAACAAGCGAAATGGCTGAAAATCAGCAAAGCACAAAGATTTAATTGCGCGAAAATTCCAACTTTTACAGTATGTGACCACACCACATCAAAGGGTACATTTTGTTTACTTTTGACAAATTTGAGATTTTGACTATATTTGATGTAATATTAAACAAGCTTTTCAAATGATACCTAGTTATTTTTAATTGAAGTTATACGTTTGGAAATATAAGGAAAAGAAGGTAACAGTGTTTTTTTGTTTGTTTTTATATTTTATAAATTATTTTGCTCTATATCTTAAAATAAGTCTGACAGTACCTGATCATGTGATGCGTCACAATGTGACCAGTCGTGTAAAAATGTTGTTGACAGACACAGTTTTGAAATAGTGTCCTATAAAGTTATACAAAGAAAATAATAGGGAATTTTATGCTTCTTGAAACATATCTTGTCTTTCCAAAGTCTGATTTTGTTCAACAATTCATCATTTTAAAGCTTAGAATGTGATCTTTAAAACAGTATAAATAACTCAGATTGGAGTAGTGCCACCAACCGAACCATTTTGACATGATGGGTCACATAAATATTAGTCATTGACAGTTCTTATATGGCACTTTCAACCGTGCAAGAACAGTTCCAAAGCACGTTTTGGCCAATTATTGCTTCCATTCTTAGTTATCAGGACCCTTTCAAAGCTACAATTAGGCTTCTACCGGTGCACATGCTATCAACACTACTTGCCATTCCCTAACAGCTCCCCAAATATTGCTTGGGTCGACGAGGCAATCGAGACTAAAAAATTTGTCCAGGGACACAAACACATTGGTCATAGCAGGGCTAGAACCCGTAAACTTTGTATCATGAATCATGTGCGTTATCCAATCGACCACACATGCTCTCATACACAGGCTGAAAAAGTAGGCAATACGGAAAGCTCCTTGCAGGGAAATTTGAGCATTTGGAGGGAAATTTTGGCATTTGGAGGGAAATGTTACTCTTTCATTAAGAAATGCATTCCATTTTGGAGGGAAATTTCGAATCGCTTGCCGGGAAAAAAACATTTTTTCAGGCCATGCATATTATAGTGCTGGGGCGTTTACCTGTCTCAGAGTAATTCTGTTATACCCTTCCCAGGGTATTCATAGTGCGTGATTTTTAAGAACGACGGTGTGTAGGGAATTACCGAATTATGCCCATGTTTCAGTGTTTAAACGAACGGAAAGGCCACTAAACATTTACTAAATTCACTACACGTTTACATTTTGTGTTCACCATTGTCTGTCTTCAGCCACGTGTAGTGGTGCTCCTTGTTTTCAGGGATTTACAAATGAAATCGGTATTTTGTCTTGCTTGCCCCTTCCCCCACCCCCAAATGTTGATGCTGGTGGTGTACATATAAATTCATACAATTTGCATATGTAGCAACAAACTTTATAGGAGAATGAGGATGAATAGAACTTGCTGGTGATTTTTAAAAATATATTTACATCTTTTTAAATATTTACACAGTTTGTATTAGGGTTTTAAACGTTTTACTCACTCTATTCCTGGAATAATGATTTCTAAAATTGTTTGGCTTTAGATAAAATGTGTGATGTTATCACTGAAACAAAGTAAAACTGAAATATGTCTGAAGATGAAGCATTAATGAATATTAACACTGAAATAATCTTTGAAAAAAAGTACTTGACAAAAGGCCCTTTGTTATAATTCTGCATAAATTGATTAACTGATTGATTTTCAAAATGAAGAATAAATGCTTCATGATATCGCTAGTGTCTTTAAATTCTGAGGAAAAAATGATAAACAACTACAACTAATAAAAAGACTCAATATAAATATGTTTTTTGAAATAGGCACAAATTAAAATAAGCATATCAAAATTGGTTTCCCCAATTTATGTCAAGAAATGTGCATTTGTTGCATTTGCCTATATAATTCAATACCTATCCCATGGATACATTATGTTGCACTACCATACTGGTGATATAGTTATTGGCCGGCCATACATTCTCCAATTCCCAGATTAGGTAGGCCAGTGATGATGCCCTAAAGCACTGTTTTGATGTAAATCCCACACATGGCTTTGCTTTATAGTCAACAATGACAGCAGACTAACAGCCTGAGATAAACAAACATGTTGTGGCCCTAAGGGTCTTGGTCTGTTACACAAAAAGTGTTGAGATATTGGAACATAATGCCAGGAGTAAATTAGTTGTGAATACAAGCCAATGAAGTGTAATTCCCTTAAACATTAGGCGACACTCACAAAAAACCTCATCTATGGGCCTGACAGACTTTCATTTGTTAAGATTTTTTTTTACAAATTGTTAAAAACAATATCAAATCATTTGAAAAAGTATTTAAAAGATTTTTTGAAAAGTTGTTGAAAATTCACAACAATTGACACAACAAATGCACAAAATTGCTGACCACTAACAGAACCTATCTGTGGGTTTTTATTGTCACCTTACACAGCTGATCTCTGAAAGGTGAGCTGTGTATGTTCAATTTAAATGCGGTGCTATATAATAGATAAAATGGTAACAAGTTAAGGACATGCTTTCAGAAAGGTACGCTAACTATTGTGATTTTTTAAAAATTATGTGAACAATCAATAAATATTGCTTTGTGTGATGTAATATGACTCTATTTGATGTGTGAATCATTTAGGCCAAGAAAAAAAGATCTTTCTCACATACCCTGCATAAGTTTGTGGAGTCACTTTTGCCGCAAAACCCTAAACACGATGAGCTCAATTTGTTTGTTTTTAGTTATCCGAAAGAAATTGGGAAAAGTGGGGGGAGTGGGCCAAAAAACACAATAAAAAAGAATTTCCGCATGAGCATTTTATTTGAATCGCATAGCTATTTTCCCAAATGTATGTGAGACGGACCTTTTTTGTGTGTGGCTTTATTAAGATAGTGATCCTTGATACACCTAACACAAAACACAAAAAAGTTTCTTACCAGTGTGTTTATGTTAGTTCATACATCATCAATTACCGGAAATTTGAGATGCATTAAGGAGCACATTCTTACCTGTAATTTGATTTTCTCATTCATAAAAATTTAATGGATACTTTCAAAGTTACTGTGACTTAATTAAGCACACTTAATGAGAAAAAGTTGTAGTGAATTTATTTTATATGAAATACCGTAGATATTCGATATGAAGCACTCTTATAATCAGCCTATCAATTCACAGTTAGTTGTGCCATCTCGTGATTGAAAATAACGTTTGAATGACTTCAGGCAGCGTCAAAACGATGAGCAAATTGACGTTATCAGTCGTTAAGTATTATTTTCTGATCGAGAACCGATCATTTTATTGGCATACCAAATTACCATTCGTTGTATCGTAGATTAGCTCTAAATGTTAGAGCATCGCATTTTCATCTTAATATGAATTTTAAAATAAAATCATCATTATTTTCTATTATTTTTTTCTCTTTTCCTTTTCATTGATTGATTTCTTTGTTTTTTATGAATTAAAAGTGTATTAGGAGATACACCTTGGGCCTTTTAAAACAAAATCGATTCTTCACCTTTTCAAAGGGGTTGTTGGTTGTTTTCTGAAACAAGCACCAACAAATAGTGCGCATTTTCAAAGGGGTTGTTGGCTGTTTCTGAAATAAGCACCAAAATATAGTGCGCATTTTCAAAGGGGTTGTTTTCTGAAACAAGCACTAAAATATTGAGCATATTCAAAATACACAAATTTTTAATATTTTGGGACCAGCCATACAGACTGAAGAAAAAAAGATTGAATAACGCACGGTTAATATAGCATCATTATTGTCTTAAATTTTCCGGTAATAATTACGTAACATCTTTAGTATTCCAAAACGTGACCTGGTTAACATGGTATTGTCTTAAATTTGCCGGTAATAATTACGTAACATCTTTAGTATTCCAAAACGTGACCTGGTTATACATGGTAGTCACAAAAAGGGGTCCCAACTCGTGGCACATAATCTAATAAAATGTGTACAAGAATTATTTTCATTATGGACGCGATATTGTCTACAAAATAATCACTCTATAGTAGGCCTAATTGATGACTGTTCATTGTCAAAAAATAAAAACTGAAGAAAAACATAATTAAAACAAATGAGCCCCTTTCTTAAATTTAGATAGATTCACATCAATGCGTTCAAATCAGTATACAATGCGCGGTGATTGTGTTTAAGTTAGTATTGTTTATACTGAATAATGACCTACCTACTTTCCCCGCAGTTATAGTAATTGCCTTAATACTATGGACATTATTCAAGCTATTTCACGCGAGCGTGTTTTGTTACTGTTCGCGAAGCTGTGTCCAGAGCATAAATGCGCGAAGAACTACGCATGCGAGTCACGATTGACTATTCATTACTTCATGAATAATCCCGATGGCTGCGTACCAAGTGCTTACCAATAAAATTAATTGTTAGATGAGAACGCGCACGCCGAGCGCAGGTTACTTATAATTGCCCGAAAGTACCGCGCCAAAGTGTTTGATTTTTTTGCTCATTGACCGACCAATCAAATTAAAACCTCACGCCCCTAAACTGAATATTCAATCAGTTATGAGAAAACACGATTAAAGCTTATTTCTGATTGGTTGAATGATAAAAATGTTAATGAGGGGATGACCTGACTTGGACTGTTTCAATAATAAGAAGCGGTGGACAAAATAAACAGAAAACTAATCAATTATTAGCGCGATTATATCGGTACAAATCAACGATTTGGATAAACTACATGCATCTTTTTCAGTAATGAATAAGATTTGCGAATACTCTCTTAATTCCGCGGATTGATAATTTAAATCTTTAAACAGTTGACTTTATTTTCAATCGAATAGATTGAATTTAGATTGAAAAGTTCCATGGCCTATCGAATTAAGATTGATTGCAGCAGTGGCGTAACAGCCGGGGGGGGGGGGGGCAGTTGGGGCACAGTGCCACCCCTGAAGGTGCTCAGCAGGAAATTCAAACCTACCCACCAGGAAAAATGGGGGGAAGGGAAAAGGAAAAGAAGGGGGAAAGGGAAAGAAAAGAGAGAGAAAGGAAAAATGGAGGAAAAAGATAAAGGAAAAGGAGAAAAAAAGGGGAAAGAAAGAAAAGAAGAAAGGGAAAGAAAGAAAATTTCGCAGTACAAAAAGCACAACAGTCAACACAATTTTTTGACTGTTGTGCTTTTTAAACTGCGAAATTTTGTGATCGTGCGAATTTTTTTAACCCCCCCCCCCCTTCTCCCCCCCTCCCCCCCTCCCTCACTTACGTGAAATTTACGAGGTGACTGACTGGGAAATAAATTGGGGCAACCTTTTACGAAAAATTCTGGAACGGAATTATTCTAACCAGGATTTTTTTTGGCTGTGCCCCCCCTGACACCCAACCTCTGTTACGCCCCTGGATTGCAGTATCAATCTGTTCAAAGATTGATTATAGCGTCCAAGTCAAAAACGGCAATTATATCACGTGAACCAACACCAACCCCGCCGCTTCCAAACTGTCAGGCAGCAATTTTCTGTGCACGACGCGACGGGTGAAAATTTTCTACAAATCAGTGATCATGTGATGGCTCTTCGTGATCATTAGAGACACTGGGGGGGGGGGGGGGGGGGGGGGGGGTTGTAGATTCAACTATATCAGTCCTAGAAGTGCAACACCCTCCATAGTCTCACGACGTCGCGAAATTTCGAGGAGGGGGGGGGGGGGGGGTGTAAAAAGCTACTGGTTAGCAGGGGGGTCATGTAATTTCCAGTTTCAGCTGTCATGGCTGTAGGGGGGGCGGGGGGGGGGGGAAGTTAGGTAATGTTAACATACGAGTCTCGAATTTGTCCCAACCCCCCTCCACCATAAATAATGAACGGTCCCTAATAGGGTTAAATATTGATCACTATGAGCGTGTTTCTGCTGGGGCACTGCAAAAAGTAAACGCTAAGTTTCAATCGGTTAGTTTTTAATCCCCCCTGTTTCTACCCGCTAAGTTACCGCTAAGTTTATCGATCCTAGTCGATGGGCCACGACATTTGACCTTTTGTAATACCAAATAATGCCACCGCACCTGAAAAAGATTACTTCACAATAATGTGTATAACCCAGTGTGACACGGTTCACGGCGCAAACCGCTAATAATCGCCTTTCTGTTTCTATTGGGTTTTATTGCCGATTATTGCTGGATCCAAACCTGGTTTGTGAGGGTTTTTGGGATTACCAAAAATACCGATTATTGCCGGATTCTGCCTGTTTCTACTGGGCAAACTTAGCGTTTATTAGTGGTTTCTTCCCCATAGCAGAAACACGCTCTCAGAGCGTGTTTCTGCTGGGGCACTACAAAAAGTAAGTTTCAATCTGTCAGTTTTTAATCCCCCCTGTTTCTACTCGCGAAAAGTGACCGCTAAGTTTATCGATCCTAGTCGATGGGTCACGACATTTGACCTTTTGTAATACCAAACAATGCCACCGTATATGAAAAAGATGCTTCACAATAATGTTTCATAACCATGATAACCCAGCGTGACACGGTTCAGGGCGCAAACCGCTAAGAATCGCCTTTCTATTTCTATTGGGTTTATTGCCGATTATTGCCGATTATTGCCGGTTCCAAACCTGGTTTATGAAGGTTTTTGGGATTACCAAAAATACCGATTATTGCCGGGTTCTTCCTGTTTCTACTGGGCAAACTTAGCGTTTACTAGCGGTTTCTTCCCCAGCAGAAACACGCTCTTAGTGTATTGAAGGTGTGTGACCCAACCGACAGCCACATCCACCCACTTTTACACAATTAAGATTTTGGTATCAGAGGAATGCTAATATTTTTCTCATAACCCCAGTGAATGTTAAAGCCCGAGAAATGTTTTGTTTAATTGCTAGATTATGATGTAAAGATACTAACTTTGGAACGATTGTTTTTTTAAAGCTAATTTGATTTTTTTTTTAAATTTTGACCCAAAAGCTCCAAAAAAAACGTCCCTAAGTTAGTGTCTTAACATCATAATCTAGCAATTGGAGTAATTCTGTTATACCCTTCACAGCGGTATTCACCAGTGCATAATTTTTAAGAACGACGCATCCGATGTTGGTTAGCAGGGAATTACAGAATTATGCCTAGCAATTTGCGAATTTTTTAATCAAATTTATTTTTGTTAGCTTTGTTGAACTTTTTGGGGTCTTTTGTGATTTTCTCAACAACAACAAAAATGTTGGTCAACATTGATGCAGAATTTGTTTACGCCGTTTAGTGTATACAAAATACATAAAGGCATAGTTCCCAACCAGTGGCCAAAAAGAAGCACTCTCCTGTAAATAAATTGATCTTACCAGTATCTCGCAAGTACGCGCGTAAAATTTACGCACGTGTTCCAACGTACATTGACAAAAATGCATGCACTCTTAATAATGTCACATAGGAATGAAAAGGTCATAGAATTGTTTTAGATTTGACACTACATTTATTAATGATTGATTGGTTCACGCTTTTTGGTGAATATAACATACATGATAACAATACATAACAATAAAATACACACATCATAATATTGGCTTGAGTCAATTTAACACTTCAAATTGGTTTGTGCACAACCACTTTACTGATTTGGTTCCTACGCTGGTTCAACAGTTCCTACGTTGGTTAAACAGTTCCTACGTTGGTTCAACAGTTCCTACGCTGAGTTGACAGCTGACCTGTAGAATATGACCCGTAGAGTTGATCCGTAGATTATGACCCGTAGAGTTGATCCGTAGATTATGACCCGTAGATCCTCTGATTATGACCCGTAGATCCTCTGATTATGACCCGTAGACTGACCCGAAGATCATCTGCTCGTAGACTGTATATGGTAGTTGTAATAACTGAGCCCCCGACGAGACGACTTGTCTGGTCCTCAAGTAGGCCGTACCATAGTCTGGTATTTGCACCCGACACCCATGTTCGGCTGTATATAATAAATAGAATTATATCCCAAATAGAAGAGTAAAAGTAAACTTGACCATGACTCTTTTATATACACACGATATAGTAATTCTTTTGTTTGTTGAAATGATTCTGGACACAAACTAGAATTCTAAAGTAAATTAATATTGTTGATTAATTTAACCACCAATACGCGGAGTGCACCATTCAATGAGCGCACCGCTCGTTTTGTTTTGATTCGTTATTCACGAATTGCGGGTTCGCCGATCTTCACTGCGGGTGTTAGCACACTTGTTAACATGTTTGATTCGTTTTTACATTATATCAAAATTATGCTTAAATTGTGAATTTTGATTTGTATAGTGTCGTTTATGAATTAGGTCGATACATGCGTAATACATGTTTTGTTTCTCGAAAAATTAGAAAAATCAATGCACTTGAGCAAATGTTGATATGCTCACAATAGCACTCCCTCTTCGGGGTCGTGCCATTATTCACACATCAACATCAGCGCGCGTGCATTGATTTGTCTAATTTCTCTCGAAACAACACACATACGCATTTATTGACTTATAGGCTAATCATTGGGCATAACCCTTTTATTCAGTACTCGGAAAGGCAGCAACATAAATCAATTAACCCAGCTCGCACTGACTGGATATGACATTAAACGGACTAATTGGCCAAACCAGTCGGAAACAATTATAACTTCATCATGAGCTGCCACTCCCTGCGTGAAAAAACAATAGAACGTATCAACATACAATGCGATACGCCGCGCGACTGCTCGTGAGCTGAATTAAAGGCATATATCTTTTCCAGAGAGCGCCCTCTATTCATGATTTTTTTTAGAAAGTAGATTTTCTTGCAGATTTACATTTCCGATCATAAATCATACATACATTCCAAGTTACAGAGCGATACGATTCCTAATTACCTCAAAATCATGGTTTTAGAGTGAATTTAGAGTGAAAATAATAAGCTGTCGGGATTCCGACAGTTTATTTTCACTCTAAAACCATGATTTTGAAGTAATTAAGAATCGTATCGCCCTGTAACTTGGAATGTATGCATGATTTATGATCAGAAATGTAAATCTGTAAGAAAATCTGCTTTCATTTTTTTTTTATGTTGAGGGCGTTCCCTGGAAAGATCACATAATATACCTTTAACGACCGGAACAGCATGTTGACCGATCTGGGGTATTAGGGTAATGCATTTTAACTAATGCACAAGGGTTATTACTCCATGCTCAAACGGAACCTTGCTTGTCTGGAAGGTGACCCTAACTACCTTGTCCTGCATAGCCATTAAGGCGATTGGCTTTCTTGATAACCTGTCAATAACGACTTTTCAATTGACAGTTGATGTGCCAGGGCCGTCAGAAGGGGGGGGGGGGGGGGGGGGGGTGCGTTGGGTGCGGACGCACCCCCCTTGAAAATCTCTTCTTTTTTTATTTATTTTTATTTTTAGGGTAACATGTTGTTTTATGAATGGAAAATGGGGTCAACGATGGCAAGATACATGAAAATTGTGTCCTAAATTCGCTGTAATGCTCAGAGCTTCCGGGGGCTTCGCCCCCTGGACCCCCTGGACCCCACCCGTTATTGGCTTCGCGCCAGAGACGCTCGCATCGTCAGCGTGCTGCAGCACTAACACTCTGACGTCATACTACTACTTCCGGTAAAAAATCGTGAAAACGCACCACCTTTCCGGTAAAAAATCGTGAAAACGCACCCCCCTTTCCGGTAAAAAATCGTGAAAACGCACCCCCCTTGGGCAAAAGTTGCTGACGGCACTGTGTGCACCAATGACATGAATGAGGAAAATCCCTTACGGTCCCTGAAGCAATAAATCCAATGTACCTTGATGATAAACGCGGATAGAGGAATATCTCTTTCGTTTACCTACTTTCCCGGGGTTGGCTGACATTGGACCTATCGGTAGAACGTTCTTGTTGTAAGGAAAATCTTACTGTAGAAATGAACAAACAAAAACAAATTGTAAAAGGTGCCGTGAATGACTCTAGGGTCACGCGTTATGAACTCGCCTCCCAATAGGTGGTGATGTTACATTTTTTTAGTTTTATGCTGTCATATTCCTTAAATATTTATAAAACCACCAAAGCTATCTCAACAAATTTGGTATCATTTAAAAAAACTAATAACAAGCTATCCGCCTGCAAAATGACATTGGTATAGCTAATACAGAAGGGGAGCTACAGCTGTTTGAAGTTTAGGGACCAGGGGTGGTGCCGGAAGGGGTGCAGCCGAAAGGGGTGCCTCCTGTACAAACTCAATGGGGATAATCCCATGCTTTGTTCTTTTTACCATAACTAGTCATCCCTTAAAGTTACAAACACCATTCTGGTCCTATTTTAAAGGATATTTAGTAGTCTTTAAATATGTGGTCCAATAGACTTGTCAACTATTTGTAACAATTAATTAATTATGGATAAGACCATGATCATCAGCTTTCTTCCTATTCGCTACACAGTCAACATGAACAATTAGCCTCATTTTACCGGATTTATAAAAATGACTATAACAGAAAAAGTGGAGTAAGTTTTCAACCTATGCTAGCAAAAGTATACATTTTTAGAAAGCTTGGAACTAGAGGAATTCAGAAATGCAGTTTAGATCAATCGGGAAGGGTACATCTCGAAAAATTAGAAAAATCAATGCACTTGCGTAAATGGTGGTATGCTTTAAATAGCATTCCCCTGCGGGTCGTGCCATTATTCACACATCAACATCAGCGCGCGTGCATTGATTTGTCTAATTTCTCTCGAAACAGCACATACGCAATTAATGACCTACATGTATAAACATTGGGCATAACCCTTTTATTGAGTACTCGGCGCGGAAAAGGCAGCAACATAAATCAATTAACCCAGCTCGCACTGACTGGATGACATTAAACGAACTAATTGGCCAGACCAGTCGGAAACAATTATAACTTCATCATGAGCTGTCACTCCCTGCGTGATAAACAATAGAACGTTTCAACATACAATGCGATACGCCGTGAGCTGAATTAACGACCGGAACAGCATGTTGACCGATCTGGAGTATTAGGGTAATGCATTTTAACTAATGCACAAGGGTTATTACTCCATGCTCAAACGGAACCTTGCTTGTCTGGAAGTTGACCCTAACTACCTCGTCCTGCATAGCCATTAAGGCGATTGGCTTTCTTGATAACATGTCACTTACGACTTTTCAATTGACAGTTGATGTGCACCAATGAGGAAAATCTCTTACGGTCCCTGAAGCAATAAATCCGGTGTACATTGATGATAAACGCGGATTGGGGAATATCTCGATCGTTTACCTACTTTCCCGGGGTTGGCTGACATTGGACCTATCGGTAGCAAGTTCTTGTTGTAAGGAAAATCTTACTCTAGAAATGAACAAACAAAAACGAATTTAAAAGGTGCCGTGAATGACTCTAGGGTCACGCGTTATGAACTCGCCTCCCAATAGGGTGGTGCTGTTACACTTTTTAGTTTCATGCTGTCATATACCTTAAATATTTTTAAAACCACAAAAGCTATCTCAACAAATTTGATATCATTTGAGGGAACTAATAACAAGCTATCCGCCTGCAAAATGACATTGGTATAGCTAGTACAGAAGGTGAGCTACAGCTGTTTGAAATTTAGGGACCAGGGGTGGTGCCGGAAGTGGTGCCGCCGAAAGGGCTGCCGCCCAAATGGTTGCCGCCTGTACAAACTCAATGGGGATAATCCCATGCTTTGTTCTTTTTACCATAACTAGTCATCCCCTTATGTTACAAACACCATTCTGGTCCCATTTTAAAGGATATTTAGTAGTCATTAAATATGTGGTTCAATAGACTTGTCAACTATTTGTAACAATTAATTAATTACGGATCAGACCATGATCATCAGCTTTCTTCCTATTCGCTACACAGTCAACATGAATAATCCGCCTCAATTTACCGGATTTATGAAAATGACTAACAGAAAAAAGTTTTCAATCTATGATAGCAAAAGTATACATTTTTGGAAAGCTTGGAACTAGAGGAATTCAGAAATGTAGTTTAGATCAGAGAAGGGTACATCCTATAAAACTTGGAGATATTCACTAGCCGGTATAATTACCTTACCGACGAAGTAACCTTTGACAATTATATATCATCTGATGGGTAATTTCATGAGGAATTCAAATACGAGTATGTAAAGTAAATAATGATCTATCTATCTATCTATCTATCCCGTAGTCTTGTCGACCGTTGGGGCGCCACAGATGCCCTGACCACCAGCTCTCTCCATCCTTTTCTGTTCTCTGCCAATCTCAAAGTATCACTAAGCTTCAGGTCAGTCCATTCAGATATATTGTCTTCCCACCTTCTTCTCTGCCGACCTCTCTTTCGCCCTCCTGGCACTGTGTCTTGCAATACTGTTTTGGCAAGCCCTGTTGAATAATGATAGGGGTATGTATAACATTATATGGATCTTAAATTAAAAATTAAACATTCTGATATTTGTCCGAACATTTTGTATCATACCAATTTAGTCCTTGGTCGTACTATAATTTCAATGGCATATTTGGTTTCCTCATGCAGATTTCCTTCAGAAAATGTTTACTTTTACTACCTCGGGGGGGGGGGGGGGGGGGGGGGGGGGGGGGGGCTAATAACACATGACCCTAGTAAATAGCTATTTTGGTCTGTTCAAGCGATGACGAACTACAATCTATTTTGTAAACATTAACCCAATAAGCAACCCCGGAGCCTTTCTTTTTTCAGGGTTATGGCAAATTTCTGTAACAATTTTTATGATTAAATTGTTTTGTTTACAAATCCAAATATCTACTCACATGACTAGACAGTTTCGTCTTCGGAAGACTTCATCGGTAGTGACTTGATCCACTTGTTTTTCCCGCGAGATTTACTTGCACTCTCGGTCCCAGGAAGCTCAGGTGTTGTTAACAGTGGATCGTATACATGATTTAGAGAATAAATACCCTCGTCGCGGTTGATGATTTTGGCCCCTGCCTTCGTATCCAAATGGATTCTCTTATCCAACGCTTGTGTTTGTCATAGTCTTTGTCAAGGATTGAAGCCCCGTCCCAGTCGATTGTGTGATTCTCTTGTGCTATGTGGTCTGTGACAGCTGATTTATGTTGTTCCGTCGTAGAATCTTTTCTGTTGGCTCTCGTGAACTTCTTGTCGCTTGCTTTTTTGGCATCTTTCTTGTGTTCGTTAAGCCTTGTTCCAAACAGACAGCCTGTCTCACCGACGTAGGCCTTGTCGCAAGAGTGACAAGGGATCTTGTAAACACAATCGCTGGTCTGTAACGTGTCTCGTTTGTCTTTGGGATGCACCAATAGCCGTTTAAAGTGTGTTGTAAGGTTTCATTGCAGTCTGGATGTCATACTTCTTAAAAGATCTTTGCAGTCTTTCGGGCACACCTTGGATGTAGGGGATAACCACCATGCCATTGCTCACTTTGGTGTCATCCTTTTTCTTGGCTTTCTTTGTGGTCTTGTCCTACATCTGTTGTTGTACTCTTTAAAGTCCAGCTGGGGTATCCACGCCTTCCTAAAGCTTCTTTGATCCTTTTTTCTTCTGCAATCTTGTCTGGTTCTTCTGTGACAATTTTGTTCATTCTGTCAAACAATGTTCGTATAAATCATTCATTCGGCCAAAATCATCAACCGCGACGAGGGTATTTATTGTCTAAATCATGTATACGATCCACTGTTAACAACACCTGAGCTTCCTGGGACCGAGAGTAAATCTCGCGGGAAAAACAAGTGGATCAAGTCACTACCGATGAAGTCTTCCGATCGGGAAGACGAAACTGTCTAGTCATGTGAGTAGATATTTGGATTTGTAAACAAAACAATTTAATCATTTCAATCTACAATCCTGATGAACTTATTCAAACATTATTTATGATTTTTTAAAAGAAAAGTTGAATGTTTCCTTCAGCATAATTTAAAGGCACATTCTGATGATGCATACACGTAGGTAAATCAGGTTAGTAAAGAAATGAAAGTAAGGATGCAAACCACTGTAATTCAAGTCTCACAATGAATGTGGCTTTTCAAAAAAATATTTCCAATAAGTCAGAGAGCCTTCTGTATTTACCTACCCATCAATCATACATGTAGTTATAAAATGATAGAATCTGACATCGCAGTCTCGGTAGCTCAGTTGGTAGAGACAGTATAGTCAATGGGCAATTGTGATCGACGGTTCCAGATAACAATTCATGGTTCGAATCACATTCAAGGCCTCTTTTTTGAAAAGTTTATAAATATTTACCGTTTATATCTATTTCTTAACATTGTTACCATGAATGACCAAGAAATCTATCTTTATCTTGTGTTTAATGGGGGTTTCCCTCTTTTCCCTTACTTCTGCACTTACTAACAGTTCTAGAGTGCTGAAACTATGGGGGTATGTAGCTAAGACACGTTTGGAAGCTTTCATTTGGAAGTAGAATAGCTTTCTAACTTGTAAAATGAGTCCGCTAGGCAAGCCTGAAAAGAGGGCGGACTCGCCCCGCTCTCTCCTATAGAGAAAGGCCGGCAGGCACATCCACGTACGATTTTGGCAAAAACCACGACGGTTGCTAGTCCTTTTACGTGTTGTAGCATATTATATAGACCACAACGCATGACAAAGTTGACGCATGCGCACATCACTCAAAAATCCCGGGTCTGACCTGTACACAAATCTCATGAAGGAGGTTGGCGTTGACAGTTTTGATGGTGAACCAATTGAACTCTCGATGCAGTTAAAACCTAAATTAAACTCTACAACTACATGCCTCTGGTTAAGAGTTTACGGAGGTTAGCTTTGACAGTTTTGATGGTGAATTAATTGAATTCTTAACCTAAATACCAGTCGTAAAATCACTCCACAACTCCCCTCACAACTCTCCTCACAACTCTTTGCAAATCAACTCTCCCATTCACAACTCACTGTTTAGCCATCCCCGTTTCAGGGGCCCGCTGTAATAGTTGGTCATCCACTCTAGCGGCCACTAAATTGAAGAATTGAATTGCAGTGTCATTCAACCGTCCTAGATTCATCCGTCGTGCAAATCGAAAGCTCCCTAATATACGAGCGCAAGCGCTACCGTTGTAGTCATGTATTTAAAGATGCACAATAGAAACGTCACTGAGCCCACTGTGACATTATAAGAACCACACCATAATGTTATTTCTACGGAAGAGATTTAGTGCCAGCTAGCGGTTATGGGCGGCCAAAGGGGTCAAAATGGTCTCAAATGGAGAAAGGTCTCAGTAATTTAGAGAAAGGTGACTAGAAAATGGAGAAAGGTCTCAGTAATTTAGAGAAAGGTGACTAGAAAATGGAGAAAGGTCTCAGTAATTTAGAGAAAGGTGTCTAGAATGGAGAACGGTCTCAGTAATTCAGAGAAAGGTGTCTAGAATGTAGAAAGGTCTCTGTGATTTAGAGAAAGGTGTCTAGAATCGAGAAAGGTCTCAGTTATTTAGAGAAAGGTGTCTAGAATGTAGAAAGGTCTCAGTAATTTAGAGAAAGGTGTCTAGAATGTGGAAAGGTCTCTGTAATTTAGAGAAAGGTGTCTAGAATCGAGAAAGGTCTCTGTAATTTAGAGAAAGGTGTCTAGAATCGAGAAAGGTCTCAGTTATTTAGAGAAAGGTGTCTAGAATGTAAAAAGGTCTCTGTAATTAAGAGAAAGGTGTCTAGAATGTAGAAAGGTCTCTGTAATTTAGAGAAAGGTGTCTAGAATCGAGAAAGGTCTCAGTTATTTAGAGAAAGGTGTTTAGAATGTAGAAAGGTCTCTGTAATTTAGAGAAAGGTGTCTAGAATCGAGAAAGGTCTCTGTAATTTAGAGAAAGGTGTCTAGAATCGAGAAAGGTCTCTGTAATTTAGAGAAAGGTGTCTAGAAAAGGTCTCAGTAAGTTAGAGAAAGGTGTTTAGAATGTAGAAAGGTCTCTGTAATTTAGAGAAAGGTGTCTAGAATCGAGAAAGGTCTCTGTAATTTAGAGAACGGTGTCTAGAATGTAGAAAGGTCTGTGTAATAGTCTTGGAAAGGTCAAATGTTGAGAACGGTCTGTAAAGCAGAGAACGGTCTGTAAAGCAGAGAACAGTCTGTAATGTACAGAACGGTCTCTATCTTCTATTTCTACTCTCTATTTCTCTCCCCGTAAGTGTAAAGCAGAGAACGGTCTCTATCTTCTATTTCTACTCTCTATTTCTCTCCCCGTAAGTGTAAAGCAGAGAACGGTCTCTATCTTCTATTTCTACTCTCTATTTCTCTCCCCGTAAGTGTAAAGCAGAGAACGGTCTCTATCTTCTATTTCTACTCTCTCTTTCTCTCCCCGGTAGTCGGTCAAGAGAGCACCACACCAAATCAATGCGCAATTCGTGTAATCCTGTAGTAGTTCCGGAAAAGCACGAAGACTAGGCTTGTTGTAAATGTGAGGTTTTCGGGCAATTTGTTTCTCCGGGGATGGTATGTTTGTATTTAGGGATCGCTCATTTTTTAAGGTGGAGGTGGGGGGTGTAACTTTCATATGTTGAAATAGGGGGGGTTATGTAACTTTTTATTCTAGAACAGGGGGGGTGTAAATTTGTTTAAACTATAAAGATGGTGGTGATTGGCGTGATTTTAGAGGCTATTTTGGAGTGTAAATGCCATTTTTTTCTGCGCTTCGCGCATATTTATTCTAACTTGTTCAGGTTATCAAAATGTATAAATATGAAGAAAAACAGTGGCGTACCCAAGGGGGGTCCAGGGGGGCCAGCCAGGGCCCCCCTGAAATAACCCTGTCGGTAAAAACGACCCTCCGCCGGTAGATCTGCGATTTTGACCATATCAAGATTGCAGCTGCTGACGGGGAAAAAATTGTGCATGTTTTACGATTTTTTCGGGAGTCTGTAAAAAAAATTGTCGGTACATCATGCCTATCGTCGGTAGAAATATGGTCCGGCCCCCCCCCCCCCCCCCCCAGTTTCCAAAAGCTGGGTACGCCACTGAAGAAAAAAAATTCCAACTCGCTACGCTCGCCATTATTAATTTCACACAGTAAAAAGAAGGGGCATCATAAAATTATTGGCTGTTCAGATAGGGCACAAACAAAATTTGCCAACGTATCCATGAACAAAATTCAAGTTAAGTATGTGACAAGTTAATTTTTTTCGTGGAGGGGGGGTTGTGTAAAAAGCTACTGGTTAGCAGGGGGTTATGTAATTGGAGTAATTCTGTTATACCCTTAAACGCTAGGGGGGGGGGGTAAGGTAATTTTAACATACGAGTCTCGAATTTGTCTCCCCCCCCCCCCCCCCCCCACCCTCCACCATAAATAATGAACGGTCCCTTAAATGAACAAATAGGACCTATCCGTTGCACCTACAATGATAAAATACGATATTTTTTAATTTATCGACCTAAATAAATAGTGCCCAGGGCGTAAGCACCTGCCTAAATGGTGAACAGGCATGCCAGCAAACGTGAAAAAATGAGGGCGCTGTGTGCAGGTCCGTAGCGGAAAATTTAGGTTAATAACCCCTCATGAAACAAGGCTTAAATAAAAGTTGAGATGTTACTGAAAATGGTCATAGGTGACAAGTATGCCTTAAATGTAACCGGAGGATAGAAAAGGTTTCTTGAAATATGGCACTTTTACACGTATTTCAATGAGAAAGATATTTGGTGTGGTGCTCCCCTATCTCACTGATTTACATGAAGCCCGTCTCCCGTAGCGTTACCGGGGAGAGAAAGAGAGAGTAGAAATAGAAGATACAGACCGTTCTCTGCTTTACACTGAGTAGAAATAGAAGATACAGACCGTTCTCTGCTTTACAGACCGTTCTCTGCTTTACACTGAGACCGTTCTCTGCTTTACAGACCGTTCTCTGCTTTACACCCAGACCGTTCTCAACATGCATTTGACCTTTCCAGGACTATTACACAGACCTTTCTCCATTTTCTAGTCACCTTTCTCTAAATTACTGAAACCTTTCTCGATTCTAGACAACTTCCTCAAAATTACTGAGACCTTTCTCCATTCTAGACACCGTTCTCTAAATTACAGAGACTTTTCTCGATTCTAGACACCTTTCTCTAAATTACAGAGACCTTTCTATACATTCTGGACACCTTTCTCTGAATTACTGAGACCTTTCTCCATTTTCTAGTCACCTTTCTCTAAATTACTGAGACCTTTCTCCATTTTCTAGTCACCTTTCTCTAAATTACTGAGACCTTTCTCCATTTTCTAGTCACCTTTCTCTAAATTACTGAGACCTTTCTCAATTTTCTAGTCACCTTTCTCTAAATTACTGAGACCTTTCTCCATTCTAGACACCGTTCTCTAAATTACAGAGACCTTTCTCGATTCTAGACACCTTTCTCTAAATTACAGAGACCTTTCTACATTCTAGACACCTTTCTCTGAATTACTGAGACCTTTCTCCATTTTCTAGTCACCTTTCTCTAAATTACTGAGACCTTTCTCCATTCTAGACACCGTTCTCTAAATTACAGAGACCTTTCTCGATTCTAGACACCTTTCTCTAAATTACAGAGACCTTTCTACGTTCTAGACACCTTTCTCTAAATTACTGAGACCTTTCTCCATTCTAGACACCATTCTCTAAATTACAGAGACCTTTCTCGATTCTAGACACCTTTCTCTAAATTACAGAGACCTTTCTACATTCTAGACACCTTTCTCTGAATTACTGAGACCTTTCTCCATTTTCTAGTCACCTTTCTCTAAATTACTGAGACCTTTCTCCATTCTAGACACCGTTCACTAAATTACAGAGACCTTTCTCGATTCTAGACACCTTTCACTAAATTACAGAGACCTTTCTACATTCTAGACACCTTTCTCTAAATTACAGAGACCTTTCTCGATTCTAGACACCTTTCTCTAAATTACAGAGACCTTTCTACATTCTAGACACCTTTCTCTAAATTACTGAGACCTTTCTCCATTTAGACCATTTTGACCCCTTTGGCCGCCCATAGGCGGTTAGGGTTATGAACTCACGAACTCACGAACTCGTGCCAACAATCCCGAGTTCGTGAGTTCGTACTTGTACACTTTGAAAATAAAGAAATAGTAAAGACATTTTGGCTCCGAACTCGAACTCATGAAACTCCTATATATTTTTAATTTAGCGAGTTGGTTAGTATTAACAAACAAACCCAATCGCCTCTTTTCATGTAAATATCCTGAGTTCGTGAGTTCGTGAGTTCGTGAGTTCGTGTGCTGCAAACACAACCGCCTGATTTTGTGGATATCGTGACGTGTTCGTGAGTTCGTGCGTTCATATGCTGCAAACACAACCGCCTGGTTTATTGGCACGAGTTCGTGACTTCGTGCGTTGCAAACACAACCGCCTAATTTTTGGCACGAATTCGTGACTTCGTGCGATGCAAACACAACCGCCTGGTTTTTGGCACGAGTTCGTGAGTTCGTGCGTTGCAAACACAACCGCCTAATTTTTGGCACGAGTTCGTGACTTCGTGAGTTCGTGCGTTGCAAACACAACCGCCTTGTTTTTGCACGAGTTCGTGACTTCGTGAGTTGTTAACAAAGAAATGCCAATGAGAAGTGTGCATTCCTTCTTCTTTTTTTTGGGGGGGGGGGGAAGCATTCAAAAAGGGGTTTCATTTGATTTAGGGTCCGATTTGGAAAGGCCCGCTTGGTGATGACGATAAATGGATGTATATGAGCCCCCCCCCCCCCCTCCCCCTCCTCAAGGAAACCCGAAGAGCTTTATTCTGCATGTTTTACAACTCACAAAGTCACGAAGACACGAACAAATCAGGCGGTGGTGCCATTGGCAACGCACGAACACACGAAGTCACGAACTCGTGCCAAAAACGAGGCGGTTGTGTTTGCAACGCACGAACTCACGAATTCACGAACTCGTGCCAACAACCAGGCGGTTGTGCTTGCAACGCACGAAATCACGAACTCGTGCCAAAAGCCAGGCGGTTTTGTTTGCAACGCACGAACTCACGAAGTCACGAACTCGTGCCAAAAATCAGGCGGTTGTGTTTGCAACGCACGAAGTCACGAACTCGTGCTGACAATTCTGAGGCCTGTGTTGACAACACACGAACTCACGAAGTCACGAACTCGTGCCAAAATCAGGCGGTTGTGTTTGCAGCATATGAACACACGAACTCACGAACACACGATATCCACAAAATCAGGCGGTTGTGTTTGCAGCACACGAACTCACGAACTCAGGATATTTACATGAAAAGAGGCGATTGGGTTTGTTTGCAATAACCTACTCGCTAAATTAAAAATATATAGGAGTTTCATGAGTTCGTGACTTGGAGCCAAAATGTCTCTACTATTTCTTTATTTTCAAAGTGTACAAGTCACGAACTCACGAACTCGGGATCGTTGGCATGAGTTCGTGAGTTTGTGCGTTCATCATGTTCATAACCCTAACCGCCTGGCACTATGAATCTCTTCCGTATATTTCTGAAAATTAAGACGCCATCATATTATCACGGACTTGCTTAGAATTGATTAATAGCGTTGCTAGCACCGTAGCACGATATATTACCGTATTGCGGATACCGTGATAACTCACCTGCGTGTAGCTAACGTGTGCTAGAGTTCAACGAATTAATTTTATGAGTACCGTGATATATTTAACCCGGAGAAAAATCTTCGTGTGAACATGGCTACTCGCTCCGTCTCTTCTACATAAATTATCACTCGATGCAGTAGATGATATTGTCACATAATCTATACATGATTTATCAGCGTACTACAGCCACAGAGATGTAAGAAATATGGCAGTGTTTTGGAGCCATTCTAAAATTAAAAGTAAGTGAAATTTGTATGTATTTCAACATCATTTTGTATTTTAAGGATTAACAGTATTAAAATGTGCTAAAGCCAAAAATCTAACATATTATCAGAATAAGAGGTTTTTTATATTTGCATATTCGTATGTAGTAATTGCAAGTGATACCACTGAAAGCGACCTAATAGGAATGATATTTTTTACCTATTTGAATTTTATTTTGTACGTACATGTACGTACGCTAGGAATAATATATCTAAATAGATTATTAGTCCCAGCATGTATGCATGGACATTGCAGCGGGTAATACTACGCCTTTCGTAAATTGTCTATCAGTCAGTGATTTGCATACAATTATGGATAACATGAAGCGCTGCAGTGCCGGATGCAGGATTTAACAAATGATCAAATAATTAAATTGGTAAAATATTCTAATTGTGCGCATTTTCCCGTACCTTGGAACTGCTACTGGAAGAATAGTGTAACAACATGAACAATGTACCTGTTACTTCCATGCATGTACCAATGGCTATCCCTATTTGTAACAGCGATAATTATTGCGAGAAGAGGCTACCATCAGGGCCATTGGTTGGTTGGTTGGTTGGTTGGTTATCGTAGTTCCCTCCTTTAAAGGAGCACCGAGTAAGACTCATATTGTCTTCTGATTGATGTCTAATCAGCAGGCATGTAATATAATAAAGTCATATAAAAAGTTCATATATACACAGTTGAGAACAGAGTTATTTGCTAGCAAGCTCCAGGATGAATGCTGATATATAAATGGTGTGCAATCTATATAAAAGCATTCTAGTGATTGGTTCACAATTAAGGGGCATGCAGGTTTGGGTAAGCAGCGAAATGAGTGGAGTCTAGTATGAAATGGGTAAGAAGCTGTGGTGTAGATGATAGATATATAGCTCCAAGAGTTGGGATACATGACATCAGCTTTCTCCTTCAAGAGTAGTAGGAATTGATCTCTAGTTTGGTTCAGTTTGGTACAGTTTGGTTCAGTTTGGTACAAGTTGTTTCTGCAGACTCATTGCAGAGCAAACATGTAGGGTCAACTTTGTTTTGGTTGAAACTCGCTTTCCCATGTCAAAATTTTTCAAAATTCCTGTTGATCCCAGTTGAAAAGTGGGCCATTTTCCATGACGGAACAGCTGGTTTGAACAGTGTTCAACTTGGTTCAACTGGGTTTTAAACTCAGTTCAAAAACCTAGTTGAAAGTGGGACATTTGCCGTCATGGAACCAACTGGTTTAACTGTGTTGAACTGGGTTTTCAACTGGTTTCAACTGGAACTGTTCAACTGGGATCCGACCTGGCTTATTAGCTTAATTGGAGTGTGTAGGTCCCATGCAGTAAGAAGCTTGGCTTTTACTGTAGCTCTAGACATGTCATGCTTGTTGTACTCAACAGTGTCCCATACTTGGTGGGTCTTCCCAATTTGACAGTGGTCTTTGTAAGTACTTCAGAGAATGTTCTGGATAGCATCAGATTTCAGCTGATCATTCCAGTAGTCACAAACAGCTGAATTCACAACATCTTTCCAGGCATGTTTGTTGGGCACATTAAGTAAGTCATAGGCACTTGGAAGATTGTATTTCTTAAGCAGCTTTTTAGTTTCAACAAAACAGCTCTCGATTTGTCAGATTTCATTGCAAGCTGCCTCTCAGCTATCTTGTATTCAATACTGGTATCGTTAGCACAAGGAGAAGAAAGACCGCCGCATCTGAAGTTCGGTCCGGTAGGTGCTTAATCTGTTTGAGAGTCTTCTATTGGTATACAAGCAGAGATTTCTTGTCAGCAACACTTAGCCCCATGATTTCCAGGCCATATAGATATCTTGGTTCAACAAATGTGTTGATGAGTTTCCACGACACCTTTGGACTAAGACCATTCAGGGCGTGCAGACCTGGTCCCATCAGTGCATAGGTAGTCCTTCTGCCAGTTGTGATACGGTTGAGGATGATTTCTTTATGCGAGATGCATGTAGCCACGTTTCTCTCAATACCAAGAGGTTTTAGTTGGCTAACTTGGATTGGTAGACCATCCATTGTCCAGTAGTCCAAGTCCTTCCAGTATTTGTAAGATGATTTAGTACCAAGCGGCAGAACCATACTCCTCTGAGGATGGAGAATGTAACGCTCTTTTTGGGAGAAGATGGCAGTTTCGGTAACCTGGATTGGGTTGCTAGCTGCTAGGATTACATCATCTGCACAGGTTGGTGCACCAGCATAGTAAGGACCAATTCTTGCTCCAATTGTCCTAGAATCAAGTTGGTGCAGTATTGGGTCAACATAGCGCTTGTAGAAGTCAGTAGATGACCCTCGCCCTTGATGAACTAGCTTCAAACAGGTTTTCTTTCCACATCTTTGATAATAGTCCACATTTCAAGTTGGACACCTGTCAGGTAAAGCCTGCGGGGTAGTGAGGAATGGTTCACCACATCGAATGCTTTTCTTGCATCCAAGAAAGCGAGAAACAGGTGCTTTGATTTGTCGTCTCTGGCATCATTGATTAACTCGGATACTAGATACTTTGGAATGGGAATTAAGACTCCCTGCTTAAAGGTCTGTGGAACTTTGCCTTCAGTACAGATTTTGAACAGGTGAGCAAGAGGCCTGAGTAATGAACATCCAGCATATTTCACATGCTCAGCTTAGACGCCATTTCCATCAGCAGATTTACCATTATTCAGCTTCTTGATTGCAGTGAGAACTTCATCGTTGGATATAGCTGGGGACTCAATCTGTCCATGTAGGTGCTGGACGATCCATTCAATCAACTGTACATCACCCTCAATCCTGTCAAGGTACTGCTGATCAAAGTTTAAACATATTTTATCTTTCTAGATTTATTTTACTTTCTAGATTGATTTTACTTTTCTAGATTGATTTTACTTTTCTATTTTCATTTTACTTTCTAGATTAATTTGACACAAAAAATCTAGAAAAAGAAATAATCTAGGAAAATAATCCAGAAAAAAAAATCTAGAAAAAAAAAATTAATCTAGAAGAAAGTAAATCTAGAAAAACAATTAATGTAGAAAAAAATAATCTAGAAAAAATATTAATCTAGATGTAGAAAAAAAAAATTAGAAAAAAATTAAGCTAGAAAAAAATTAATCTAGAAAAAATAATCTTGAAAAACAATGATTAATCTAGAAAACAAGAATAGACACAACTATAATAGCTGGTCGCCGAACGGGTCTCCGCCTGTATGTAGCGAATTTGATTGTACAGTACCATGATGAAGGCACGAATCAGTCGTTAAAATTCTAAATTTTGGAGAAAAAAGATTGTCTCTAGAAACACCGAGTACCAACATTCCCGAGACCACATTTGGACCACGTAGGCCGTTTATTTTTGAAGTTATTCACAATTCCACCACTTCTTAAATCGAGGGCGCCGTTTATTGCGAGACTCAATCGATTCCGCCAACTTCCTCTAAATGAAAACGTCCTAACTAGTCAGGATTTCATTCTTATAAAAACTCATGCCCTAAATAAGTGCCCAATCTCATTTTGATTTTGATTTTGTTTTACCATAACTTGCGGAACCAAAACAAATTTAAAACATCAGTCAAATCATGTTGCGTCACAATGCGGACGCGAAAAACAGCACCCCAAGTCTAGGGTGGATAGGGCCATCTCCTCATACACTTGAAGGGTAATAAAAATGAAATACATTTACGAAACTGAACTTCATTTGGAGCGCGAGTGTTTTCGCCTTGCTCATACAGAACATTATTTTGAACATCATGAGTGCCTGAAATTCGAAAATAACTTGATATACTTTGAACATAACCCATATCCGTATCGATCAACATTGCCGTATCGATCAACTCGTATGATGCCACTAAGTGATCAAATATTTCGTATTGCATGGAAGTACGATTCTTCCATGGTTATTGTGAAGACCAATTTTATTAAGTGGAGCCGGCGCCTGGGTAAATGACGTAATGAATATTTTAAACGATAGCTGGCTGTCGATTTAAGAGGATCAGACGGTGAAAATAAAGAGTGTGACATAAATTATAAATGATCATCTATTGTAATTTCTGCCACTCATAATATACATCCGCAAAACATGTATTCGATGGCTTTTGGTGGTAATTAACATTGATGAAGCGTTGCCTGGAAACGCATAAACACAAACTGACGCGCTTCATTATTCCAAAATATCCCTAGTAGTTTTCCATTTTCAAAACTTCTTTGATTAGAAAAGGTTACTGGATATGATTGAATTAAAGGCCTTTAAATGATTTTATCACCACCGTTCTTCTCCGAAACTAATTTGAAACAGCGCAATTCTAGAATTTCTGATGTTTCAAAATATAATGAGTTTTATAGGAACGTAAATTGCCAACACTTTAAAGATCATGGCCTGGACAAAATCTTAAATTTGAAGTAAATCTGACGGTGCGTCAGATTTAAAGATGGCGGATCACAATGCATTTTTTTTTATTGAATATACACTCACCCCTACGTGCAATCGCCTCCAAACGTGGACGCAGTTTAGAACTATTCAACCGAGGACGGTGTGTATCACATTTTAATCGACATAACGAGGACGTTTTTGTGTAAAAAATATATATATTTATTTTGTACAGCATTTTATCTACCAACCGCGGACCGTATTGGTACCTGTGACTGAGGACCTTATTTAAACGTGCTTTCAAATGCATTTTGTGGTAATTGCAGCCCCATGCACCTAGTCTAGAACTGTGGACGGGTCCACGGTTGGCAAAAGGTCCACGGTTAGAAGGTTAGAATCTGTTGTGTGTCCACGTTTGCCGGTGGAAACGCACGGGGGTGTGTGTTTTCATGGTGTGTTCGTTATTTTAGTATGACTTATAGCACGAGGCAGCGTAGCTGCCGAGAGCTATAAGGAATTAAAAGCACTCATCGACAGTGACCATTTTAGTGATGATTTATATGACAGAGCTCTACTATATACCCTACACACCAGATACACACCACTTTCACAGTAGGACACCTCTCACTCACCCAGACTTAGACAATCATCTACTATTAAACACACACACACCAAGTTGGCTAATAATTACAGCGCTGTAATTAATCAGGTTATTTACGATGTCAAATTTACAGCATTCTGAAGCTGTACAATAAGTGAAATTTGTGGAATTCTGGATTGGCTGTGTATGTGCTTTTATATGCATTATAATTAGTTTAAAATCTGGAGTTCGTGGATATACAACATGCTTTTAAAGAAAATAGGATAACCTTATATTACCTCATGCCATTTTTATCTCAAACTTTAAAACATGACCATTTTGTAATTAACGACTGTTAAAGCTCTATTTTCATTAAATATTGGCCATATCCTTTGATGTAGATGCTTCAAAGTGATGGAATAAAAACAACTGTTTGAATTAAGTATAACCCTTACAAATGTACGTATGCAATTTAGAAAATGAGACTATAATACGGTATATATATTTTTTCTTTAGTCTATATTAATGTTGTGTTGCATAGCTGTAATATCAAGTCACAATCTATATGGGGAATATCACATTAGCGATTTATTACGAACTGAAATTGATATGAATTGAAAAACAGCAAGGCGACCGTCTAATGAGTCTTTCGCTGATTGATGGCGCGCTTAGTACTTTGCGAGGATACGATGGGGCATGTGTTCATGCTTTTAATAATAATAATAATAATAATAATAATAATAATAAATAGCATTTTGCCTAGGGATACAAAGCGCAAAAACATGAAAAATACAACAGCAAAAAGAAATACCATGATAAAAATGGAAACCAATTAAGGAAACAGATAATTTTTGAGTTTAGACTTAAAACATTGTACTCTAGTGGCATTTCTAACAGACACCGGCAATTTATTCCACATACGTGGAGCCACTACTGAGAAGGCTCTATCCCCAGCAGATTTCTTGGTGACAGGAACGACAAAATTAATACTGTCAGCAGAGCGTGTTCTCATAGTGCTTTGAGATTGTATTTTAACAAGACAGTCTTGAATGTACTGGTCACAGAGCCCTTCCAAAGAATTGTACACATACAGCATTGTCTTATAAATAATACGTTCATCTACTGGTAACCAGTTCAATTTAGCCAACAATGGAGATACATGCTCACGTCTGGGCTTGAGACACACTAGTCGTGCACAATTGTTCTGCAAGATTTGCAACCGTTTCAGATCTTTCTTAGATATACAATTTAGCAAAATATTACTTTAGGTTCAGCCTAAAGTTTAGGAATGAATATTGCTTGGATACTATAAATGGGAATGGTTAATAAATGTGGCTATTCCGTTCTAAATTACACACCCCCTGTGGAAGAATCGGATTAAAATTTCACAGGGGCAGTGTTAATATACTGCACAAATGAGCTAATTAGGCAAGTTCATGTGAAATCCATTCAGTTTCGGTAAGAGAGTGAATTTGAACCTTATACAGAAGGTGCATGAAATTCCAATGGAGTTGCCTACTATTGGCTGAACCTAAAGTTATACGCTTGCTCTGTGGAATAGTTTATCTAAATCTACTACGTGGATTGCGATGGGGGAATGCACATATTCATTTAGGAATCAATGTTGATTGGATACAATTACAATAAATTGTGAGTGGTTAGTGGGTGGGGCTATTCCATTTCGAATTGACACACCCCTGGGGAAGAATTAGATTCAAATTTAACTGGGGCTTTGTCAATTTCAAATGGATATGGTCACATTTATAAAGTTGGGACCCTATTGCGTCACATGCATACATTTGACAAAAATTACATGTGATAATGCTCTAAGCCTAATAACTCAAAAATTATAAATCCAAAGTGTGCAAAATTATACATTGTTAGAAAGCTGAGATATCTAGGATTGTGAATATCTAGTGTTTGTTCCAGTATACAGGGTGACTTAGGAAATATATAGGGTGTAACAAAAGGAATATTACTATGAAATGTAATTTACTGTATGCTTCCTAGTTTAAACATAGGGCATTGAAATAAATATTGAACCCCAGATTTGAGAAGCCAACGGCATGGCCCTTCCGGTCATATATTATTTGTAGGGGTTAATTAATTGTCAAACGAAAATACAGGGTGATCAAAATGTGTCAATTTTCACATAAAAAACTATATATTCTGTCTGGACAGTATGACAAAAATGTATATAAATGTTGTTTGTTCAAAAGAAACACTTAAATGAAGTTTATGAACATACCTTTCTGGTAGAAAGGTAAAAATCATTCAAATTTTATTATACAGGGTGTCCAAAAATGAAGAAAACAAATTCGGCTGATTACTTACAACCTCATTTCTGTATTATGAATTGATTACAATGTTATGCCTGACATCAATTGCACTGATATCTTGCTAACATATATAGTTAAAACTGTTGACCTATAGAAATCAGCATTGGATATTGATCAATTTAAAAATGATATACTAGTAGGGTGACGGCGATGGACATGTTAATCCTAAACACTAAAAGGTGATATTACTGTGCGGATTTGGTGGATAAAATAAGCACTTCCTAGGTAATTAGTATCAATATAATCAGCAAAGAGTATCTAAAATATTAAGGAATATTCAACATCAGGTCCGACTTCATTAAAAGACTGCAGAGATATTGCCCTCCCCCAGTTACCATTTGAAATTGGTAATAATCTGCCGTTGATACATTTTCAGATGGTACTTGTTGAATGGAATTAATTAGTACTATTAATTAATTGGGGATGTAATTAACACTTATTAAGGTTTGGTAATGACAATAATGATACTAATCACACAAAATAATAATTCAATGAACTAATATACACAAAGTTTAATCATTTATTTTGCACATCCCATTGGAAATACATAGCATGCATCCTCACATGCACCCCTCCTCACCCGCTTCCACCCTGACTAATTGTAATTAACGAGTTATAGTAATTAATCTCGACTTGATTTATACATTTTTCTTATAGATACTATTAAAGCAATAAATTATCTTCCAAATGAGACAGAATATACTCAATTGTGATGTATGGTTTGAAAAATATAAGCATTTGAATGGCAAATAAGCGAAAAAATGTGACAAGTCCACCCTTTTTAGGGTCCCAACTTAGGAAACGTGACCATATACTAATTTGGCAACTTCATGTGATATCCATACAGTTTGTGTAAAAAGAGTGATTTTGAACATTAGATGGAGGGTGCATGGAATTCCAATGGAGTTGCCAAAAATGGTTGATCGGATTGATTAAATATCGCATGTGCAGTGTCAATTTGAAATGGATGAGTTAATTGCGCAACTTCATTGGAAAAATGTGTAAATTCTGTAAAAAGTGAATTTGAAATAAATTCAGAAAAAAATTAAGAAGAAAACAAATTGGGAAACAAATTTGGGAAAAAAGAAATCGAAGAACATTTCACACTTCTTATCACACCCTTCCATTCTAACTGCACATACACCCCATCTCCAGTTCCATCACGCATTTATAAAACATAAATGGGAAAAAATGCGAAAATAATTTCCTCTGCGTTTACACCCTTCTTGCGTTCCCACTGCACATACAGCCTTCTTGCATTATAGGCTTGGGCATCGCCAGTCTTTTCCATATCGTATATCGCAGGTAAAAAATATCGCGATAATCGCCGTCAAGATCAAAACACCCTAAATTTGCCAATATCGACCGTTTTAGCCTATATTCAGAAACCGCTACAACTGCAAAACGATTTTGCACAAGACACTATTGCGCTGCAGTATCATCTTGAGTTACCTATAGAGTATCTAGCATGTGCATTACATTTTGTTAAGCTTCTCTAACTTTTGATTTATAACGGGATCAAACTTGTGTTTTTCATGAAAAATAGCTCAAATTATGTATCAAATTGAAAACGGGAATTATTTCACGTCAAGTAACCAATTGTAATAATTCACATATTAATGTAATCTATACATATTAATCTTTAAAATATAAAAAATCGCCGTTGGCTTTTTACTCCTACAAGGCGTTGTGTAACGTCAAAATTACGTGTGTATATCGCTCTACACCTAGCACATAAAGTCCCTGCTCAGGTGCTTTGAGGTTGACTAATTCAAAATATATAATCGGTACCAAAAATCTGAGATAACCATTAAATTAGCAAATTTCTTCTCCGCAGTTTGATACCTCATTCAACAAAATCGAATGGATACTTTTAAAGTTATGACGATTTCAATGACCGCGCATGCAACAGAAATGTTGCACTAGGTATAGGAAATCATTGATTTGTGTGTGATTTACCATAGACGGTAAAAATCAATGTTTTACCCGTCTATGGATTTACGCACTGAAAAACTCACAGCTTATCAGCTAAGACTTGTATTCTTCACAGCCAGATACACCCTTTGTCCCGCACATTGCGGTTATCACTAAAGACCCATTCATCTGTCTCGTTCAGAGAGCACACAGTTATGACAGTAATCACACACAAATCAATGATTCCTATACCTAGTGCAACATTTCTGTTGCATGCGCGGTCATTGAAATCGCCATAACTTTAAAAGTATCCATTCAATTTTGTTGAATGAGGTATCAAACTGCGGAGAAGAAATTTGCTAATTTAATGTATATCTCAGATTTTTGGTACCGATTATATATTTTGAATTAGTCAACCTCAAAGCACCTGAGCAGGGACTTTATGTGCTAGGTGTATATAAAATGTTGGAAAATGAATGACGCATAGTGTATCAACCATCTCGGTCATATGAGGGATGAAATGTCGTGTTTACGATGTGCATCTAAATAAATAATATATCCCATCTTGAAAACAATCTTCAAGTCCAAAATGGCCGCCATAATCGCCAAAATACATATAGAACGCGCGTATTGAATTCCATACACTAAATTATGCAGTTTCGATGCCTATGATCGAAATGCCTGAAAGGAAACACTCATTTAAGACGTTCTTGAGGATTCTTAAGCTTCCATAATGACCGCAGATATGTCAAATTGGACATTAAAGGGCTGGAACAAAGCTTCTTTATTTGTTATGGCTATCTTCTGTATGTAAGACTAGCGGTTTCTTTACACAAATTATACGATATCGTTATTATGTTTCAAATTGAAAAAGGGATATTTTTACGTCAAGTAACTAATTTTAATAATATACATATCAATGCTATCTATACATATTAACCTTTAAAATATACATAATAATTATTAACTTTTTATTCATACGTGTCGTCGTGTGCCTGTGATCGTTATGTGTACTCGTTTTGCACAATTCAAATCCACATTGAAATTATACTTAAAACTCGGGCATTAAATTCATGAACAAACTGCGGAAACACCGTTTATCAAATCGAGCACCCTTCACCAGTTTACGAAAGTGGATTGAATTTATCATGTTTATACTATCCTTTTTTCATCGAAACCTCAAGTGCCAAAAATTTAAATTCGGGTCAGTCGGTCGGAATTTTTTTTTTCATTCTTTTTTTCATTTTTTTTTTTTTTGGCTGAAAAATATATGGTTTATGTCAAGACAAAATTGGTATATGCCCATATGTCAATTTAACTAATGTTTCTAGTGTGACAATAGTCTAAAAAAACATTTATTTAGGTTTATTTATTCATTTCAAGCAAGAAATAGTAACATTTAGACACTTTTAATCAAATTTAAATCTAAAAAAATAAAATAATAATAATTAAAAAAAGAAAAAGAAAATGCGACCCTAGTTTTTACGATTTTAGGGTCGGTCGCTGAGGGCAACACACCCTTTTTGTGGCCTAATGGCAATGAGGGTCTTCAATTTGGAGGGGGCATGCCTGTGATCCGGGGAGCGAGCATAACCGACTAATTTGTATCACTATATACAGCGTTTGTCATTTCATTAGGGGGGGGGGGGGGGGGGGGGGGTCAGGGCCGGGACCGGGAAGCGAGGCTGCGAGGCAGGGGGATTCACATAATGTCATAATCTTAAATGTTTTTCAATTTCAGGGCTTATTAAATAAAGACCTCCAAGAAAAAAGGATTTTAATAATATAATCATTTCGATTGCTGGGTCTATGAAATAATACTTTTATTTACTCGTTTTGCACAATTAAAATCCCCATTGAAATCAGACTTAAAACTCGGGCCTTTTAGAGAATAATGACTGCGTAACAACTGTTTTCGTGATTTTGTTTTGAAATCAGAGGGTTGCCCCTGAGGGACAATTCCGAATGACCAGAACAACAACCGATGATTTCAAAACAAATTTACGAAAACAGTTGTTAGGCAGTTATTATTCTCATTCGTTACTGAAAAAGATGCATATTTATCCAAATCGTTGATTTGTACCGATATAATTGCGCTAATAATTAATTTCGTTTTCTGCTTATTTTGTCCACTCCTTAGTTTTTGAAACAGTCCACGTCGGGTCATCCCCTCATTACCATTTGTATCATTCAACCAATCAGCTTTAATCGTGTTTCCTTATAACTCATTGAATATTCAGTTTAGGTATGTGAGGCTTTAATTTGATTGGTCGGTCAATGAGCAAAACAATCGAACACTTTGGCGCAGTACTTTCGGGCAATTATTAGTAACCTGCGCTCGGCGTGTGCGTTCTCATCTAACGATTCATTTTATTGGAACGCACTTTGTACGCAGCTTTCGCGATTATTCATGAAGTAATGAATCACGAACAAACTGCGGAAACACCGTTTATCAAAACGAGCACCATTCATCATTTTGCGGATGGGATTGATTTTGTCATGTTTATAGGGCCTATCCTTTTTTTAATCGAAACCTAACAACCCCCGATATTTTGCATGTTTTACGAGTGTGTGTATACGTTATGTTTAAAACACGCATGGCCAGAGGCCCAGTCGCCCCTCCCAACACTGCTTTCGATTCCCATTGAAATCCCATAAAAAGAGCCTTACTTCCAATTGCTTTATGAACGAAGCGACGTGTGTGACGCAGGATGACAGCGCGAACATGCTATGTCGCGTTACGCAACGCGGACCAGTTCTGCGTTTTAAACCGCGTACTTTACGTCGCTTCCTACGCCCTACCATAACGCGGTATTCATTTTGTCAGACTGTTGAACCAAAAAAATACGTCCTTTTTATAGAAGTATCTCAAAAACTAAGTTGGTGACCCTTTTATTTATCTGTAGTACCCATTAATGCGCAACTTTTATTAAATTTACAACAAAATTGGCGGGAAAATTATATTTCCATAGGATTGTGTACTAAATAGTAGTCACAAAGTTGGTGACCTCCATTTTTAATTCAAGATTCTTTTTTATAATCGTTTAAACTTTTTTCACAGTGAATATTAAAAAAATGGCGGACAAATACTATCGTGGTGCATATTTCTGGCATGTTTTGTATTTCTCAAATTACAGAACCAAAACGGTCGCCAATAACACACATTTAATTAAGCAACGTTCTGGCATGTTTTTGTTTCTCTCAAGATATAGAACCAAAATGGCTACCAATAGAACCAAAGAGGCTTCAACTCGAGCCAGTACCCCAGACGAAGCCGCTTGATCCAGTTTCCCCACACAAAGGTAGGCATTCACATTTCCAATTATAGAGATAGCCTTTGAAGTATGATTTTCCTACAAAGAAGAGATAATTTTGGCTTGTACAGGTGCGCGCTAAAAAGAGAAGAGCAACTCCTTTGAACATGATGAACAAATTCCATCCCTTCAAATCCTGTCTTTGATTGGATTAATATAAATTCCTTAATGTTTAATGTCATCACAACAGAACAATTGCATATCTTATTTGGGTAAATTATATAGACAAATCCAGTGTTGTATTCAAAGTTAGACAGTTTCGTCACCTCGTACAACACATTTAATCAAAGCAACTTTCTGGCATGTTTTGTTTCTCTCAAGTCACAGAACCTGATCCTGCTCTCCAGCCACTACAACCGAGGAGCCCGCTCGATCCAGTTTCCTCACACGAAGGAGGAAAGAAGCGTAAATTTGTTCAGTTCTGTGTCTGCATCATTGGTGTTGGTGTCGTTGTTCTTGTAGTAGCATTAGGAATGTATTTGGGCAAAAGAAGCCGCGAAAGCAAAGGTAACTTGGTTTGCTATAGCAGTGGTACTGTACTGCCTCGGGGATATTGGGGAAGAGGATCGATAGGATGCCCCACACTTTTAAACTAACTAGGCGATAAATGCTCATTTTTGTCGTATAGAATTATGGCTCATTTGAGTATTTCACAAGTCAAGACAATGCAACGATAAGAAATTGTGCCATTTATCAACTTTTATACAGAAAAAACTGGCTATGAATAAGCAGATCAATAAGCAGATCATAAACTTGTGCACCAAGACACGGAAGCATAATTACACATAATACACAAAGGAAGTTCAGGTCGATCGGATACTGGTTGTTTGTTAATTTTATGGACAAAACCAGCCGTTGCCAGTGAGATTTAGTGCCACTTTTTTCCGTGTAAAAATTGATAAATGGCACAATTTCTTATCGTTGCATTGTCTCAAGGTCAACAAATTTTGGTATCAAGATGTGCCTAACAATTGGGTACATCTATCTAGCTAAATATATTTAAATCCATCAAATATTTTTGGAAATATTCTAGTATACGCTAGGGGGAACTTACATATTTGGTTGGGTGTATTATTATGTAGCAGGATAATAAACTGAGCAAGGTGAATTCAGTAATGTTTAACAGTCATGATCAATCATCTAAGGATAATATATTATTTATGCGAATTGCAATATAATTCATTCATGCAGCGCGAAGATAATTATATAATATTGGATGGCTTTGAGGGTGATACAAGAAAATATTTTTTATAGCGAGTGCAATATTTTCTTGTATCACCCGAAAATAAGACATCCAAAATTATTATTATTATTTATATCAGGCTTTTACCCATAGTTGCGTTGCGTGTTGATTTAATTGTATTTGCAGAATCTTGTTCCGCAAAAGTTCGTTAAAATCATCATCACTTAGAGAAGCGAATCTCCCGGGAGTCTGCTGAGCTGCGGTTCCGACATTTTGCAAACTTATTGATTTGTTGTTTTCGTAGTGGTTCCCCACGTAAGCCTGCTTCATTAACCCGATAACACGTATTTGCGAAACCCATGCAATCAGCGAAAATTAGTCTCGACTGCATGATTAATAAATGCTAAATTTGCGTGAGTTCCTTTGTATACAATAGTATAAACGAATATTCGTAACGAACAAATAATGGGTATGAGACTAAAAAATATTGGACGGCAATATTTTTAGAATATTGGATGCATCCGGGTACTTTGGTTAAACAATATTGAATACACAGTTTTATTGTACCGTTAAAAAGCCTGATATAAATAATAATACGTATTATGTATTTGCCCATTCCAATGGCATAATGTAAAGTAGTGTAAAGGCTATGATAGGGCATAATTTATGTGCAGTACATGTAGCTATCATAGCTTTCACAAAGATGGAATTTATTTACCGGACAGGAAGTCACAATATGTTTGAATTATTACCAGTGATATTATACAATACTGTTACAATACAGAAATTAACGCTTCATTTCTTGAGCTGTCTAGATGGCAGTCAACTCATTGGGGTTCATTACACTGCAACAGTGCAGCAAATGCATCTCATAGTTTTACTATAATTATTTGCAAATGCGTCTCATAGTTTATATATATATTTGCGCTATATATATTTGCGCATGTTGATAAATTAATTGTAAATTAGTCATTTACACCTTGCGATGGGAAATGCACAGATACATCCATTCAACATTGTAAAATTCATTAGATACTGTGGTACCACTTAATCTTTTTCATCATGCGAGTAAATAAATAACTTTCCCAAGGTACCATATTAACTGTAGGAATCACACTGGAATAGGCGAAAAATATTATCTTCGCGTTGCATAATTGGATTTCCTTAAAATTCACGCTGATAACACATTATACTTGTATAATCATGTCTGTTAAAAATTGTCAATTTTGGCTGTCAACTTTTTGCACAGTAGCAAAAATAAAAAGTGTCCAAAGAATTTTGGATTACCCTATAGATTGAAGGTTCCAATTACGTCATTTAGCTTTTCCACTGCCTCCTGGAGGATTCAATATAACTCAATGAAAACCCTTATACGGAGGTGAAGCGAATAAAATTATCTTTAGTTACTCACATACATACATACATACGATTTTCAAATATCGCGGAAGTGTTATATATCCATGTAAATTTGCAGGGTTCGAATTAAGGTTCGATTCCCGGCATCTCTTTGAGATCTTTTCAGTTTCTCAAAAAATGCATGGATAATCGCATCAAAAGCTAATTGATTTTAACTAGTCAAAGAGTGTGTATAATCCTGCCTGCACCCACAACATGTTCGAACACTTTTTCTAAAAAAAATTGATCTACGCATCTCCCTTAATATTGAATCACCTGTTCATTCAAGCAAATGATGCACTGTTTGCGCTATTAGCATTTAATACGAAGGTATCCATTAAATTAAAACTTATAATATTGATATATAAAAATCACTAGGCAGCTATTGACAGCTATTGAATACAGGTTTTTACCTCCGCAGGAAAGAAATATTCAAATCCGTACAAACTTCTTTTTGATTCACCCTGTATACTTTACTTTGCACCGTTGTAACAGTTTTAAGCGTCCCCCATAGCAAGGTGTCCTACCCTAACCCTAACGTGAGAGCACGTGTGGTCTAGTGGATAGCATGTCGGTCTCACGATGCAAAGATTGTGAGTTCTAGCCCCGCTACAGCCAACTTGTTTGTATCCTTGGGCAAGGTACTTAATCTCAATTGCTTCGTCGACCCAAGCGAGATTGGCGAGTTCGATTGGATTATTTACGACGCCCTGGAGAATCTCAGGGCGCTTTTACGACGCCAAGGGTGTTTTCACGACCCTGTGGAGACAAATACCCATTTCGGATTATTTACTACGGTGTTTTTAATACCCTGATATTGTACCATGATCCGGGACCATAATTTGTTCCAATATAGTCATCCCGGACCACAATTTCCGGGTCAAAAATGAAGAAAGGCGTTTAGTGTCATCAATTTATAATATCAATAATGGCGACCACACAGAGTAGATCGAGCGAGAGCGGATTTTGCGGGGGATTTTGATGGGAGAAAAGCGGATGGAATGAAAGATACAGTAAGTTAAGTGACTGAGAAGTTATAACATTCTAGTAATGGAAATGAGGGGTGGTGTGGCTTTAGTAATGAAGCTTCAATCTCATAGGTACCGTAGCATGGTAATTGGTAGTGCAAGTGTTAGTGTAGCATGGCAGTTTACACTACAGCCTACAGGCGTAGCTTCTTTTTTTTTGAGCCCAGTCCAGAATAATAAGATAGCTATTTTATTTAACATAGTAATTCACAATAAAATAAATCATATTCAAGGATGCTTGAGGCGTGATGACTATACTATAACAGAGATCTACTCTGCGTTTGGTTTCGTAGGAAGCGTTGCACTTATCTTCAAAGTCAAGGTACTAGCTCAGCCCAACTAAACTGGAATGTGGTGCGGGACTAGTATAGGTCATCCGGGTGCTTCGTACATTTTGTTATTGTTTTGTACAGTTTGCCGTTGACCACGTCATAAGACGTACTAAAAACTCAGGTTTTACGCTTTGTTCATCCATGCAGTAGATTGACGCAAGCGATCGCATCACGGCGTGTAAGACTAAGAGTAAGAGACCGTTGTAAAGTGAACCTCTTTCGTGACGTAGTCAACGGTGCGTGACGTCAGTCCGTTTCAACCTATTCCTAATAATTATAATGACCCAAACCTATTATCGCTATAGGATGTCGGGGACATACGGGACCTTTGAGTTATTTTTAGCAAATTTGCTTGGCAACCAATATAGTCCAATGTTTCAAAAGCGAAACATTCCATGCACCCACTCAACGCTGAGCGTTACGCACTTGATTCGCAGTAGGCACAATGTGCGGTTGCCGTAATTGATTGTTCTGCGCGCAAGTTGTTTTTGTTTTTGTTTTCACCGGTATTTGATTGTTTCCACCGGAATGACGTAGGCCTAGGTCCTCCCCAACCTATACGCTACTCTTGCACGCAATAGAGGCCTATTAGAATGAAAGCGATCATCGCGCATGTTCCAAACCGCGTCACACGATGCACAAATCTGCATGAAACCATGACGCAGTGTGGCGTGATAGAGCGCGGTGTGGGGGGAGAGCCTCGCTTTCAATGGTTCCATCTGTACCGTGCAAGAAGCGTAGGCCTATTATAGTCGTACGCATGTGATCTAGTCAGGGGCGGACTGGCCACTGTGGCATTGTGGCGATCGCCACATGGGCCGCTTGGTTCTGGGCCTCTCAGGGCCGGTTACTCACAAAGTTTTCCGAAAACTCCCCCCCCCCACTCCCCCTTCCCATTGTGTAAAGCATTTTTTCGGGCCGTTTTGGACTAACATTTGTCCTAACCCCCCGCTCGCTACGCTGACATGGTCAAAAATGGCCGCTTTAATAATTTTGCCACGGCCGCTTTCAGTTCCCAGTCTGCCCCTGGATCTAGTTTATTCATAACCCATCTATACGATTGCGGCCAATCTGATTACAGCTACTGCAACGTGTCAAACTGCTCAAAGAAAACGCTGTACGCAAATGTCACAGAAAAAAGTACCGGACTTCTCTGACACCAACTATAAGCCTATAAAGTATAATCAAAACAATAATTTGTCGATCATAGCGTCATGATCCGAGCGCTCGCGATATTACAAAGGTTGAGCGTGTTTAATTGCATGCAGTACGTTCCAAAGCAGTCGCGCCACGCTGTTGGTGCATGTGAACTGTACAAATGACGCGGTAACGCACAATACGCACCAGGCGCATGGGACGCTAGGAATCATTACGCTGCGATCGACACATTTTTGTTTTGATTATACTTTTATAAATAGGCCTAGTTCTATGTGGGAGAGCCATGGAATGGTTCTATGTGGGAGAGCCATTGAAAACATTTATTTTTTTGAGTCGACATTGCGGATGGTCTGATATTTTCATCAAGATATTTTTCAACTGTTCAAGTAATAAACTTTGAAAATTCGACCCTTAGACGACCTTTGACCCCGGACGACCCAAGAAAAGCAAAGCCGTTTTATTTTTTCCACGCTCGAATCGTATACGGGCTTCCCGTCACCGAGTTTAAGCCCGAGCGGACAAACTATGAAAATTTGACCCTTAGACGACCTTTGACCCCGGACGACCCAAGAAAAGCAAAGCCGTTTTATTTTTTTCACGCTCGACTCGTATTCGGGCTTCCCGTCACTGAATTTTGGATTACCCTATAGATTGAAGGTTCCAATTACGTCATTTAGCTTTTCCACTGCCTCCTGGAGGATTCAATATAACTCAATGAAAACCCTTATACGGAGGTGAAGCGAATAAAATTATCTTTAGTTACTCACATACATACATACATACGATTTTCAAATATCGCGGAAGTGTTATATATCCATGTAAATTTGCAGGGTTCGAATTAAGGTTCGATTCCCGGCATCTCTTTGAGATCTTTTCAGTTTCTCAAAAAATGCATGGATAATCGCATCAAAAGCTAATTGATTTTAACTAGTCAAAGAGTGTGTATAATCCTGCCTGCACCCACAACATGTTCGAACACTTTTTCTAAAAAAAATTGATCTACGCATCTCCCTTAATATTGAATCACCTGTTCATTCAAGCAAATGATGCACTGTTTGCGCTATTAGCATTTAATACGAAGGTATCCATTAAATTAAAACTTATAATATTGATATATAAAAATCACTAGGCAGCTATTGACAGCTATTGAATACAGGTTTTTACCTCCGCAGGAAAGAAATATTCAAATCCGTACAAACTTCTTTTTGATTCACCCTGTATACTTTACTTTGCACCGTTGTAACAGTTTTAAGCGTCCCCCATAGCAAGGTGTCCTACCCTAACCCTAACGTGAGAGCACGTGTGGTCTAGTGGATAGCATGTCGGTCTCACGATGCAAAGATTGTGAGTTCTAGCCCCGCTACAGCCAACTTGTTTGTATCCTTGGGCAAGGTACTTAATCTCAATTGCTTCGTCGACCCAAGCGAGATTGGCGAGTTCGATTGGATTATTTACGACGCCCTGGAGAATCTCAGGGCGCTTTTACGACGCCAAGGGTGTTTTCACGACCCTGTGGAGACAAATACCCATTTCGGATTATTTACTACGGTGTTTTTAATACCCTGATATTGTACCATGATCCGGGACCATAATTTGTTCCAATATAGTCATCCCGGACCACAATTTCCGGGTCAAAAATGAAGAAAGGCGTTTAGTGTCATCAATTTATAATATCAATAATGGCGACCACACAGAGTAGATCGAGCGAGAGCGGATTTTGCGGGGGATTTTGATGGGAGAAAAGCGGATGGAATGAAAGATACAGTAAGTTAAGTGACTGAGAAGTTATAACATTCTAGTAATGGAAATGAGGGGTGGTGTGGCTTTAGTAATGAAGCTTCAATCTCATAGGTACCGTAGCATGGTAATTGGTAGTGCAAGTGTTAGTGTAGCATGGCAGTTTACACTACAGCCTACAGGCGTAGCTTCTTTTTTTTTGAGCCCAGTCCAGAATAATAAGATAGCTATTTTATTTAACATAGTAATTCACAATAAAATAAATCATATTCAAGGATGCTTGAGGCGTGATGACTATACTATAACAGAGATCTACTCTGCGTTTGGTTTCGTAGGAAGCGTTGCACTTATCTTCAAAGTCAAGGTACTAGCTCAGCCCAACTAAACTGGAATGTGGTGCGGGACTAGTATAGGTCATCCGGGTGCTTCGTACATTTTGTTATTGTTTTGTACAGTTTGCCGTTGACCACGTCATAAGACGTACTAAAAACTCAGGTTTTACGCTTTGTTCATCCATGCAGTAGATTGACGCAAGCGATCGCATCACGGCGTGTAAGACTAAGAGTAAGAGACCGTTGTAAAGTGAACCTCTTTCGTGACGTAGTCAACGGTGCGTGACGTCAGTCCGTTTCAACCTATTCCTAATAATTATAATGACCCAAACCTATTATCGCTATAGGATGTCGGGGACATACGGGACCTTTGAGTTATTTTTAGCAAATTTGCTTGGCAACCAATATAGTCCAATGTTTCAAAAGCGAAACATTCCATGCACCCACTCAACGCTGAGCGTTACGCACTTGATTCGCAGTAGGCACAATGTGCGGTTGCCGTAATTGATTGTTCTGCGCGCAAGTTGTTTTTGTTTTTGTTTTCACCGGTATTTGATTGTTTCCACCGGAATGACGTAGGCCTAGGTCCTCCCCAACCTATACGCTACTCTTGCACGCAATAGAGGCCTATTAGAATGAAAGCGATCATCGCGCATGTTCCAAACCGCGTCACACGATGCACAAATCTGCATGAAACCATGACGCAGTGTGGCGTGATAGAGCGCGGTGTGGGGGGAGAGCCTCGCTTTCAATGGTTCCATCTGTACCGTGCAAGAAGCGTAGGCCTATTATAGTCGTACGCATGTGATCTAGTCAGGGGCGGACTGGCCACTGTGGCATTGTGGCGATCGCCACATGGGCCGCTTGGTTCTGGGCCTCTCAGGGCCGGTTACTCACAAAGTTTTCCGAAAACTCCCCCCCCCCACTCCCCCTTCCCATTGTGTAAAGCATTTTTTCGGGCCGTTTTGGACTAACATTTGTCCTAACCCCCCGCTCGCTACGCTGACATGGTCAAAAATGGCCGCTTTAATAATTTTGCCACGGCCGCTTTCAGTTCCCAGTCTGCCCCTGGATCTAGTTTATTCATAACCCATCTATACGATTGCGGCCAATCTGATTACAGCTACTGCAACGTGTCAAACTGCTCAAAGAAAACGCTGTACGCAAATGTCACAGAAAAAAGTACCGGACTTCTCTGACACCAACTATAAGCCTATAAAGTATAATCAAAACAATAATTTGTCGATCATAGCGTCATGATCCGAGCGCTCGCGATATTACAAAGGTTGAGCGTGTTTAATTGCATGCAGTACGTTCCAAAGCAGTCGCGCCACGCTGTTGGTGCATGTGAACTGTACAAATGACGCGGTAACGCACAATACGCACCAGGCGCATGGGACGCTAGGAATCATTACGCTGCGATCGACACATTTTTGTTTTGATTATACTTTTATAAATAGGCCTAGTTCTATGTGGGAGAGCCATGGAATGGTTCTATGTGGGAGAGCCATTGAAAACATTTATTTTTTTGAGTCGACATTGCGGATGGTCTGATATTTTCATCAAGATATTTTTCAACTGTTCAAGTAATAAACTTTGAAAATTCGACCCTTAGACGACCTTTGACCCCGGACGACCCAAGAAAAGCAAAGCCGTTTTATTTTTTCCACGCTCGAATCGTATACGGGCTTCCCGTCACCGAGTTTAAGCCCGAGCGGACAAACTATGAAAATTTGACCCTTAGACGACCTTTGACCCCGGACGACCCAAGAAAAGCAAAGCCGTTTTATTTTTTTCACGCTCGACTCGTATTCGGGCTTCCCGTCACTGTGTTTAAGCCTGATTGGACAAAATTTGAAAATTCGACCCCTAGACGACCTTTGACCCCAAAAGACCCGACAAACGCTAACACATTTTATTTTTTCCACGCTCGCCTCGCATCGAGCATTGTGATCACCGAGTTTAAGCACGATCAGACCAACTTCAAAAAGTTGACCCCTAGATGACCTTTGACCTCGTATGCTCTAGCGAATGCGAATTTGCTCTTGCGGGGACCGAACCACCGAGTTTCTCATCACCGAGTTTAAGCCCGATCGGACAAACTTTCAACAAATCGACCCCTAGATGACCTTTGACCCCGGACGACCCAAGAAAGTAAAGGCGTTTTATTTTTTCCACGCTCGACTCGCATTCGAGCTTCCCGTCCCTGAGTTTAAGCCCGATCGGACAAACTTTGAAAATTCGACCCTTGGAAGCCGTTTTATTTTTTTCACGCTCGACTCGTATTCGGGCTTCCCGTCACCGTGTTTAAGCCTGATTGGACAACATCTGAAAATTCGACCTCTAGACGACCTTTGACCCCGGAAGACCCGACAAACGCTAACCCGTTTTATTTTTGCCACGCACGCCTCGCATCGAGCATTGCGATCACCGAGTTTAAGCACGATCCGACCAACTTCAAAAAGTTGACCCCTAGATGACCTTTGACCTCGTACGCTCTAGCGAATGCGAATTTGCTCTTGCGGGGACCGAGCTGCACCCACCCACCCAGTTTGAACGCAGCCCGACCCCGGGAAGTCGACGAAAAAGCGCGCACAGACAGACAAACAGACAGACAAACAGACAGACAGACAGACAGAGAGTAGCGTATTATTATATATGCAAATAACATACACACTTGAATTATTCAGAACATTTTTTTATTGCATTTCTACTACTTCTAGTACAACCTACACATAGAGAAAAAAATTAAAAAAATCATTCACATTTATGAAATATGAATATTAATGAGTGCAGTAATACGCTAAAAAGGACATAGGTATTCTTCTCATCTATGAATGGTTAAAACTCTGTGAACTTTTGTTCTTTTTAAAGTTTCATCAGGTGGATTGTAATTATAAGAAAGTCAGCTATAACTTCCCGGTATAAAAAAGAAAATATCTTTAAATGATTTTAAATATATATGATACAATAAACAAATTTGCACGCGGTAACAGCATGGCGGTAACAACGTGGCGGTAACAGCGTGGCGGTAACAGTGTGACCAAAGGCTGCCCCTGTTATGAGCAATGCAGAAAGAGCAAACATTGAAGATACAATGATCTCCAAAACTGATTATTGTTGATTTTAATTAAATTAAATCACATTAATAGTGTTCTTTGTTAGTTTAAAATAGATAAAATACAATATTAAATACAATATTAAGTTGATTAAATTATCCAATTAAAACAATTTGAAAAACTCACTGTATAATTCAATGGGGTCACACTGTTACCGTCACGCTGTTACCAAAAAAGTAACAGCGTGATATTTTGCTAATTGAAATAATTAATTAACAAAAGGTAGCACTGCATCTTTGAAGCATGTATACATGTTATAGGTCTATGGGAGTGTGGTTTGCATTGCAAGTATTATTTGATTTGTATAGATTTAATGAAAATGTAAAAATAGATTAAAAACATCCATTTTTTCGGTAACAGCGTGACATTTTGGCGAAATTTTAATACAAAAATTGATCGTTGAGTCGGAACACAGCGTTTTTAAAAATATATATATTTAAAGAATTTAAAGTATGTAAGAGCTCACAACTGATAATTATTTTCAGTTTATAAATGAATAGCATTATAAATAACAGATTTTACAACAAAATTAGTAGATTATGCTAATTAAAACAGGGAAAAAACACAAAATATGTAAAAAAATTGAAAAAATTGGCAAGATCTTCATTAGTATCTTATTGTTTTTACCCCTACAGCACTGAATCTTACCACAGCAGTCATGGTCCTTATAGTCCTATACATTTTCGCCTGATCCTGAAATGGAATCAATGCAGATTACGTAACCTTGTTAGGGTCAGGTTTCCCACCAACTTGATGGATGTAGTAGATACAGACCTTTGGTTAAAAAACCAGCAATGATCACGCCAATGTAATTCAAAACATTTTTACTGACAATGGCATCCCTAAGGGACCGTTCATTATTTATGGTGGAGGGGGGGGGGGGGGGTAAAATATAGGGGGGGGGGGGGGGGGGGGTCATGTAACTTTCATATGTTGAAATAGGGGGGGGCTATGTAACTTTTTATTCTTAACCAGGGGTGGTTATGTAACTTTTTTAACTATAAAGATGGTGGTGATTTTAGAGGCTATTTTGAGTGTAAATGCAAAAATAATCGGCGCTTCGCGCACATTTTCTTACGACCTATCAACTTCAAAACATATACTTATGATGAAACGACTTTCGGACAGCAACTCTTTTTAAAACACGCCCTGCTCGGACGATCTGTTGAAAAACACCTATATAATCATCAACGGTTGAAAACATTAGAGCCATCGGGTGTATAAAAACATGTTAATTAGCCTAGGCCTATGTTCCAAAATCCAACAATTATATGATTAAAAACGGTAAATTCTTGCATGCTTTTCACCTTGTCTCACTCTCAGCTCTGCTACATGTACTAAGCTCACAAAAGTAGAATGTTGGACATACGTTTTTGTCAGGATGTTCTAACTTTTTTAGGATTATAAAGACTCACAAAACCACCCAAAATGTATAAATATATGACAAATTTTCTACCTCGCTACGCTCGCAATGTAATTAGTATAATTTCACACAATCAAAAGATCAAGAGGGGGTATCATTAAATTATTGGCCGTTCAGAGGGCACAAACAGAACTTACCAACGAATTCATGGACAAAAGAGAAAAAAAAACAGCCCCTTAGATGTGACAAGTTGATTTTATTTTATTTTTTTTTTGGGGGGGGGGGGGGTTGTGTAAAAAACTACTGGTTAGCAGGGGGGGTCATGTAATTTTCAGTTTCAGCTGTAGGGGGGTTAGGTAATTTTGACATACGAATCTTGAAATTGTCCCCCCCTCCACCATAAATAATGAACGGTCCCTAATCACTGAGCTGAGCTGGTCTGACCTATGATCCAAAGTGATCCTAATTATTTTGATACTCACGTTCTTGTAATTTAACATTTTCAGTTGCTCAATTTCACTGACGGTTAATTTAGCCTTATTCAGTTCTTTTTATGTTATTTATAACAAAAAATGCTCAAAAAAGTTTGGAATATTTTTTTCAGGCGCATGATTTGCAAATATCGCGGGATAGGTCATTATAAGTTATTTATCATCATCATCATCATCCTTTGGCTGTGGAGCAGGCGACCGCACGTTTTCTCCAAGCACGGTGATCTGTAGCAAGAGTGGCTGGAAATATGCCTTCATTGTCATCAAGTAAGTGTAATACAGTATGTCATTTAAAAGCTAATGTGTTCATCTTTACAATGATATCCAAATTGAAGCAATCCTTGTTCCAGTGCTTAGCCACATGCTTAAAGTCGCATTCGAAAAATGCTAAAATTAGCACCATTTTGTGCTTAAAAACATATATACATGTAGATCATCACACTACACTGTAGTGGTCTATGTAACACTTCATTGAACAGACAACAAGTACACTGAGCCAAAAAAGAAACTTATAAAAAAAGAAACTTATACAATTTTAACAGATCACCAAATGATATTCTGTGCATGAAAATGTACCAAATTTGGATACAATATTACTGCAATGTATCGCTTCAAATGGCAGTCAATAACCAATTGTTTGCTTCAATGACACAAAAGAAATGTGCACTGCCCCTAGGTGATCTGTTAAAATTTTATAAGTTTCTTTTTTGGCTCAGTGTATATTCATGTGAGCACAAAATAATGTTGATTTTGGCACATTCATATTGTGTTCTCAGGCAAGAACCTGAGCAAAATTGGTATCATTGTAAAGATGAACACATTAGCTTTACATGGATATATGACACTTAATGAACATATCCCTCAATATTTGAAAATCTTGTGCTTGAAAAAATGTTCCAAAACTTTTTTTAGCAGTTTATTTCACACATTGTTTACCTTGCAATATCAAATCGTTACAAACTAATTGACCATGCACACATTTTCTGTTCTCCTTGATTTCATTTTTTTCTTTACTAACACTATGTTTAAAGATAATTCCAATAGTTGAGAAAAACATTGTGTGCCATCCAGCTGATGAAAGCTACTTGCTTTTCTGTAATATATTTCAGATTTTACAGATGATCCCGGGCAAAAAATGGTCTCATAGCACTCAGATACACTTACTTTTACACAATGACTATTTTAATGGTTGCTATCTACTGAATATAGTACTAATATACACTTAATGTTAGACAATGACTGTTTTAATGTTTGCTATCTACTGAAGATAGCACTCAGAAACACTTACTTTTAAACAATGAATAGTTTAATGGTTGCTATCTACACAAGATAGCACTCAGATACACTTATTTTTACACAATGACTATTTTAATGGTTGCTATCTACTAATGATAGCATTCAGATACACTTTTTTTACACAATGACTATTTTAATGGTTCCTATCTACTGAATATAGCCCTAGTATACACTTAATGTTAGACAATGACTGTTTTAATGTTTGCTATCTACGGAAGATAGCACTCAGAAACACTTACTTTTAAACAATGAATAGTTTAATGGTTGCTATCTACTAATGATAGCACTCAGATACACTTACTTTTACACAATGACTATTTTAATGGTTGATATTTACAGAATATAGCACTAATATACACTTAATGTTAGACAATTACTGTTTTAATTTTTGCTATCTACTGAAGACAGCACTCAGATAGTAGATGGCAACAATTAAAATAGTCATTGTGTAACAGTAAGCGTATCTGTGTGCTCTCCTTAGTAGATAGCAACCATTAAAATAGTCATTGTGTAACAGTAATTGTATCTGAGTGCTATTGTCAGTAGATAGCAACCATTAAAGGAATACCGTTCTATTCATTACACCATGCATTATATGGTAGGAAAATAATTATATAATGTACATGTATATTGACCATTTAATTGAACACAGAACTATAATGTTCAGTTCAACGAATTTAAACTGCACATCCCCAACCTGTGATTATTTGAAATTTGCGCCCGGTTGTCTGTGTCGAAAGTGCTGCGCTGATGGGATAGCCATACCCAATATTGTGATGTCATCATACCTAAAACCGCCTCATCAGCAAGAGGTCGCTGGACAGTATCACACAGAAATTCAATGCATAAATGGATAATATCAATACATGAAACAGAGATGCGGACACCTCGTAAGTCTTTTGTCATAGCTTTGCTGAATATGGCGACACCCATACATGTGATTGTTTTTCTTTCTAAAGTGGTCTGTATAATAATAATAACATATCTGAGCGCTAAAGTTCCATGGCACTGATTTCCTTTTTAAATAGTCATTGTGTGGCAATAAGTGTATTTGAGTGCTATCTCCAGTAGATAGCAACTATTAAACATCATTATCTAACAGTGAGTGTATCCAAGTGCTATCTTCAGTATAGCAACTTGGGTTGCACAACAAGTTTTTTTCCTAGTCCACCAGTCGCCACATAATAGTCGCGATTAGTTAACTTCTAGAAGTCAGCAGCATATCTGAGTGTTATCTTTAGCATAAATAGGCTTAATAGCAACCATTATAGCAGTCATTATGTAATAGTAAGTGTATCTGAGTGTGATATTCTATAATTAGCAACCATTACAATATTCATTGTTTAACAGTAAGTGTTTCTGAGTGCTACTTCCAGTAGATAGCAACCATTAAAATAGTTAGTGTGTAACAATAAGTGTATCGGAGTACTATCATCAGTAGATAGCAACCATTAAAACAGTCATTCTCTAACAGTAAGTGGTTATTAGTGCTATCTTCAGTAGATCTATAGCAACCATCAAAATATTCATTGTGTAACCGTAAGTGTATCTGAGTGCTATCTTGTGTATGTAACAGTGTCCTTTTCCCTTTCTTTTCCTCCCTCCCTCTCTTTCCCTCTTTTTATTTTTTATTTTTACCGGGGGTTGTGCGTCCCCTCCGCCCCTCCCTGGATCCGTGCCTGAGCCTGGTATGTTAAAACCAAACTGATGGGATGGGAACGCAGACAAACAGCATCATAGACTACTTACTGGACTTTGACAAGACTAATATATTTGTCTAACTTTTAACTAAATGCTCGTCTACACTAACCAAATTGCTGTGATGTTCTGGCACGTTTGAAAACAAACACATATGTGCTCTTAGTGCATGTTTGGGTACTTTCTGCAAACCTGTGCAGTACCAATATTGTGACTCTAACAGGCCTATAATAAACACAGCATACAACATAATTATAATCAGATAAAAAACCCTGATGTTTTCAATGTAAAAAAACCCAGATTTTGATCAAATGATTCCAGAAAATTCATCAAATGTTGGATTTAAATGATATCATCCTAAGGGACTGTTCATAAATTCCTGGAGGTGTGAGGTACTAGACAAAAAACCAACAAGTCCCTAATTTTGATTGTGCATTATGCACAAGTTTTTTTTAATATTTCAGCTCCATGGACCCTAATCAAGAGGAAATCAAACTGTGTTTTTGGGGGATTAAATTAAATTACCATATGTTTTTGGGAAGATGCTTCTTAAAAGCCAAAATGTGCCTCAATCATGACAAAAAATAGTGTAAGATATCAAATTTGTGCTCGTGTTGGGGTTTGGAAAAATCTTGTTGGTTCACAATTTTATTTCTTGCCCCCACCCCAATATGAAAAACATAGCTAGGCCACTGAAGATTGCTACAGTATTTCTTCTACCTTGTACATGTAGGGTTGTGTGTGTACTTTTGTGCAAAAAACTTGAGGACTGCTTCAGTTTGTTGATGTGATCTGACATGCGCAGAAAATGTATAGCCTTTTTGCCACAGTCTGGAAATGTGCTAAAAGACCTGAAAGTAAGACCAATTGTGTAAATGCCTATGATTTTTTTTTATTATTATGATTATGCATACTGTCTATATAATGTGCATCATATAGGTACATTTGAGAGAATAAAAAATCGTTCAAATGTGGTTTTTTCTTACAGGAAACAAGGGCGATACGATAACATTTCAAAGCTCATCGGATGAAGTCTCTTCTGGTCGGTCATTTTTTGGTGAGAAAAAGTAATAATCTTAAAGTAAAATTCAGTATAATTTCAAAATGTAGTGGTAACAAATAGATAATTATTCTTGTACATATCCCAAATGGGCCTCTATTTAGTAGCATGCACAAAATGTTTAAAAATGTCAAAATAATTGAATTTCATTACCATATTTGGAATCACCATGAGAAATGCATTTATGTACAAACATACCTATTATTGATTCAGTAGTCCAAGCCTGTGCACCCTGCGACCTGTGGGCCGCATCCTGCCTCTAATCTGCGGCCCGCGAAGCAATCCCAAAATTCCCATTGATGCAGCCCGATTTAACCGGACCTCCCTAGGTTTACACAAATGTTGGATTTATTTAGTGGTGTTCTCCTTATAATTAGTAGGGTGACGCGCTGCATTTAGTAAATATAACTCGAGGCATGATTGCATGTTAAAATCCCTGGTTAAAATGGCGTTTGCAGCAGCAACAGCGAATAAAAAGAGGAAATTGCACACATAGAAGCGAGTATTCAATGAGCAATGGACTGAGGATTTTTCTTCCAAAGCTTCCCCTCCCCTTTTATTCCTCCTCCAGACATGTTTTGAAATGTTTGACAATCACTGCGGCCCGTGAATGGATCTCAAAATCACAATGAGGCCCGGGTGGTGGAAAAGGTTGCACATGCTTGCAGTAGTCCTTGAGATAGACCTTGAAAGTTGGAAAATGTTTATGAAAAAATATGGTTTTTATGGTAAAACCAAAATCTGTGTGGAAAGTGTTAAGGGATTTGGTCAGATCTAACCCTTGACCCGTATCCAAATCTAATCAGCTCAAATATCAGCTGTTTTGAATGTTATAGCGGACGAAGATTGTAAGCAATTTTTAAACAGTTTTAACAATGTTTCCATGCATATTTTCTTTTAATTTTGATGTGTTTTGTAAGTATGAAAACTGTGTAATTCTATGCTAGACAATTTTAATTAAAAGTAAACGATGATGTTTAATGAAACCCGCAGACAAACTCAGCACTTGACTAGAATCAAATTTGGCGGTGTTGCATAAGTATTTTGTGTTTAACATGTTTCTCATAGTACAAAAATAATGTCATGTATAAACATCTGATTAGGGGGATTATCATAAGAGTAATGAAGTTTATAGAAGCAAAACTTTGCCAAACTTTGAATCCATGAATTAAGCTTATGTTCTGTTGTACTCTTTATTTTAATTTAAAAAAAGCTTAAAAGCTTTTTTATTAACCAGGCTTACTGTTTTAGGCCTTTTGTCGCAAGGGGAAACCGGGAGTTTGTATAAAATACACAGAAATTGCAAATCAAATCAGTAACCCGAAAAGTTGGAAATACGGATATAGCCATGAAAAGCTGTAAAGTTGCACTAAATCTGGTGCAAATACAGAAAATTCCATGAAAATCTGTGAAGTTGCATTAAATCACTGTGAAAATACAGACAATTTCATGAAAATCTGTGAAATTGCATAGAAACCCATGAACACACAAAACCTTGCAACATGATGCCTTGTATTTTAACTTCTATGTGTGTATGTACTATTTTCAGAAATAACTTGCAATTCCTGACAACAATAATGCTTTCTCAGAGCATAACCCCAGTCGTAATGACTTCCGACCAGAGGTGAGTTACATTATAAATAAAGGCTGATAAAGGGTGCAAGTTAAAGCATGTAACACAACGTACAGTCAAACAAACACCTAGATATTCAATTAAACAAGAATGTCTTTTAAAAAGGATGAAAACTGTCCTGACAAGTATTTCTTTTAAAAGGATGCTAGCTGCACTGACAAAATGTACACATTGACAAGGCTAACTTATACCCCTATCACACATATTGCGATTAGGCCAATAATTGCACTCCGCTCAAAAAGTATTAAAATATGTATAACACGCAGTAGTGACAGCGCGGAAAACTGTCTGAAATTGTCAATTTTTAAATCAAGGTCACTAAAACCCTTTCACATTCTACTGTGATCAGGTCGGTGCTTAAATTACGCTGAAACAGTATCAAAACGTCAAGCCAAATGCATCAAGATCTCCATGAATCCCTCAGTGATGCAGTGAGAACTGGCTGGGATGTCTGCCCTTAAGCACAGTGCACCGCGCTTGTTTTGTGCATGCACAAAACAAGCGCGGAAGTTCGGCGCCTTCAGAGCATTGTCCTCTCCTGTCATTCTATGTACATGTATGTTATTCACTTGTCAAACTCCATGAACAGACTGAGCATCCTTTAGACAAACACATGTCTGGATGATGGAGTCCAATCACTTGGATTATTAAGTTTAACAGGTTGGTATTGTACTTGGTGTTGATTTGAATAATATTGACCTGTTTTGACAAATTGAATGTTCTGACATTTCATTAATTAATAAATTAAATATTCATCTTACATGCAGGTAATTAAATTGCTTGCAAATTGTAGCTAAATTGACAAAACACACAATCAAATTTGTAGATAGCAACCATTAAAATATTCATTGTTTAATAGTAAGTGTTTTTGAGTGCTATCTTCAGTAGATAGCATCCATTAAAAATAGTCATTTTGTAACAGCAAGTGTATCTGAGTGCTATTTCCAGTAGATAGCAACTATTACAATAGCCAATATGTAACAGTAAGTGTATTGGAGGGCTATCATCAGTAGATACATGTAGCAACCATTAAAACAGTCATTTTCTAACAGTAAGTGTATCTGAGTGCTATCTTTAGTAGATAGCAACCATTAAAATAATCAATGTGTAACAATAAATGTACCTGAGTGCTATCATCAGTAGATAGCAACCATTACAATATTCATTATTTAACAGTGTTTCTGAGTGCTATTTCCAGTAGATAGCAACCATTAAATGTGTTAGTGTGTAACAGTAAGTGTATCGGAGTGCTATCATCAGTAGATAGCAACCATTAGAACAGTCATTTTCTAACAGAAAGTATATCTTAGTGATATCTTCAGTAGATAGCAACCATTAATATATTCATTGTGTAAACGTAAGTGTATCTGTAACCGTAAGTGTTCTGTAACAGTAAGTGTATCTTGTGTAGATAGCAACCATTAACCTATTCATTGTTTAATAGTAAGTGTTTCTGAGTGCGCTCTTCAGTAGATAGCATCCATTAAAATAGTCATTTTGTAACAGCAAGTGTATCTGAGTGCTATTTCTAGTAGATAGCAACCATTAAAATAGCAACCATTAAAATAGTCATTGTGTAACAGTAAGTATATATGAGTGCTCTCTTTAGTAGATAGCAACAATTAAAATAGTCAATGTGTAACAGTAAGTGTATTTGAGTGCTATCATCAGTAGATAGCAACCATTACACATCATTGTCTAACAGTGAGTCTACCCAAGTGGTTTACACATAATAGTCGCGATTAGTTGACTATTCTAAGTCAGCAGCATTTCTGAGTGCTATTTTTAGCATAGGCTTATAGCAACCATTATAGCAACCATTATAGCAGTCATTATGTTATGTAATAGTAAGTATATCTGAGTGCTATCCTCTTTAGATAGCAACCATTAACATATTCATTGGTTAACAGTAAGTGTTTCCGAGTGCTATTTCCAACCAGTAAAATAGTGAGTGTGTAATAGTATACATGTGTATAGGAGTGCTATCATCAGTAGATAGCAAACATTAAAATATTCATTGTGTATGTGTAACCATAAGTGTATCTGAGTGCTTTCTTTAATAGATAGCAACCATTAAATAGTCATTGTGTAACAGTAAGTGTATCTGATTGCTATAAATCGTCAGTAGATACAAGAGTTATTGTAAATTGAACATAACATGGGAACATTTTCTAAATTCCCCATAGAGAATGTACACAGCACCAGTGGCATACCCAGCTTTTGAAAACTGGGGGGGGGGGGGGGGGGGGCACGTTCATAGTTGTACAGACGAAAGGCATGATTTACAGACTTTTTGTTATACAGACTCCCAAAAAATTGTAAAACATGCACACAATTGTTGCCGTCAGCAGCTGAAATCTTGATAAGTGTGGGGGGGGGGGGGGGGGGTAGCGATAGGTTGTCCACAAAACCTGTCCAAAAAAAAGCATGGTCAAATACGCAAATCTACCGACGGAGGCTCGAGTTTACCGACAGGCTGGACCCCCTGGGTACGCCACTGCACAGCACCACCACTACATGTACCACCGCCACCACCCCTGACTTTCGAAATATAATCAATCATATCTCAGCCAAATAGTTATAGAAATACCTGATTTATTCACACAGTGTAGCTACCTAAATAAGCTTTCAAATGACGCACAAACCATAGTTCTACCACATTTCGGTGTTGAGTTTATAGAGAGAGATGGATGATTCGTCACCAAAAAATGTAACCCCACCACCCTTTTTGGGTGGTGAGTACAAAACATATGGCCTTACCATACCAACCATTATAGCAGTCATTATGTAAAGTGTATCTGAGTGCTATCCGCAGTAGATAGCAACCATTAAAATAGTCTGTAGTGTAACAGAAACAGTAAGTGTATCTGAGTGCTATCATTGTCAGTAGATAGGCGGTTAACAACCAGTTGATCGCATGAGCGAAGTGTTTTTATTGCGGTCCGACAGCCAAACTTGCCGCCTGCTCGTTATAATAAATGCCACGGAAAGGTCATACTCATCTGTTTGCGAGTGGAAATTTTGTCAGCGCATGCTTTGTCATAAATATTTGTTTTTAAACACAAATCCCTTCCTTGATAACTCTTCGTAAAGTTTCAAAATTATATTCTAAAATAATCAAAACTTGATTGTTGTATTTGATTGCATTTTCAAAACGAAATTATCATAATATATAAAGAAACTAAACAAATAAGTTTGCCATATATATCTTCGAACAAGCCTAATATAATTACGCCAGCTGATTAAAAATTTGACACATTTCAGCAGTTTTCAGCGCTCTTTTTTGCGTGTTACATGTGGACCCTCTCCCGCTATTGCCAGTGTCCACTGTATCCTTAATCAGTTCTTATGTGTTTGCTTTGCGCTTTGATACTTTTTTCAACGCAACGCAATCGCAAGGCCTGATCGCCGTATGTGTGACAGCTCTATTACCCATATGCTTTGAGTCTATAAAGGCCCGTAATACATGCACTAAAGCGACGAAAATGAGGTGGGGGGGGGCAAATTAAATTTTGAGAGCGACTAATATTTTATATATATATATATATTTTGGTTAATTTTCAGTATTTCACAAATGTTAACAAATTCAACAATTTCCAACAACAAAAAGAAAAATTGGGATATTTAAAAAAAAATGGGTCGGTCAGGCCTTTATAACAGTTTTTTTTAAAATTTTGGCCCAAGCTCAATCTACTAAAACTGATGAATTAAAGTAACTCCAAAAAGATATTGCCACTTTCTTTTATCTACCCGCCCTACTCAACCCCCAGTCAAATACTTTAAAAGTTGATTTATTTTTGCGCTACATTTATTTTCACACTTTTGGCGCTCGAATAGCTACTGCAAAAATAATAACACACAAATATATTTCTTTTGTGTATAGGTCTATATGATGAAGCTACAAATTGTGAATTTAAAAACATGCAAACCAGTTCAAAATCAGCAAATTAATCGTGCGAAAATTACCACTTTTACAGTAGATTAGACTAAAAACATTCTCTACAAACAATTATTGGTAGAGATTATCACTTTTAATTCTATACTGCAGACAAAGGGCATTTTCACTGAAAGATTATTTGGTATAAAGTTGACTTTTAGTTAATGTTAATGTTGATGTTAATGTTAATGTTAATGTTAATGTTGATGTTGATGTTGATGTTGATGTTGATGTTGATGTTGATGTTGATGTTGATGTTGATGTTGATGTTGATGTTGATGTTGATGTTGATGTTGATGTTGATGTTGATGTTGATGTTGATGTTGATGTTGATGTTGATGTTGATGTTGATGTTGATGTTAATGTTGATGTTGATGTTAATGTTAATGTTAATGTTAATGTTAATGTTAATGTTAATGTTAATGTTAATTCTGCTGTTAATTCTTAGGTAGATAGCAGGTATCCATACAAGCTGATTTCCGTTCACAAAATAGCATAACAATGGGAGTTCACATTGCATAAAAATGCTTACCCTTAGGGTGGATTCAGGTTGAAAACTATGCCCCTATACTCTGAAATCGACCATTTTGGATATTTGGATACCTTACAATAGGCCCACGTTGTCTAAACAAGTAAATCTGTAAGCAAGTAAAAACAACAATCAAGTAGAAATGAAAAGTTATTGCACTCATATTGCATTTTTCGGCAGTCTATAATGATGTTCCTAATTGTGCTATCTTCAGTAGATAGCATATTTAAACCAAAATAACCAAAATGATCAACCAACACTGATTTGAAAAACAGAATGATTTATCATGTTTATAAATATGCATAGAGACCTGACCCATATTCTTCTCTCATTTTTTCTTTTCAGTCAGATCATTGATGTCAAACAACTCTGCTTAGCATGCTATTCAAAAGAACAAACCAGTTTAGCCTTTAAAGCTGTTTAGTGTAGCAGGAGTAGATATGCCATTGATCAACATGAATTATGTGCCTGATCTGTTCACTGCTTTGATCAACAGGCGCAAAATCATGCCAGAGTAACACCATTGATTTCTCACAATCAACAACCACGTCCGCATCTGCAGGTTCGATCTACATTTGAGTCCCAGTCAATGAGTGACTGGGAGAGCGTGTGTGGTCTAGTGGGTAGATCACAGGTCTCACGATTCAAAGATTGTGAGTTCAAGCCCCGCTACGGCCAACATGTTTGTATCCTTGGGCAAGGTGCTTAGTCTCAATTGCCTCGTGGTTCAGAAGTCACATAGAAATGGTGGTCTCGTGTATCGGAAGAGCAACATCCGAGCTTGTTAAAAGGGCACAGACTCCTTCGTAAAGAGTAGGGGTTCATTCCGGTCTGTGTCTATACAGCATATTCCTAGGTTTCAGGAACGTTTGTAACAGTACACTGAAGTTGGTGAAATGTGTCCGAATGGATACCCTACCGACATAACCGATACTGATACTGATACTGATGAATGAGTAATATGCCACTAGGGGTTCACTAAGAATAGATGAGTTGCTGAAGTGATTGTTAGTGCTTAGGGGTATAGGATTAATTCAATACAGAGTGAGTTAAAATTATTCAGGTCCCGTTTTCAAAATTACTTTTTAGTTAAAATAGTGTCTATAATAGTAAACTGAATATAAAGTGTAAACACTTTTTCATGTTTGGTGAATGAATTTTTCATAACAATTACACAATTGCATATACAAATTACAACATATTAACAAAAACAGCATGAGTTTCAAAGATTGGTTTAAATTGCAGTATTATTTATGCACAAATTTTACATAAATATTGTCATATTTCATCTTTGATATGTATAATAATATTGCTTGTCTAGATATAAACATTTTCAAAGTATGTAATGTCAAAACATTACAATGATTGCCTAGTTTATTCAAATTAGTAACATATACAGTCTATTTAAGTTTCACAGTTATTGGTAATACCAACATGCCATGCGTTGTTTCATCTAAAAATTGCATGCGTTAATTGAACTTTCATTCCGTGGAACAAGTTAGATTTCATTACTTTCAGAGAAATGCACATCTCTAACCGATTGGTACAGTCCAAAATAAAAAAATAGGTTAGTGTTAACAATAAGTAGTTGATAACTTAAAAATAAATGGTTCACTTTCTGTTTTCAAATGAAATCGGGACCTGCTTAGTTTCACTCATCTGTATACATTTATTTTAAACATGACGCTGTAGATAGAAACAATTCATTTTTTAAGTTGTTTTTCATGCTCTATGTACCATTATGGAAGTGGTACCATTAAGGTCCATTACTTTTGTCTAAAAAGTGATATGCTTTTATTTTGTTGTTTATCTTTTAATAATTTTTATTTATGTTGCCTTAATTCAACATATTCTAATGTAGCACACTTTTTAATCATCTGAGTTGCGCCTAATCACCACGCTGGCTTATAGGCACAAGCAGAGTATACATACGAGTGCATAAATGATGCGCCTATTAAGTTACGTCACGAGGAAGCCAAATAGGGTATAGTGGCATCTCTAAAACAGCCACATCATGACAATGAGTTATTTCCATCCTGTAACATGACACAATTTTCAAATTCATTTTTTCTTTTTAAATGAAAGCCAAACATGTGGGGCGCCGTATTCTCGTACTAAACACGGTTTTAACTTCAAACCATGTTTAACTAAACGTGTGTCCAACTTAAACGCGAGTTTATCCTTTAAACGACGTGTTTAACAAAACGCAATTTTAAACTCTGCAAGTCTTGTTCCCAGAGTGGTCCTGCGTTGATTGTATAGAGACATTTATTTCATTGTGGCCCTAATGGGTTACAATAGATATTGACCGAATGCCTTAAATACATGGTACTTTTAAAGACTACACGATCCGCAGGTCAGCTTGCACCGGGCACGGTTGAGTGATTATTCAAGGCATACAGTCGGTGCGCGAGTTTAGTTAAACGCGCACTAAACTACCCCGTACCCATGTTTAAAGTTCAACACATTTTGACGAGTTAAGACGCATGTTTAAGTAAAACAAATATACGAGAATTGCGTTTAGTTAAACGCTGTGTCTAAAGTCAAAGTTAGACGCGTGTTTAGCTTAAAACCGTATTTAACTACAAGAGTACGGCCCACGTATTTAGCAGTATTATTGGTCTAGAAGATGGAATTATGAAATATTTGTGGCACTTGTGCAAAAAAGTGCCAATTTTTTTTTTACTCGTCCTGTATATGCAAACATATAAGGCATAAAAACGAATAAAAACTGCCATCTCAACATGCAACTTTTAAAATTTGTGGCAATGGAAAGTCCCGGTTTACATAAGTTTTTATTAAACAATGCACTTGCGTAAATTTGAGCTCCAATAACCATTACGGCATTGATGCCGGGACTTTCGATCACCGCAAATTTTAAAAATGGCATGTTGAGAGATATGGCAGAATTTTATGATAAGTTTGATGTTTTGCTAACTATATAAATACGCAGCGATGGAAATACCCACATGACTTTCCACCCGGGGTTGATTAGAAACTACAAACTTTGTGGACTTCATATATTTCTAACCCAACTTTTACAAAAGGAAATAAATCAGTTGAAAAAGTGGTCCAAGTGGGAATCGAACTATGGACCTCTGCATTGTAAGGCATACACTCACTAGACTAGCGAGGGGTGAACTGGCTAATACATGATTTTAATCGCTCTTATTTATAAGGGGATTAAAACCATGTCTTGGCCAGTTCACCCCTCGCTAGTCAAGTGGTTGAGTTATATATGCCTTTCAATGCAGATAGGACCATGGTTCGATTCCCACTAGGACCACTTTTATCAACTGATTTATTTCCTTTTGTAAAAGTTAAGAGTTAGAAATATTCTAAGTCTTCATGTGTGTAGTTCCTACCTAATAAACCCCGGGTGGAAAGTCGTTTGGGTATTTCTATCGCTGCATATAAATATGTGATTTGGGCATGATAATCATTTCAGTAACATATAATGCACAATGTTGTCTTTGATGGACACTTTCTTTAACTGATATGGCATCATATGATGCATTTATAACTTATCAGTGATTGTTGTACAAATAATTTCACTTAATAAACAACAATTTAGTTTTAATTATTTTTCCATTTTTAATCACAGTATAGACCTACGTGACAATGAAGTATAAATGAAACTATGGGCAGGCGTTTCTGTGTGTAATCAATCTTTATTCAAGCAATCACTGACATAAATGATACAATGCGAGAAAAAAAGAAGGTAGATTAAAGCCCAGGACAAAAATTGGAACCACACAGTGGTCCAGGTTTAACGCAGGGCTGAACAACAAACAAAAATACATCAAATAACCACAAAAATCAATGTCCAACCGGAACCAGGAGATACACAGAAATAGAGCGAACCCAGCAAAGTGGAACTATGTGCAGGGACAGAGAATCACACCTTGAGGTGGGGTTGATCATCGCTTCCCCAGGCTGGCTCTTGCCTCGCATTCCAAATAGTGTAGCTGCACAATCTAAGTGCGGATAGGTTTGCGCTAGAAATTGGCAGCACCCTAGTTGATGCGACCTGATTCTGATGTTTCACCAGCAGCGAAATTACAGCGCTTTGATCACTTTATATTAGTACAAGGGCCAACTGCTGAGTTCCTTCATGAATTGCTTTGATGGTTTGGCTTTGACAAAGGTGAATATTGCTTTGATATTATTAATATTATCTGGTGTGATTAGACCACTAGATCCAATTTCAAAACATGTGAGGTCACAGGTAAAGCCATTATCAGAAATAAAAGAAAAATAAATCGGACAATGATGTTCTTTGCAGTGTACATAATAGTTCAGCAGGAATTGCACAGGCTCCATTACGCATTTTGTTAGATTTATTTTATTCAAACAACAACAAATGTCCCTTTATAAAATCGGTGAATCCAGCGAGCTGTTTACCAACTTCATGCTTTAAATTAATTGCGTTCTTAGCTCACACCCCCCAACGCTGCGTTATACGCACACCGCATACTTTGTGTAGGGCTCGCTATAAAGGAGACCTTGGAACCCAGCGGGCACTGACGTTGACACACTTTGCATTTTCGATGTAAATTTGGTTGTGGATTATCAAGTAATTTCTACGAAAATGCTAATTGTGTCGATGTCGGTGACCATTAGGAATTATTGTATGTGAACCACACTGTTTTCATTATAAAATGTCAAATGGTTAATGATTTTATAATATCTGTAGCAGAAACAATTATTGGAATATTGTCATGAGATATAAGTGTGTTAGTGTCATAGACCTGACGGGGAAGTCCTCTTTTGGTCTATACACTAGCGCCTTCGACATTTGATCGGAAGGTCTCGGGTTCAATTCCAGGCAGGTGCTCCGATATGTTGCTGATATATCTCGTGAATTATATATGTTTAGGGCGGTACATGACAAAAACTAGTGGCAACAGTGGCCCCTGGTGTTTCTTTTAAGACACCAGGGCAGGCCCACCCATTGTGGAGTGTATTTAGTAGTGAATTTAAGTTGTATTTACGGCACGAGGACGTGCCTTGTTTAGGGGGGTATTGTCATGAGATATAAGTGTGTTAGTGTCATAGACCTGACGGGAAAGTCATATTTTGGTCTATACACTAGCGCGAGGGGCGGATCCAGGATTTGTCAATAGGGGGGGGCATAGCGGGGGGTCAAAGGGACGGCTTTTGTACACGTTTTTGCCCTGTCAAAAATAAGGGGGCCCCACCCCTAAATCCGCCCCTGAGCGCGTTCGACATTTGATCGGAAGGTCCCGGGTTCAATTCCCGGCTGGTGCTCCGAAATGTTGCTGGTATATCTCATGAATTATATATGTCTAGGGCGCGGTATGTAACAATATTATGCCAAGAAAAAAACAAAGATCTGTCACACATACCTGCACGTATGGGAATCACTTTTGCCGCATAACTACATTTTTGTACAGGGTGTATCCAAAAAATTAGGACTCTGTTTCATGACGGTGTAATTCTTATTATAATCATTGGACCATGACCAATTTAGTCTCAATGTAAAGCCCAATTAATTATTATGATATCCTGAAAATATAAGATCAATCCGATGCAAAATAAGAAAACTAGCGTACTTTGCGTAAACCATGTCATTTACTGGTTTTGGTACACCCTGTATAGCCAAAATGTGGGCTTTTTTTAGTTGCCCAACTACTTTTCTTTAATTGGCTCTGAAAGAGGAGGGTGAAGTGGTCCAAGCAATAAGCATACTTATTTTTTATTTAAAATAAAAGATGCAGCATATCTATTTTCCTAAATATATGCGCGACAGACCTTCTATTTTCATGTGAGACAGACCTGTTTTTTGTTTGTTGCCGTAAGCAATTTATTTTAACCATGATTACCAAATAATTATCAATGTATTTATGAATTGTATTGAGGTATGAAATACAAATTAAAAAAAAATGAATGACAAAATCTGTGAGATGTGTAATTATGATTGTGTGTTGAATCAGTTATATTTGTTTTCACTATTTTGATGTAAATAATCCTTAGTGTACTCAATTTCTCCTGTTTACAACATGGTTATGCAATCAAATGAAATTATCAAAGTTCTGGATGGTTTTCTAATCATGCTTTTAATAAGTTTCATCTAAAACGCACACTGTGTATCCCTATTAAAAAAGGAATACCCAGGAAATTCAAAATACAAGAAGAAACCTGGTAATGCCCAAGTATACCCAGGAGTTTTTATCCGTCAATCAATTTGAGCTACATACTAACTTATTGGGGTAACTTGGGTTTTCCTGGTGTAATTGAATTATAATTCAAGGAGTGTACTTGAATAACACAATGGGCAGTAATTGAATGTATTGACTATTTTTATGGACACAGTGTATGCTCCCAAACAAGCAAGTAGTACACTACACAATTTATGCATGAATAGTAAAGTTGGATGGGCAACCAATGAGCATCACCGATGAAAACATGTAAAATATAGTCAGATTTGAGACCCTATTTTTTAAATGTGGTTCAATTTTAGTTCTGTCACCCTATCTTTGACAGATAACAATCCAAGTTTAATAGTTGTTCTTGACCAACATGGGATTGTGGACCCTAATCCAGAATGATCCATAGGCCTATCGCCTTGATTTGCATATACCATATAGTTTTGAGCCATTTCTAAAAATATATTGTAGGATGAGTGATGAAAACCATGCAGAACGTACAGGCTTCATAGTTGCACAAACAAAATAAGTGCAAAGCAAGGATATATATTAAGGGGATATTTGCTATCATGTTCATTCACTTCATTTTTGGTTTTAAAACAGATAAACTATTTTTTGTCAACATCCTGGGATGTTGACATTTGAATTCAGATTCAGGCCTTGTGGTAGAGTCTATGAATTGCTTTCATGTATCTTGAATCAGTATTTGTACACAGATGTCTTTAAAATGTATATTAGATCTGGATATGAAAATATGAACACATATGTTGTTACAATTGTGGAGAAATGGTTTAAATAATATAAACAAATGATAGAGTTTTGCAAAATCTGCGACATTCGTCGTGTTTACTATATTGATTATAGACTTGAAATCAAGTCCTTATTTTCTCCCCCCACCACACACCTCTTGTCTACCACCATTCATTTGATACCAGTACAGCGGTCCTATGCCAATCCAATCTTGTCGCGCGCGATCTCGCTGTGACCATGCTGTGACTATCATACGCCAACATAAACCGCTGTATTAACCATAAGGACTTGAAACAGTCGTAATGGTATTATGCAACACATGCACGTGCGTTCTGGCCGGCACACGAGGTCGTTTCATGGCAAAGGTCACTGGTAGATCTCATTATATTGTGGGAACAAATAAAATGTCTCAAGAGATAACGTTTAATCTGGACAAATTTGGGACCATTTACAGTACTTATTGTTCTATTGCATGTCCATATAAATTACCTTAAAACATTCTTAGTTTTTTTAGTCGGGTTAATTTTCAACCCGACCTCATCAAATGTTGAGATACACAGGTGGGGCCTCATGGGATAGAATACATGAGCCTGGAGGGTTTCAGAGAGAAAAGTGGGCCCAGCATTAAAACAAAGAGTTTTTGTTAAAATACATCATACACTGTCTAAATCTTCTTTTTCATATTTCCTTTGTGTCGTCTGTTAATTCATTTTAGGATGTTGACCAGTTTTTTGTAAATACCTTGTTTTAAAACACATGAAGATATGTTAGGCCAAATAAAGAAGAAAAAAACATGTTTCACGTCTGGGGTTTTGGGAAAATAGGAGCTTTTTATTTGAAAACACCTAAATTCCACTATTTAACAGCGTTTTAGCCCATACTTGGCATACAGAAGGTATCTGCAAAAAAGAGGAGGCCCTTTTTATGTTGTTATAGAGAGCTAAACCCCTCAAGTGATCATAGAACTCACAAATGCTTCTGATATCATTTGCATAGCTGGTTATTATTTAAACTGCTGAAACATTTTGTTTTAAAAGTTAATAACTGAAAGTTTGTGTAATAAAAAGAAAATTGGAAAATCTTCAAAAAGGAAGCGGGAGGGGATGAAAAAAACCCTGCTGATGTTCTACCAGGTTGACAATACCCAGTGTAGTGTAAATATATGTGTGAATGGTATCAGGGAGCAAGGAGCCAAATTTGTATCAATAAGGCAACTGACACCGATCAATCATAGTCCTACTTTCTTGATTGATCTTCTGATTTGACCATGGAATTAATAGAGAGAGATCAGGGGATGTCCTTGTCTAGTAATACGGGGATGTGCAGTTATGGGTTACTTTTTGCAACAACAAAAATCCCTAAACACTGGCCCCACTTTTCAGATCTTAGCTTTAAACATGAGTTACTATCTTCTTCAGGGTAATATATCACCTTTAATATCGCTAAAGTGAAAATTCCAGATGCAAAATCCCACACTAAACTAATTTTAAAAAATTTGGTTTTTAATCCAAAGTCCTCGCTGATTGATGGTGGTACAAATTAATCATCAATTCGAGACCCCCTTCTGACTAACTTTTAAACTGGTAATTTCCTCACTTTCATCGAGTGAACGCAAAACAAACTACCATGTAAGCAATAAAAGAAGGATCACAACTTTAGGCTACGATGCTTCAACTTTCGGGTACAGAAAACAGGGAACCTTAAACATGGGTTGTGTTTTGAAAGGAAGTCCCTAATAATGGGTACCATTTTCTGCCAAAATGAGGGTATGGTTTGGGATGCTTAAGCCACCCAACCCCCACTCCAATCCAAACAAAATTTGACTACATCCCCCCACCTCCATTATTTCTATGCTCCATATCAAATTATGACTACGTTTTCAAGTGTTCTAGAATAGCAAGCACATCAGATCGTACTTAATATTTTATGAAATAATATTGCGACTCTTAGGCCTATTTGTATTATTATTATTTTCAGGGTTGTTTCAACAAGCTCAAGACCAATTATTTCAAGACCCAACACATCTCAAGATCCCACTCAGCTAATTCAATGCATGCAAGACCCGATACCATTTCAGCTAGGACCCAGCCCAGAACCCATTCACTGGATCAAGCATTCAACCCTCCAAGCTTCTTGTGACACTCTTCTCCAGCTCAAGACTCACTTGGTTCAAGACCCTGTTCAGCTTAGAACCCAGCTGTATTCTCTATGTATTCAGAGGTGTAACACATGATCGTTCAAGGCTTTTGAATACCCCCTTCCCCTATTTGGCGGCGTTTCACAAACAATTTTGCTAATTTGACCCCTTATTCGCACAAAATTGCAGACATTTGGTCTGAAAATAACTTTATTTCATTAGTTTAAGGACACTTTCTGAAAAGTCGCTTTTTTGCGTAAAAACAAGGAAACATGTGTGGTTCAAAATACTCCTTTCCCTATACCCGAGACAATTTGATAAATTACACCACAATCACTCTAATTTGATTGTTTTTTCGAGAAAACCCCCCCCCCCCCCCCCCTAGTATTTTGAAATCACATAACCTAAAAAACCACCTCTATTTTTTTGAATTGCCAAAATATTCCGATGTTTTTTTTAAAATCGCGTACATAGGTTAAAAAAACATCCCTTATGTGAAATTGGGGACATAAAATATTGCGGAATGTCTGCGGACATGGTACAAAAAACTCCCCTTTTCCACAATTTTTGGAAAGATCATGCATACCCAAAATCAATGTTGACTGAAATCACTGGGCTAAAAACCTTGTTCAGTTCAAGATCTTATGGCAATGTTGTTATGTTGCAGAAATAAAATGCAACACCAGCATATTGTTAATTTTAGCCCCAACCCTATTCCCACGATCAACTGAACTATTCCATGATCGATTGAACAATCGTTTTTGAGTTTCGTTACAGAGATTAAAAAAAGGGATGTGGTAACTTTTCAATTATTAATGAATAATATCTTTTATTTTCTTGAAACAAGCAACCAATTACAACCCCTATCGAGGACTCAGGATTAAAATAAACTTTAATTTGCTACTTTCTGTCTTTAATCATATCGGCTATAATGTTATATAGTATTATCAATTTGATTCCCAAGTAGAAATGAATGTTTATATATCATCTTAGCTGATATGATTAAAGACAAAAAGTAGCAAATTAAAGTTTATTGAAAATCATATTAACGGTGTAAATCCTAAGTGAACATAAAATAACTAGATATTTTGCAATTCTCAATTTTGGAAGTGGGCAAAAACAGGAAATTCTAAATCATTTGTGAAGGGCCTTATATAGTGAAAAGAAAAACTACCAAGAAGAAAGAGCACCGAAACACTTTTTCAAAAGAAAAATCCGTTATCATTTATTTGTATAACACAATATCTTCAATGTAGGCTCTAATATGAATGCCACATGGGCTACATAAAACACACCTTGTTTTATGGGCAAGCCGTTTCATTTTAGCATGTTATTTTAATCCGTCATCAGAAAGAAGCGACAACAAACCCAAACTTTTGAAAAAAACATATTTTACCTTCAACTTTCCTTCATAATTAAACATACCTATATCTATGTTGGTAGTTGTCATGTTTCAAATTTTGAACAAAAGTTTGCATGAGAAGTATAAGCATGAGAAGTTTTCTGATCATTGTGGTAAATATCTTTAACTAGATGAAAGATTACAACAAGCACCAATGTGCTCTTTCAATTTAGAATTTGATATGTCATTTGTACTTTATTTGGTTTATACAGGGTGTATCAAAAACAAAATAGGACTGTTTCATGGTGGTCGTCTACTTTTTCAAAACCACTGAACCTTGACCAATTCACCGTCAGTGAAAAGCCCAATTAATAATGATAATATTCTGAAAATCTGAGATGAATCCAAAAATAAAATAAGATCGCTAGCGTAATTTGCATAAACCATGTCATTTACAATCTGTACAATGGGATTAACACATACAAACAAGAAAATGTCATGGTTTACATTTCAATACTTTGCATTCATAAATGTGGTAAATCATCTATCAATAACAATAGCAAAGATTAGTTTGGTATTCCTCGTAATTCTGTCACAAATCATTAATAGCTTCATAATCCACAAATTTGATGCATAAATATTTATATGCACAATGTTCAATGTCGCTAAGTGTTCTCATGAAAAGCCTCTGCATGTAGGAGAGTTGTGGTAGGAAAGCACCAATCATGTCAATAGTGTTTACATAGAAGGACATTTAGAATTAGAACCTCAACTTCAATTTCTGTCATAAGCATGACACACCTAGCTATACTGTGTGAATTACCATTGTACATACAAGATGTGATGGATTTTTCTTATCTTTTCAGGATTTTAACTTTATTATTTGTTCTTAATAATGTAATCAAATTCCTCATGGTTCAATGGTTTAAAAAAAGACTAATTCCATGCTGAAAGAGTCCTACTTTTTATACACCCTGTATATTATACAATTGGACAATATTTACTGCGCGCAATCTGTGAGGTCCCCGGTGAGGTCATTGCAAAATTGGAGATGTTTATTTAGGCAGAGAGGTTTTGAGGAAGCGTCGGCTCATATTAATGATAAATAAAAAAATGGACTGCAAAACAGACAGTGTACAGTTACTGTTGTCATTCATTAAAGTGTGTTGAAATACAATGTAACTGTAATGTCCGACTATACTATACAATTGCATTTTCAAACAGAGAAATTCCTCTTGAATTTCGTTTGGAGCAAAAAATAAATTATCAACAAAAGATCACATATATTTATGAATGTTGTCAGTCATCCAGGTAGTGAAAATCAATCAAAAATGTTTATAATCTAGTCAACTGGACTTACTTTTATTGTTTGGCAACAGTTTCACATCCTATCCCGGATGTATCGTCAGGCCGACTGATGTTCTACCGTTTGGACTCCTTGACCCCGTCACGGGTCAAGCAAAGCCACTAGAACATCAGTCGGCCTGATGATACATCCGGGATAGGATGTGAAACTGTCGCCAAACAATAAAAGTATAAGTCCAGTTGACTAGATTATAAACATTTTTGATTAAAAGATCACATAGCACAAATATTTGAATTATATACAAGGTACATCTTTATAAATTGTAGGTCTAAATCTAAAAACTGGTTGCATAGTTAGTAGTGCACACTTGACGATTCAAGTATAAAAAAAATAATACAATGAATTGTATTCTTTTGTATAGTTACAATACATCCTTTATCGCTTACAAGTATGTATGTCCCATATGGCAAACCTGAGAAAAAACAATCGCCTGTTGCCATTGATGTACATAAGTATAGCCTACAAATTGACATGACGACAAATTATACCCCATATTATATTAAGTTATAGAATAAAAGATGTAAATCAGTGGCATAACATCCAGGAGTGGAAAAGTCTTCCCCGTGCACGCCTAACAGTAGAAAATGCAGTACTTCTCAAAAACAAAATTAAGCGCCCAGGTTCACTCATCGAACCCAAAATATTAACCGCCCTGGTTTACTCATCTAGCGGGTCCCGCGTGAAGCGCGGGTGTCTGCTAGTAATAACAAATGGCAATTGAAATAATTATATGGGAGAATTTCAGCACACAATTAAATTGGTTAACATGTATTCATAAGAAAAACATTGTTCACTTTTTCCTCCATAAATGAGATTTTGAAATTAGTGTACCGTAAAACGGGGTGAATAGTGACATGGGGGTGAATAGGGACAAAAATTTGAAAAGTTTTTTAAATGTCACCTGGCTAGTTTGTGTACCGTAAAACGGGGTGTAAAGGGGCATAGGGCCCCATTTTGACAAATATATGAACATGTTGTTTTGTACAGAAGAGTAAACTGTTAGTCGACAAAAAACACACCCTGTTTTACGGGTGGACGCACCTGTCAGGTTAGGCCGGGTGGGGTTTTTGTACCTAAAATGTCACCAAAATCTTCAAAAAATCTGGGGAATTTTTAAAAATTGTGAAAATGTACTTTCTACATATTTCTTCGTCCAAAAACGGCCAATTTGACATGATTTAAGCACACATTTCTATTTATTTTTTTTTAAATACGTAATTTGAGAATTTATACATGTAGTCCCCGTCATAATTCATTGTAAAAAAATCAAGCTTTGTCACAGAGCTTATTTTGTTCGCGGAACTGCATAAACATGCATGCAATGCGCAAATATGTAGGGGTGCACTACAGCATGTCCCAAAAAACTTACTAACTTTGATCTGTGTTTAAAAGTCTGCGAGCTTATAACGAAATAAGTAGGAACCATGGATAGTTTATATTTAAGGATACTAAACAATATACCTGACCTGAATTGGGTAAATTCAGAGACCAATCGTGTGCAAACTTTTTGAAATACAAAGATTTGAATAGAGCGTGGTCAGAACCCATTTGTCCCGATTTAAGGAATAAACCATCCGTGCGTTGCATGAAACTGTGCGCTATGTGCAGTATTCCCGGCAAGGGGGTTTATTCTCCGAAAGAACTTAACAATAACTCTGACTTTAACAAAGAACATTTTATTTTAATGTTTATGTAAATAATGAACTTGTATCAACTATCATTGCAATATGACCAAGATAATTTTGTTTACTGCCCAATTCTTTGTAAAGAATGAATGCAAAGGCAAAACTATGATAAAGTCACAACAATGCGCAATTGCAACACATCAGGAGGTTCCTTGAAAAGTGGGACAAATGGGTTTTGACCATGCTCTATTAAAATCTCTTTATAGGTTTATATTGCATAGATCACAGAGTTTAACCACCAATTAAGGTCAGGTATATTTTGTTTGATATCCCTAAAATGAACTACCCATGTTTCCTACTTTTTTAGTTATAAGCTCGCATATCTTTGAACCCCGTTTTTTGGGACACGCTGTATAGCAATTATCAAAACAAACAAAAATTGTACTGAAATTGAATCTCCAATAATTACCTATTAAAATAAAACCAAAATGAGGTCTGTGTGACAATTAATCAACAAAAAAGATGCATTTTAAGAAAAATCATATGAGGGAAAAATGTAATAAATCCACCTTTTCAGGTGCACATAAAGCTATATTAAAAAAATCTTTTGCCTCAAAGCTCTTTCTCAAAGCAGTTTTTTAAAACCTAATGCGGAATACGTTTTTTGAAGTTGTTTATTTATTTTTTAATATAAAATATCGAAATCCTTGTAAAAGTGACACTTTGTATTTAAAATGATGTGATCAATGAAAAGCTAAAAAATCGGCGAAACTTTTTTTTTAACGCACACTCATTAACTAACATGCGCCGGAGCTTTGAGACATACCTTTTTTTTAATATAGCCTTACATGATCATATTGATTTGATTTGATTTGATTTGATTTGATATAATTTGAGTCCTACGACCCTGGATAACCCAATAAGCTTATTAGCTTATTTCCATTGGGGTCCGTTAGATGTGTGAACAGATACAGACCGGGATGATCCCCTACTCTTTACGAAAGAGTCTGTAACCTTTTAACATGCTCGGGTATTGCTCTTCCGATGCACGGGACCACCATTTATACGTGACTTCCGAACCACTGTTTTTTGCTGCCATTAGGAAATCGTCAGAATAATTTCGCTTCATTTACCAGGCTACCGACGGCGCACACAGTATCAGCACTTAGATTGTAATATTATGTTGAATAAATGATATTTTTCACTCATATGTGGACTGTGCCACCAGCACAGCTGTATGGGCCTCTGAAGAGACTGGCAGAGACACCTCTGCAACATGTACAGCATCTGATTGGCCTGCCATCTCAAGTTGACTAGATAGCAAGGACTCCTCTGCTGGCAAGAACTCCTCTACTGTCAAGAACTCCTCAGTCTGCTTTGCATGTTGTCCTCTTGCCATCATAGGGGAGCCGGACGATGTGCGTCTTTTCTTACTGGGATTCATATCCCTGCACAGCTCCTCTATGACGGCACGAATGTACGCGCAGGGGTTAACCTTGAACTCAGGTCCCTTCTTCTCATGCCTCCCGACAAAATTGGGAAACAGTTTGATGATGACGTCTGTTGGTAAAATGACATAGAAATTTTAAGTATTACAAACTTTGACACAATTGAAGATATCTAGTCTAGTACACTGTCCAGGCTCATGGGAGAAGTTGAAAAGATGTATAGTCTTCTCAACATATAATTTCTCAATGATTAAGTAATGTAATGCATGTATCAAACACGAAATGAGGGTTGTGTGACAGGGGTCAATATGGTGCTATCAAGGGCAGATAGCAATACACAACAAGTCCTAGCCCAGACAGATGCTACTAGTGGTAGATATGGTGCTATCAGGGGCAGATAGCAATACACAACAAATCCTAGCCCAGACAGGTGCTATTAGTGGTAGATATGGTGCTATCAGGAGCAGATAGCATTACACAACAAGTCCTAGCCCAGACAGATGCTATTTGTGGTAGATATGGAGATATCAGTGGTAGATATGGAGCTATCAGGGGTAGATAACAATACACAACAAGTCCTAGCTCAGACAGGTGCTATTAGTGGTAGATATGGTGCTATCAGGAGCAGATAGCAATACACAACAAGTCCTAGCTCAGACAGGTGCTATTAGTGGTAGATATGGTGCTATCAGGGGTAGATAGTAATACACAACAAGTCCTAGCCCAGACAGGTGCTATTAGTGGTAGATATGGTGCTATCAGGGGTAGATAGCAATATACAATGTCAAGTTCTAGCCCAGACAGGTGCTATTAGTGGTAGATATGGTGCTATCAGGGGTAGATAGCAATACACAACAAGTCCTAGCCCAGACAGGTGCTATTAGTGGTAGATATGGTGCTATCAGGGGTAGATAGCAATATACAATGTCAAGTTCTAGCCCAGACAGGTGCTATTAGTGGTAGATATGGTGCTATCAGGGGTAGATAGCAATACACAACAAGTCCTAGCCTAAACCGGTGCTATTAGTGGTAGATATGGAGCTATCAGGGGTAGATAGCAATACACAGGTCCTAGCCCAGACCGGTGCTATTAGTGGTAGATATGGTGCTATCAGGGGCAGATATAGATAGCAATACACAACAAGTCCTAGCACAGACAGGTGCTATTACGGGTAGATATGGTGCTATCAGGGGTAGATAGCAATACACAACAAGTCCTAGCCTAAACCGGTACTATTAGTGGTAGATATGGAGCTATCAGGGGTAGATAGATAGCAATACACAGGTCCTAGCCCAGACCGGTGCTATTAGCGGTAGATATGGTGCTATCAGGGGCAGATAGCAATACACAACAAGTCCTAGCCCAGACAGGTGCTATTAGTGGTAAATATGGTGCTATCAGGGTCAGATAACAATACACAACAAGTCCTAAGCCAGAGAGGTGCTATTACGGGTATATATGGAGCTATCAGGGGTAGATAGCAATACACAAAGCTATGGTACGTAGCAACACACAATGAGTCAAAGTCTATATTCAGTGCTATCAGGGGTGGATGTAATGCTATCAGGGGTAGATAGCAACACACAATGAGTCATAGTCTAGATATGGAGCTATCAGGAGTAGATAGCAACTCATACTGTAATACAAACATGGTGCTACCAGGGGTAGATAGCAACACACACTGTTATAAAGATATGGTGATATATCAGGGTAGATAGCAACAAACAATGAGTTGAAATCTAGACATGATGCTATCAGAGGTCGATATGATGCTACCAGGGGTAGATATAGCAACACAAACTGTATATGGTGCCATCACTCAGTGGTAGATATACAAAGTCTAGATATGGTGCTATCAGGGGTAGATAACAATACACAACAAGTCCTAGCCCAGACAGGTGCTATTAGTGGTAAATATGGTGCTATCAGGGGCAGATAACAATACACAACAAGTCCTAAGCCAGAGAGGTGCTATTACGGGTATATATGGAGCTATCAGGGGTAGATAGCAATACACAAAGCTATGGTACGTAGCAACACACAATGAGTCAAAGTCTATATTCAGTGCTATCAGGGGTGGATGTAATGCTATCAGGGGTAGATAGCAACACACAATGAGTCATAGTCTAGATATGGAGCTATCAGGAGTAGATAGCAACTCATACTGTAATACAAACATGGTGCTACCAGGGGTAGATAGCAACACACACTGTTATAAAGATATGGTGATATATCAGGGTAGATAGCAACAAACAATGAGTTGAAATCTAGACATGATGCTATCAGAGGTCGATATGATGCTACCAGGGGTAGATATAGCAACACAAACTGTATATGGTGCCATCACTCAGTGGTAGATATACAAAGTCTAGATATGGTGCTATCAGGGGTAGATAGCAACACGCTGTAATACAGATATGGTGATATCAGGGGTAGATTCTAAGTCTAGATATGGTGCTATCAAGGGTGGATATAGTTCTATCACAGGTAGATAGCAGCACACAATGAGTTATGAGTACTGTCAATGGGTGAATTTTAAATGAAATTGTGCTTTTAAAATAAGAACAATCCGAGTTATGCAACTCAAACTTAGGAATGTGACTTTTTTAAGGATGACCTTTCATGTAAAATAGAAAACATAAGTTGAAAATCGGAACATAATTTTGATTTGGGTTATTATAATTATGTCATTCAAATTGTTGTCAAATCTCAAACTTTGTCATATATAGAAGTTAGACTCCGCGCTATCAGTGGTAGATGAACAAGATTTTGCAATGGGTAACATAAATTTTAAATCCTACCTTCTATTTCTGTGATGGATGATGGGTAAAGCCTATCCACCTCTTTCCCCTTGAAAGAACCTTCTTTTGTTTTTTCCAGACACGGTGCATGTCTTAAGTAGTTCTTTGAAAACCCACTTTGAAAGTGTCCTTGTTGCCTTGCTGGGTATTCCCCTCCTGGCGGCCTCCTCGATAACCCCATCTGGGATATTACTGGATTGCTGTTTTTAGAGAAAAGAAACATGAGTTAAATACTAATGGGTCTTTTATGTGTTATTGTCATAATTTTTTGTGTAAATGTAAACTATCTTTGTTGTTTTCAAATCGCATGTTTTTTAAAATGACCTATTTATAATACATGAATTTGTAATTTTAAAAAGTGTTATCAAACCTATAAACATAATTTGTTAAGGATGCGCCAATATATACCAGTGCCGTCCTACCTCTCCTTGGTGTTGCATCTTTTTATGGAACATGATATAGAGAATTTCCAGATTACACTATGAACAGATTGTTTGAACAATTACATACCACATAGCCAGCTTCTGTTGTTGCTGGTGGTAGTGGCTGGTGCTCTGTTGCTTGTGATGACAAGGATGCTGCACTGGTTGATGAACCATTACCCAGTTTTTGTAAAATGGCTGCAAAATTGGTGCTCATACTCGCTGTGATGTCATTAAGTTTGTTCGTGTGTTCATTTAGTTTCTTATCTCTTGCTGCAAAAACATTAAAAATGAATGTTATTTCCTTTGACAAACAAATTTAAGGTGTACAGTTTCAATATTTCAAGGTGATTATTCTACACATATAGTTTGCTCGCCATTATTGAAGAACATTTAGGTTAAATAATGTGCTCTTCATTTCAAATTTGCTGCAGTTTCACATATGATTCAAAAGATTATACTTTTCAAGAAAGTATTTGGGGTTTAGTGCATTTTTCATTCATGAGAGTTTGTATGAGACATGCCTCTACACAATGAACATAACAATGTTCAGAATTATGAATATAAAAATAGACTGGGTCAGAGATATGTCAGACACTTTGACCCGTCTCTCACCTCATTAATTCACCAATTATAGTTTTATGTCCACTTGAAAATTTGCTTTGGTTGAAAACTTACATCTTACCTGTTTAATTTTTCACAATAAAATATGTGTTTGCCTTTCACTACAAAAATTATTTGTAAAAAGTGTTCATCAGATATTAAAAGTCATGTAGCGACTCTGAAATAAACCAAATTAGGTTTTATAAATCAATTTTAATTGAACAAGAGCCAGTAATGTGATTTGGCATGTGGTTCAGGCCTAAAGGGTTTTTCAAATTTTAAATGTGGTTTTTAATACCACGCAATAGTCATCAGCAGGATTTTAAATGTGGTTTTTAATACCACGCAATAGTCATCAGCAGGAATTCCTAGTTATCAATGTTTATATTCATGTCTCTATATTGAAAACAACTTACCTTTCCCATTCAAATCCAGATTTTGTAAAATCCGGGTGCTTGATTTTTTGAATCTTTCAAGTATTTCCAGTCTTGCTTCTATTGTCTGTTAAATGAAATAAAATAAAATCCCACATTAAAAGCTGTGAATATTGTGTGCTAAACAGGATATTGATATCCACTGTGTTAAGAGCCTTCAGCTGAGATTCTTTAGACATATTCTCTGTCTTCATGATGAAGAGCCAGGTAGGATGTATCATATATGCCATCTTCCTACCAACACATGGTCGAAGGTGACCTGGTCATCTATGCACATCATGTTTGACCTATACACAGTGCATACTTAGGGGACAACGAAGGCATGATTCAAGAACAGATAGTCACTATTGCTGAAGTTCGAAAAACATTTGTAGTCGCCTGCTTTGCAGCCGAAGGATGATGATATTGATAAGCAGAAATCTGCACACACAATGTGTGATAAAAACCATAATTATAAATGAACCATACCTTTCCTACATCTGTTCGGATTTGACTCTCACGGCCACTTTGTTCATAAATACTCTCGTCATGGTCGATGAAAACATCCTCCCAGGATCGTTCAGTGGGGAGCACATTGACCTGGTGTTCAACATCTTTAAATTGCAAGAACTGCTTTCTATCAAGCACACTGGCACCTATAATTAAACAAATATGCAAATTGTTAAATTATGTCAGTATCATCTCAAGTAGCAGATTATGCAGTACTAAACTGTAAGGTCAGATTTATGATAAAGAATTTGATGACTTGATCCCTGCATATCATGTATACTCCCTAATCAGTGGCATAGCTAGCCTTTTGAAACAGGGGACAGTACACAACACAGTTGCACCGAAGAAATGCATAATACACTGTGCAGTAGATAGAACACACAAGTCGATGAAGATTTCTTATACTTAACATCACTAGTGCCAACTTGGCCCAATCCCACAACCAATGCAACATATTTCAGATTAGTCAATATTCATAACATATTACATTTTCACGATTGATTGGTTAATTCTTTGCTCCAGCTGAAATACAAACAACACAAAGCATTAATTATATTTCACTTAATAAACATTTATATTTATAGACCTTGCCATATGACACACATCTTACATGCTGCCTGCTGTACTTCTACTTTCTAATAATGTATGGACGCACCTTAACCAATAAATTAAATACACGCTGCAGCAGTGATTTAATCGACAGATAGAATTCTCACCTATTTTGAGCTGATTATACCATGTTTCATTTTTCTCATATTTTTGTCTAACAAATATTTATTTAAGCAAGTACTATTTCCATTATTCACATTCATTATCCAGGAATGGCTATGTGATAAGCACCAAAAAACTCTTCCAAGCTGGCACAATTCGAAACATCAATTAATGATCATAACCCAACCCCCAAATGGGAAATGTTGAATGTTGAAATGTTGAAAAACCTGTCCGGGATGAAAATAGGCAACATTTAGCGGGAAAACCAGACTTGTTGGCGAAAGGAGGCAAACCCAGGTCCACAGTCTAAGTCAACTCATCAGGGAGGATACACTCCCATGATTAAAATGTCCATCTTCATGTATCAAATGTCCTGATTACACGGCCAAAGAGGCTTGAGCTGCATATGCTATGCATAGTTTTAGAATTAAAATTCGACGGGGTTCAGGGCTGTAAAGATATTCAGATCCCAATGTGATAACATGTTGAAATGTTTTAACAGTCACCCATATAACATACCTTTTGCTGCCACTTTCTTTGGTCTTGATAGACGTATTGTATCAGCACTGGCTGTAACAGTAAAGATACATATTTGTTATAATATAATGAGTAGGCTTTTTAGGGCACACTATTAGAAATTCCACATTGAAACCCAAGATGGCCACTGGTAATACACACAAATAAAGATTTTGTTGGTGACTGATCCGTCAGTGGATGGAAAGATCAAGACTAGATTTTGGCATATGTTTAGTTTCTAAGGGGAGGGGTTGTACATATGCCCGATCTTAGCTATCTGCAAATTTTATATAGTCATACCAACACCACCAATTTTGACGTGGGTGAAAAAAAGTGATGCGGGCGGGTAACAGGAAACTCTATATCAACTTTCATGCGCCTAATCAGCTGTCGGGCGTTAATTTCTGAACCCCATCAATAACTTGGCAACTATTCGGACAGAAACTCTTGGGAAATAAACTTACAAAAGGCACATAATAGCAATTTCCTAAAATAAATAATTCCACAGATACTGTGAAAGTCAATATTTTCACGATAAGATATTTTCACAAAAATGGTCATAACAGGCATTTGGCGAATTTTTAATTTTTGCGATTTTCAACATTTGTGAACAAAAGTCAATAATTTTTGCGAGTTTATATTTTTGCGGATGAGGATTGATTCGCGAAATTTGCGAAAATAAAAACATCGCTACAATTTTTAGGAAACATAATAATCAGTCTTCATTGTAATTGCAATTTTTAGATGTGTATTATAAAAATTATTGCTACATATTTTCAACGGTTCAAGGACATGACATGTTGTGATCAGCTCCTTTTGATTTTCAAGCCCTCATATAAAATACTGGTATATAATTGTGTAACAGTATCGCTGGATACTGGAACATTGTGTATGTGCCAGGATTGTCTGATACTGGAACACTGACTTTGTACCAGTATCGAATGATACTGGGTGTTCTAGTATTGTATGATACTAGAACGTTCCAGAATCTGGGACCTAAAGTACACTTTTCCTAAATAATTTTGCGCACTGGTTTGCACTTACCTCTTTCACTGCCCATTGGAATTCAGCCACCACACTGTTTGTGATTTCACTAACATTCTGAACACCTTTTGTGCAGTCAACCAGTAGATTAGGGCCATTACCGTCAGGGCCAAAACACCAGATTTGACGGGCTTTTGCTACATCATAGTCATAGTTGTCTGCTGGATATCTGGCACGCTCCCTGTAGTCTTGTCTTGGGTTAACATCACCCTAAGTGGAAAGTATAATGATGTCAGGAAAGTAATACAATGAGTCTTTATTTTTCATTTGACTTCAAAGATATTACATGATTCAAACCAAAGCCAAACACGTACATTTATTCTCATGGCAAAATGGTCCATTCTGTGGCACAATTTTCAAAATATTGGAGTGAAACTTGGTCCTAACATAAAGTAATATTGGTGTACCGGTGGGGGATGGTAGTCAAATATAATGTTGTAAGCAACATGACCGAAGATTTTTCAGACACACCCAAAATCTGTGTTCTCCAAAAATACACCCTATTTGAGGATTTTTGGTGTTAAACAAGTAACCCTATTGCACTAGAAGTAGCAAAAAATTGAACTCCACACATTCAACAGATGTATCTTAACCCTATCCAGTCAGGTGATATTTTCCTGGGGATCGGGAGAGGGGGACAAAGTATGTATTTGTCACCCAACAAAAATACGCGAAACCCCCGGATTCGATCCCCGGATTCGATCCCCGGACCATCCGCACACCAGTCACAGGCCTCAACCACTGAGATAAGCTGCCAATCGTCACTCGGGCAACGATTTCATCCCCACATATATATTAGCTCAGACGATGAAATCATTCAATCAATGCCCTAGCATGCACACGGAGATAGTCACAGGCTGTAGTTAATCATACTGCGTAGGAGTGTTAGGTTAATACAACTGTTTCATTGTACTTTAATTTTTATATAGATTGCAACAACAACAAAAATTGTGTGTTAAAATTGGAAAAAGATATGAAAGTTCTTCCTTGTTCCAGATCCCATCTATATACTTACATTTTCTATGGCCTGAGACAGTCCATCAGGAAAGGAACTGCTCTCATTTAGCCAGGCATACACAGTCAGATTCTGCTCCTATTGTCTCTTTGTAAGACACACAAGGGTTGGATTTCTGGAAAGGAATAAATAGATTTTATAAATATTGAGTTATCAGTAACCTGTAAAGAATGGAAATACTTTCAAAGCATGTGGCATTGCAAACCTATGTGTACATCTCAGGAGACACTTAGATGTACGCTATCCAGAATGAATTTGGGGACATATTTTGCCCATTAAACCCTCATGTGTACACGTACATAGGTAGCACAATACACCTAGCACATAAAGTCCCTGACCAGGTGCTTTGAGGTTGGCTAATTCAAAATATATAATCGGTACCAAAAATCTGAGATATACATTATATGAGCAAATTTTTTCTCCGCAGTTTGATACCTCATTCAACAAAATCGAATGGATACTTTTAAAGATATAATGGCGATTTCAATGATCGCGCATAACAACAGCAAAGTTGCACTAGGTATAGGAAATCATTGATTTGTGTGACAGTTATGACAGTAATCACACACAATTCAATGAATACCTAGTGCAACCTAGTGATTTGCTCCCTGAGATAAAGAGGATTGGACTCGGTTGGGCAGCTTTCAGTAAAGTGGAAAATATCATGAGAAGCCGTAAGACCAGTATGAAGATCAAGAGGAAGGTTCTAAATAGTACATTCTACCAGTAATGACTTATGCAGGCATGAGAATGAAAAAACATGAACAAAACTGAAAAAAACCTGAAAATGTGCGTGAAATCGGGCTAAAAAGGCCAAAAACAGCCTGAAATTAAATGAAAGTGTGGAAATTTGGACCATAAAAAAACTGAAAATTCTCATGCCTGCTTATGGTAGTGAGCCATATGGGCACTGACCAATACCATGATAAGAGAAGCTTGCAGTGGCACCAGGGTTCTAGCCAGGACCATTTTAGAACCGGGTAAATTTACTGACGGCGAACGGAGAAAATGTAGCGAACGAAGTGCAGTGGATCATGGCATTGGATCCAGAGGCCTTCTTAATGTCTTTGAGGGTTCCTGCCACATAATTTCTTGTTTTATAAGGCAGTTTAATTATTTTTTTTTAGAGTGCTGGGCGGCCAGCCCAATTCCGGGCCCAGCGCCGGGCGGGCTAGCCCAGTGGTGGGCGGGCCCGCCCGGCGCCGCCCGTCCTAGCTAGAACCCTGAGTGGCACAGTACAAGATGGAGAGCATAATGCTGGGCATTACCTAAGGTTACGAGTTTACCGCGTTGCATCGCGGAATTGAGGTTAAACGCGGAAAACGGCATTTTGATGAAAAGAAGAAAAAAATGCACAAAAAACGTCCAAACACAAAATTTATAAATAGTCTTGAATAAAACAATATAAATATTAAAAAACGATATGTAATAATAATAAAAAAACAGTAATAAGGTAAGCCTAAAAATCTAAAATCATGTTTTTTTCCGTAAAGTGTGCTTATTTTGGTTTATAGATCGTAAATTTTAAACTTTCTTGGGGAAAATTACATCACAGAAAAATACAAAATTTACAAAGCGGAAAAATACGGAATTCGAAAGTTACAAAGCAGAAAATTTGTGACCTTATATAGCATTACCCTTTGTGACCGAAATGGGCAGGACACATTGCACGGCTAGCAGATAACCGGTGGACAGTCAGAGCAACAGAGGGGACTCCAAGAAATTGGACCCGTAAAAGTGGACACCCCAAAACACGCTGGAGAGATGACCTTACCAGATAGCTGGTCATTACAGGGTAAAGACTAGCCAGAAACAGAAGTCTGTGGAGGCATTCTAGGGAGGGGTTCCTCTCAAGGGAGCGAACTATACCCTGATGATGATGATGATGATGATGATGATGACATACTGTTATTCAGTAGATAAAACAATGCTACTGTTGCTGCATATTGTTTTCTTCAGTTAGATAGCCAAAACTACAACTTGTTATCTCCTGTATATAACACAATACTCTATACACGGTTATACTGTGTATTGTTATCTTCATGAGATAGCTCAATATTACATATTGTTAGCTTTAGTAGATAGCACACACTACAAATTGTTGTATCCAGTAGATCACACGATACGGTTATCTTCTATAGGTAGCACAATACTATGTTGTTATCTTCAATAGATCACAATACCACATATTGCTATATTCAGGAGATAACACAATACTACATAGTATTAGCTTCTGTTAGCACAATGCTATTTATTGTTATCTTTAGTAGATAACCCATCATCGATATACTGTTATCTTCAATAGATACCGCAATACTACATATTGTTATCTTCATGAGATAGCCTTACTGCTCGCACTATCGCACATCTGTGCTCTTCTGTGCTACTGTTGCTATCGTGTTTAATTGATTGTCAGAAGAAAAACATGAATGATACAAATGCTCGTGTGAATACGCCAGCTGCAGCACTGTGAGTAGGCGCATGCGTTATGTGCTGCAATTAGTAGAATATGCGCTTACGTCACTGTCTCGTGATGGCCAAATAGACTATAGTGACAGTTTGATCGCGTAAAATAGCGCGATCATATGCTCCTAATGCGATTGCCTTACTGCTCGCACTATCGCACATGCCCATGCTCTTCTGTGCTACTGTCGCTATCGTGTTTAATTGATTATTGTTGGAAGAAAAACATGAATGACACAAATGCTGTATGTTTCTATTGGTGCCATTCTCAATATAAGTATATTGATTGTCAGAAGAAAAAACGAAAAATCGCGCGAATGATGCTCAACCCTGCTTAGTCTGCTATTGTCGCTATTAATTGTCGGAATCGCGGGAACTCGCACTATCGCACATACCTGTGGCCTTTTGTGTTATTGTCGCTTTTGTGCAATCATCCTAATGCGATTGCCTTACTGCTCGCTCACACCCATGCTCTTCTGTGCTATTTTCGCTATTGATTGTCGCTATCGCGTAAAATAGCGCGATCATATGATCCCAATGCGATTGCCTTTACTGCGCGCACTATTGCTGTATTGCACACACCTACTTTTGTATGCTCTTTTCTGCTATTGTTGCTATACTCTATTTGGCTTCCTCTGGACAGTGACGTAACTTAACAGGCGCAGCTTTTACACACACGTATACATGTATCTTCCGAATTTCAACACTTGTGTGAATACGCCAGCACCGCAAGTAGGCGCGCGCGTTATGTGCTGTAATTAGTAGAATACGCGCTTACGTCACTGTCTCGTGATGGCTAAATAGACTATAGTGACAATTTGATCGCGTAAAATAGCGCGATCATATAAATGGTCTTAATGCAATTGCCTTAGTACTGCTCGCACTATTGCACATGCCCATGCTCTTCTGTGCTACTGTCGCTATCGTGTAAAATAGCGCAATCATATGCTCCTAATTCGATTGCCTTACTGCCATGACTGCTCGCACTGTCGCACACACTTGTGTGCTCTTTTGTGCTAGCACATAGGCGTAGCCAGGATTATTTTATCCGGGGGGCACTCAAACTCGGATCCAGAAAAGTTAATGGGAGGCCAAAAACTTAATTTGATAAGGTACCATCCAAGTGGTCCGAGCTATGCTCGGACAGGGGGTGTCTGAGGGGGGATAAGTAGAAAAGAAATTCAATTTTGGAACTCATTTGGTGCGATCTGGTGTATACTTTTGACCAAACTTTTATCAAAAAGCCACCTCTTCATTTCCAATAAATATTTTGTTTTTTATCAAAGCACGAAAGAAGTTGTGGTGCGATCTGGTGTATACTTTTGACCAACATTTTATCGAAAAGCCACCTCTTCATTTCTAATAAATATTTTTGTTTTTTATCAATGCACGAAAGAAGTTGAGCATAATTATACTAATATATTCTATATATTTGCTACATATTACTGGCAATAAAAACGTTTTCTTTTGGGTAATTCTATTTTCTTTTTTGTACGTTGAATGTATACCGTATATCAAAATCTTAATTTAAAAGAAAACTGAAGCTGCAAATCAAAATCATATATTTTTGAAATTATTAATCAGATACCTATACATTAACAGGCGCGCGAAAAATGTGCTTTTTTACAGTTTGCTATGATTGAGGCTTGCCTTCATAAAAGTTTCATAAAGATAAAGTTAATGTTTGAAGTCATATTAGCGCGTAGCGCACAACATTTGATACTAATTTGTTGTGAAGCTGAATGTAATGTTTGAAGGTTCATGCGAGCTTAGCGCGCAAAATTGCATATTTTACACTAATTTTGTCATAATTGAGCGACTTTTTTTGCTGATAACAAGCTTCTAAAAAGAAATGTAAATATTTTGAGGTTCTAAAACATCCACCCACCCTTCACCCACCCGCTCGGCCCTCGGGCTCTCCCGAAACGGACAACAAGAAATGAAGTCACACAAGGACTGGTCCCAAGTCTTATCGTTTGGGGAATGTGCGTGCGTAGCGCGCAATTTTGTTTTGCTATTCTACATATTTTGCCAATTTTGGCTGGTACAAGCTTAAAAACTAAAGCAAATATTTCGAGACACATAAGCAAAACGCGCGAAATTTTGGCTTCTCAACACTAACTAATTTTGTCATGATCGAGATACATTTTTAAAATTAGATTCCAAAATTAATGTTAACGTTCATGTCACGTGCGCGCGTAGCGCTCGAATTTGTTGGGGCTATTTTACATAAATTGTGCCGCAATTGAGATACCAACCACGCAAAAATGACTTCTTTACATTAAATTTGCCAAGATTGAGATACATTGTTGCTTCTATTAAAATGTCACATTTTATTTTTATTTTTTTACGAAAACCCCTGGTTTCTTTATACTTATTTGCCACATTTGAGATATATTTTGGCCTGATGACACTGCTTTTATTGTTAAATGTTTTGCTATTTTACCCGGTTTTGCTAGGATTGAGGTATATTTTGGCTTCAAACTATCTTCTTAATTTGCAATGAATTTATTTTTTGGGGGAAGGGGCACATACAACGAAAAATGCTATCTTTGTATTTGAACGTCATAATTTAACTATGATTTCTCTTATCAAATTTGAGGCGACAATGGCAAAATTGGGTGACAGGGGAGAAGGAGCGGTCGGCCCCTTCTTAACCCTCTGGCTACGCCATTATTGCCTTGATATGCTGGGATCTGTGCCGGGAACGTACAAAATAGTGGCGGCATGGAAACTTACTATGTAACAAATAAAGAACTCTATACCCTCTACTATCTCTCTTTTCTTTCTTCCTTTTTCTCTTTTTTCTTTCTTTTTCTTCTCCTTTTTCTTTCTTTTTCTTCTCCTTTTTTTTTTGTGTGTGCCAGGGACCCGGGGGGCACGTGCCCCCCAGGCCCCCCCCTGGCTCCGCCAATGATTGTTAGTTTGATCACCTTTATGGTTACATTAGTGACACAATTTTTAAAGGCCCTGTCACACCATAGCGTATGGCTTGAACGTGGCCTGAACGTATGCCGACGTATTCAAAAAATAGCTCGAAAATTGTCAGAGTCCGAGAACGTCCAAGAACGTCCAACTTCCCAACGAATTGCGTCAACATCGGTGATGGAATGGACGTATCCATAGCGTATTAAACGCATACATAGCGTATGACTAACGTATTGATAGCGTATCACTAACTTATAACAAACTTATGACAGCGTATCACAGCGTATGCGATCGGCGAGCGTATGACCAACGTATTCGTAGCGTATGTCTGCCGTGCTCGACGTATCCTCAGCGTATCCTCGGCGTACAACGAACACGTGACTTATGCCGTTGCAGAAATTGAGTTTCGTACACGACGGGACAAGTGTTGCCAGTTCAAGTAAACGCAGCCTAGATGATCACTATTAAAATATCTAGAAGGGTAAATCTATATGTCCAACCTATAACTTAAGACGATTAACGTACCTCTAACGTATGTCAGCGTATGTCTAACGTATGTCAGCGTTTGTAAACGTATGTCTAACGTACCACGAACCTATCGGGAACTTATGCAGAACGTAAGTTAAGCACACGTTGAGTACGTCGAGAAATTTTGAACATGCTCAATAATTTTTCGCGGGCTCGACGTGTTCCAAATTTTCACAACGTATCACAGCGTGCTCTTAACGTATACGACGTATCCCAAACTTACCCCTAACTTGTATCAGCGTACACCAACGTACGCCAACGTACGCCAACGTATTTTCCAATATTTCGCATACGTTGTTATACGTTCAGGCGATACGCCATGGTGTGACAGGGCTACCGTACAGCTAGCGCGCATTCGGCGTTTTGGGAACTTATGGAGGGTTTGAGTATATAAATGGGTCCCTTGAGTATCTCATCCTCACTTCTTCATGGTCTGTCTTGGCCTTCTTGCTTTTTTCTCCTCCTCCTCCTCGGCCTCGGCCCCTGGTTGCTTGCTTCTTCTTGGGAGGCATGTTACCTGCTTGATGACATCGGCGGGAATGATGTAATGTGAGATCGGCGCGGTATTTATACGGGCTACAGCGGCATAATAAGCCACGTGTTTGTTGTACGTCGAGGATACGCTGACGATACGTCGAACACGGCAGACATACGCTACGAATATGTTAGTCATACGCTCGCATACGCTCGCATACGCTGTGATACGCTGTCATAAGTATGTTATAAGTTAGTGATACGCTATCAATACGTTAGTCATACGCTATGTATACGTTCAATACGCTATGGATACGCTATGGATACGTGACAGGGCCTTACACGATCGCCTGGCATAAGGTGAATACGTGAGAATACGTCGAAACTCGTTGGAAATACGTCAGGTATACTTTAGACCTACGGCACAAATACGTTATCAACTCGTTATCACGTTCATTAAACGTATACCAACTTACGAGTAACGTACGAGTAACGTACCACTAACGTATGTCAGCGTATGTCAACGTATATTTAACGTACCACAAACTTACCGGGAACTTATGCAGAACGTATTAAGCACACGTTGAGTACGTCGAGAAATTTTGAGCATGCTCAATATTTTTTCGTGGTCCAAATTGTCACAGCGTATCACAGCGTGCTCTTAACGTAAACGACGTATCCCCAACGTACCCCTAACTTATATCAGCGTACGCCAACGTACACCAACGTACACCAACGTATTTTTCGATATTTCGCATACGTTGGCATACGTTGAGGCGATACGTTATGGTGTGACAGGGCCTTAAGGCAGGGTTGCACCACCGAGTTACTCGGAAGGCTCAGTGGTTATTGGAAGTGGGGTATCAAGCGCGTACAAGAAATCATGTAATTAGGGTTGATTTTGAAGACAGGCGCAATACGTATGTAACATGTTTAGGGTATCAAAACAAGGAAAATCAGGAAAAAGGGTATACTTTTTATACAATGTTCTTACATATTTAGGGTCCTTATTGTCTTCTATCTATGATTCTATGAGCATTTTTAAATATCCGCGATATTATTCCTCAACCTGTTTCCGCCGCAATTCATCCCAGCATCGACCCTGGCTGGAATTCCGAGAATTCTCGCCAATTTATAGTCTTCATCGCAACAAAAGGGGTATCATGCTTATGTTAAAAGTAGAATACGGCTTGCTCCTGAGGCTTGCTGAAGACAAGCTTATTTTGCGTTGCCAGAAATATTTAAGGAAAATCAGTGTTTAATAGTTAGGCCTTGAGTGCATTGATTCTTAGTTAGGATTCAAAATATACAAATTACATGCTTAGGGTACGTTGGGCCCAAACTATCACAAAGTATTTGGATTACTTGTTTAGGGTATGAAAATACTGAAGTAACTTGCTTAGCCTTAGCCTTCTTTGGGTATGTAAACAACTGCCCTTACTTGTTTAGGGCATGGACTTATCAGTCTAGCTTAGGGGTACCTTTTCACATTTATGCAATTACTTATTTAGGGTTCTTTTTGAAAGTCCTTGGACGCGCATGATACCCCCTTGTAATGACCACTGAGCACCCCAGGGAAAGTTAATCTCATGATCTTGTCAGGCATGCTAACACAAGCTTTTCTACATAGTACGGGCATAATATACTTATTGCATTGCTTGTTGCTTGCTAGTCCGAGGTGGCTCAGACTTTGTTCCGATACAAGCGCACTGATGAAGGAACGACACTATTGACTATACGCTACGTGACAGGCTGATTACTTGCCTGGTGACTAAATTATGGTTCTGAATCTGGTTGTACGTATTCATTCATATTGAGTTGGGTGGGGTAGAGGTTTTTTGGGTTTTTTTATTCACCAGTGGGGGAATTCTTTTTTTGTTGCCTGCATACATTAGAGGGGGATTAGAGGGGGACCCCCACCTGAAAATCTAATGGTACGTCCCTTATGGCTAATGGAAGATGATTCCCAGTTTCCTGTTGCCTTCCCGACCCATTTTTTTAGTTTTACCATGTATTTTCATTATTTGGGAAAAAATTACATTTTCTGACAAACTTGAGTACAAAATCTAAATTTGTAGAGGCTCTAAATACCAGGCATCTCTTCCTGTTGATTTTAAGGGATTTTATTGGCAGTGATGTCATGGTATATGGTTAATAATGAAAATATTTGCATAATTACTTACCTACTAAAATTTCAAATGGTATTGATGTTGCAATATTTCAGACACATTTTTGACATGTTCAAAAACGCATATAAAAATACTTCCTTCATTGTTTTAAACGAGTCAATTCAGGTGTAATATATACGAATCAATGGGTAGTAAGTAGTTAACACTGCATAGTGGGGGTACCTTAAATACCTTTCGAAAACCATCGGTTCTGATTTAATAATGAATAAGGCATTCAATTGTATACTGTTTCTGGGGGTAACTAATGTGTGTGATTGTGAATGACCAGTATGTTGATACACTTACCACTGATTGGGATGGTCGAATTGCAGATATGATGAAAACAGACTGTTGTGTAGCAACAGACCATTTCTTGAATATTGCTCATTTGAATAGGTCATTTAAGAGTGCCATATCATCAATGGCAGTAAGCCAGCAACAGTAACAGGCAGAAGATAACCTGCCATGTGTGCTGTAAGAAAAAGTATGAAGGAAAGTGTCAGTTGAAATAGTGAGCTCTGTTATATTAAGGGAAATATGATAGTATGGTACCTCCATATGCTGAATAGGTAGATTCCATTTGATTGAAAACCTGAACATGTGGTGTCCCAAGAAGACCCGATTCCACCTGGCTCACCATACTGTCCTACCATGGCAAAAGAAAGTATTGACCACAATTTTCAAAATGCACCTTTTTGAAAAAATTTACTTTTAAAAACAATATCTTCCTGCCTTTAATGCCGATTTGGTCCAGTGCAACCTTCAGAAAGTTAAGAAAATTTGTCCAAGAAAGCAACTTTCTTATAATTGTACACAAAAAGACTAATACTTTTACCTATTAGTAATAGGAGAATATCAGAATTACCACGACAAAAGGAAGTATTGACCATATATTTGGACCAAATTTGTGCATTTTTGCCATCCATCAATCTCATCAAGCAGCAGGAGTATTTCTGCTTGCAATGCAGTCAAATCAGAATCAATTCTTGATGCATATATATCACAGCGCAGGAAAAGATGCAACAGAACAGCTTGGAGATTGAAACACATAAAAATGGAAAATTTTATTCTACCTAAAAAAATTAACAGCAGTTTTTTGGGGGTTTTTTGTTTTTGTTTGTTGAATCCTATCCATGGTGTTTCACTGAAAAAGTCATGGACTGTGTGTGTTCCAATGCATGATCAAATGAGAAGCCAAGGGTTGATCAAATTAGCCATCAATGTTAAACTTGGTTAAATAATTAATTAATAACAAATAAAATTAGCAGAATGCAGTGGTTGTAGCTAGGTTTTTGACACTGAGGGGGGTGGGCAAGATATAAAAAGTGAACAGGGAAAATTTTGCCGACTAAATTACATTTTGCTATTTTACACTTATTTTTGCTATGATTGAGGTACATTATAATAGCTTTAAAACATTCAATTTTGGGGCACGCGTGTGTAGCGCGCATAAAATTGCCATCTGTGTACTTTTGAAAGCCATAATTCCATGATTCCTCTTGTCAAATGAACCGACAGTGCCAAACTGCCAATCTAAACCGACACGGCAGTCAATATGGGAAGGGGGATCACACTCCCTCGCGCCCCTCTAGCTACTGCACTGGCAGAATGTACCCTTTAATTACACCTTTTGAGATCAACGAACTCATTAAATAGTCATACTGGTGCACTAGGGAATGTGAAATAATGATAATATGAAAAGGCCATGGAAGGCAATGTACACAGCTTTATGTTCATTGACAATCATGTGACCCTCACCCTGTGCTGCAATTTTCTTAGCCATCCTTATCCTTATTAGTAGCTCCCAAGCATTTTCAACTTACTTTATCATTCACATTCTTCTTAATAGCAAGCTAAACCATTCGGTTTTGTAGAATACTGTTGTAGGATCGCATTATCCCTGGGAAGAGGCATAATTGTTGTTGTCACACCAACCAAGTTATTTCTGAAAAAAAATAAACACACAGTATAACTTTAAAGAAGTTAAAAAAAGGAATGCAAACAGCATTAAAAGCATTTAACACAACTAAAACACCATACATCGAACAGACTATACAGCTTTACAAGCCAAAACATTATTAGTTTCATTTTAAGCACTCTTCCCCTACTAGTATTTACACAATACAATGGGATGGGTATAACTAACCTACCGTAAAGCAGGGTGCCCCCATGTCCCGATTCACCCCGTTTTACAATACACAATTTGCCGGGTAACATTTAAAAAAATGTTCCCATTTTTGTCCCTATTCACAAGTTTATTTGGGTATGTCCATGAAGTTGGGCCAAAAAGTGTGACATGAGGTCAAAATTTCAAAATTGTTCAATTGTTAATCTGATATTATTTTTAGGTCCGACAATATCCATACTTTTGAAAAATAGTGAACTTTTTCCTCTCAAGTATGAAAATAATCATTGATTGCAGGTTAGTTTCAGGTTATTATGGTAAAAATAACTATGCTACATGGACACCATTCTGACACTTCTCCCTTGCATTATTTTTAAATAGTTCAGGTTACTCACCATTCTTATATAGATTTATATTGCACTTTCATGGTCAGATTCATAAAAGCACACAATTGATACTACTCTACATCACAAAAAGTGATATGATGCTTTGCAAATTGTGGGTTGTGGGGTAATTTGGTTCAAGCCTTTTTGATGTAGTATTTATGTCTGTAATCAATAAGGATTGCTTCTGACACACATATTTTGTATAATTTTATCATCACTGATAACTGTTTAACTGATTTAGTAACATTACAATTAAATAAAAAGTAAAAGCTTCTGTCCATACGGCTAAACATACAAGAAATTTACCTGATGCTACATGGACACCATGTCCTGTAGCATAGGTATAAATTCTATTGTTTTACAGATAACTAACATAAAATGAAGTAAGACACATTTCACTTCCTCTTTATATCAATAAAGTAAAGACTCGTGCCGAGCAAAGCTCGCGCACGGAGTGCCCATCTCTCTTTCATTAGCGTTTGGGCCAGACTCCCCATGTAATACTTGGCTGTGGGGGGTTCGCCACTCCTCCCGCACAGCGAGTCTGTTTTACTTCCCAACATGAATTAATGCCGGTACCCAATTATACACCTGGGTGAAGCGTGGCAAGTGCGGTAAAGTGCCTTGCCCAAGGACACAACACGTTGGCACCAACGGGGCTCGAACCCACAATCTTTGCATTGTGGAGCGAGGGTGAATCCGCTGGACCACACGCGCCCGACTTATATCAATAGCCACTACAATTACTACTAAAAATAAGAGTGATGTATAGAATTTTTTTAATTTGATACCCAATATCTACATGTACTTGATTACCGGCACTACATGGACACAGTGTCCATGTAGCATCAGGTACATTGTTTTGGTAAAAATGGTATCAAATATTGTGAGTTATCTCACTAAAAACTGTCATGTTATGTTATTTCCCATATATTTTCAAGTAGAATTGAAATATTTGAAAAAGAATTATGGGTGCCATCATTATAAACTAATTACCTTGTCCCTAAGCTACATGGTAATACCGGCACTACAGGTGGACACCTCGCTTGTTTTCAGTTTTTTTGCTGTCTTTAATAAAACCAATTACCCCAAAACTGGTCCCAATGAGAACCTCTAGTAAAACACTTAATTGCAGGGAGCCATTCATTTCAGTATGTGAAAGGATCTTTTTACTTGAGAGGGGCAATCATTGTAAATGTACCTATGCTACACCGGACACCTCGTCAAAAATCAGTGACGTTTCCTCAAATAATTTAAAAATAACATCATCTATGG